>CM064483.1:53094034-53314011 GCA_032716605.1 Paralithodes platypus | reverse complement strand
GGTCGATGTCGTTGCAGTGGAATTGTGGTCCTATGTTGTCTATGGCTTGATGTGGTGAACAGCCCTTTTCACAGACACTGGTTGGACAGGCCCACCCCATCCTCCACATCCTTGCTGACTGTTGGTCATCTCCCAGCGCCGCTGGTGGTCAGATATCTGTAGGCACCCTGTCGTATGAAATGCTGATGTTAGGCCATGCTCGTTAAACCCATTTCCACCAACTTTCCTCTTTCTGGTCTTTGTGTAGACGGACATCCTCATGTAAACAGGGAATGGGGTCTCTCTGTCTTTGGAGTGGTCAGTGAGTTTGCTGCTCCTTCTTTGTACCTTGCGTAGCAAGTTGTACTGAAGCAGCTGAGCAATTACTAGATCTGTCTTTGATGCGCCAAACCTCAGTTGCGATTTGATGGCCGCCTCCGTGTTCAAGCATGGCCACCAACTTGAAGACGAGTGAGTGGAATGGCCTGCTTGATGTTACCCCCTCATGGAAGGTTCCATCAAATTGTGGACCTTGTGGGTCCAGCATATGTCTTCGCACGATGTTAGCTGCTTTGCCACAGGATAATAGCTTCATCACTATAGTAGTCAGAGGCTTCTGACAAAAACAGACCAAAGCCCCACATCTTTCTGGAAATCCAGAAGAACATCCCTTCCCTGCTTGTGGCACTGATCCAACCTCAGGTATTTCTGACAGCAGTTTTTCCTTCAGTCTTGTGGAGTTGACAGCAGGTGCATCAACACCCAGCTGTTCCAGGCGCTGGGCATGACAGGTGAATTTAGTCTGCAAGTCCCAAAAGACTGCAGGACCTTCGCCAGATCTGGTGGTCTCCACTAGATTATGTGACTAGCTCTGAGAATGCCTGTGGGTGGGCATCCTCTTCGGGTGCACGTTCCCTGTTTCCAGTCTCTTGGTGGCTCTGAGGTACGTCCTCTCTCTATTGCCCAGGTCTTGGATCAAGCATGCAAAATGGTATTTTGAGCTCCTGTGCAATAGCATCTCCAAACCGCTGAGTCCTTTGCAAGAAGTTTTTTCCCGTCATTTTTTAACAGTTTGGGCATACATTTCAATTAAATCTTGTTATTGAGGTTCAATCGGTCATAACTTTGTCTGAGTTCAGAGGATGGGGCTTCTTTGTCCACATATGAAAACAACGTTTTGGCCTTCAAGGCTGGTTCTAACAGCAGGCTTGGTCTGGCATCTATTCTACTGGCTGAGCACTCTCTTCTCTTCTTGTTTTTTCTGGCTCTCTCCAGTTTTTTTCCGTGTTGTTGAACATAAGGCGCAACTTTGGTGATACTGCGCCTTGTTCCTCCTCGGAGTTTCTTCAATGCCACCACCATCATCAAGTCTGGCTGGATCCAGAACAATAGGCATCTCATTAATTGCATGAAAGAGGGGAATAGTAGTCGCCCATCATAGTGTAGCCATCATGTTCTTGTGGTTGTTGTGCACGTGGTGACTTGAGCTCTTCACTCTTCTTCTTCTGGCAAAGACAAACTTGCTCCAGTCAGTCCGGAATTTAGACGGTCCTGGATCTGTATTTGCCATCTTGGTGAATACAGTATGATAATTATCTGTAACACAGATATAATAGATAACAGATAATTACAGTATATAACAGATAATCACAGTATGATATAACCAGTATGTTTAATAAGATAAAGATATAACAGATAATCACAGTATGATAATTATCTGTATTCAGTGAATCAAGGCCGAGGGGTTATCCTTTTACCACCTTGATCCACAATCATGCACAATAAGGTATGGGATACGACTAGGTTCGGGAATAAAAATATATGACCTACACCTAGCCCGATCGTTCATCCAGTATCATTTAAGTCCCGTGCGATCTGTACACCCAGGTAACTACATGCAAAGCAATGTAAAGCCCCGTTACCCTTGGCTCGGCTCTCCCGCGCTGGCACACCCTGTCAATTCAGGCGCGGCTATCTAACTAAACATCTATGTTAAACTACATGTAATCTACAGTAGCTAACTGATGCGGGGCTTATTAGACAGCATTTGGGACACTAAACTAATTATTTAGCTACACTAAACTAATTATTCAGCTGATACTGAACCCCATGCTGAGTTTCACAGCAGCGGTGCCACCAGTGTGCCCTGGTTGTGCGTTGACATCCGCTCTGTTGAGCTACTACTCTACACCATCCGCTGCAAGTCTCCCAATGCCCCCCCCCCCCCCCCCACCGCATCGTGTCATGTCCAGTTTGGAAGCCTTGTACAGGAAGATGCTACACATACTAAACCTCTAACACTACTACGATATACACTACCATGCATTTTAGCCGAGCCAGACGTAACACGTGAGAACCTCTAATTTAGAAGAATATTAGGATTCCGGGACTGATATTATGGTACAAGGAAGCTAGTGAGTAAGTCCATGGTTCCAAATTCGGATTCTACATAGTGAAAAATGTATGATTTGACACCATGATCATTCAAATAGGACAAGTCTTTGCGATTTTATTGCGAAATGCAATATTTCTGTATATTCAATGGCGGTCATCTTGAAAAATGGCCGCCATCTTGAATTTTTAGGTGGCTAACGGGTTTTATCAAAAGAGCAATCCCCAAGGAGTATGTGTGCCAAATTTGGTGCTTGTTTCCGGAAATGAACGATTCTCCTGAAATTTGCAGTTATCTGCTCCACTAAAAGCTGTAGATATTATATACCTTGATTTTCCAAAAGCCTTTGACAAAGTTCCCCACAAACGTTTACTGCTATAACTAAAAGCGCATGGGATGTATGTGTTGAAATGGATAGAAAATTGGCTCAGCAACAGAAAGCAAAGAGTAGTCATAAACGGTAAGGCATCTAAATGGACCAATGTAAGTAGCGAGTACCCCAGGGATCGGTACTGGGACCAATTATCTTTCTAATTTACATTAATGACATAGACGAGGGCGTCACCTGTACAATTCCTCAAAGTTTGATGACGATACACAAAATTGCAAATAGCATACTGTCAAAAGAACAAGTTGACAATATACAACACAATCTAGATAAATTGTCATGTTGGGTGCAAACTTGGCAAATGAGTTTCAATGTGGATAAATGTGAAGTACTACATATCGGATACCAAAATGAGAAAGCAAACTATTCGATGAATGGCACTCAGCTTAAGAGTGTAGACAGAGAAACCGATCTGGGAGTAACAGTACCAAGTAACCTAAAACCGAGTAAACAATGTTCAGAAGTTGTTAAGAAGGCAAACAAAATAATTGGCTTTTGAGCATAAATCCAAAGAAGTTATCGTAACTCTTTACAATTCCTTAGTCCGCCCTCTTCTGGAATACTGCGTTCAATCCTGGTGCCCTTATTACCAAAAAGATATAGACAAGCTAGAACGAGTTCAGTTCAACGTAGAGTTACCAAAATTATACCTAGCCTAAAGAACAAACCATACGAGGAGCATCTTAAGGAATTAAATCTATTTCCTTTAACCCAGCACAGATTAAGAGGCGACTTAATTCAAGTGTTCAAAATCATCAAAGGCATCGAAAACATGAACTGTAGTAAGTACTTCACTATCGACCAATCTAAGTACACGCGGGGAAACGGTTGCAAAATGATTGGTAAAACTTTTAAGTCGTACGAATCTAAGAATTTCTTATTCAATCAAGTTGTCAACTTGTGGAATGGGCTTCTCCGAGACGAGACGCTATAGACTGTAACACTGTTGATTCTTTTAAGCTTCGCCTAGACAAATAGATTGCCTCAAACCCACGACTGACTGCGTTTGTAAATGAATAACCTTATTTTATTCCCCCCCCTCAGATTCATCAAGGATTATTGCGTATATACTGTATATATTACTAAGATGTTACTCTCTTTTTCCCTGATATACGAAGATCACTTATAACTGTGTTATGTCACTAACCCATCTGTCCCCTACTAACTTCCTAATCCTGCCACGGACATTAGTTCCAGGGCAGTAGGTCCCTTCCCATTTTCCCCTTACCCACTCTAAGCTACTGTTCGGACACTTGATCCTCAGTGTTTTAGAGGACAAGCAGCCTAGAGGGGTCACTAGACTTGTTGTTGCTTGATTTCCTTTGTACTCCTTTGTAATCCTTTGAACAACAACTACAACAATAATACCAACACCAACAATAACAAACACAACAAAATCACAACAACAACAACAAACAAACGAATCGGACAACAAAAATGTCTTACATATGGCTTTTGTGAATACGCCTTTTAGATGGTATCCGCGTCCTTTAACCCTTAAAAAGCGGCCCACCACTTAAGTCGAGTTAAATAAAGCTGGACTATGTGGCGGCGCTCGACATAACTCGAGTGGCAATTTCAGCACGTAATGTGGCTGAGAGAAAGAGACAAGTGGTGGCAGGAGACTAGCGAGCGTATGACTGCTCCAGACCACCGCGGCGAACCTACTGACACAAATCTCAGCTCCCTCCTCCCTCTCTCACTCCCTCCCTCTCTCACTCTCATACTCAATTATGTACCGAAAGTACCGAATTACCTGCTTTTTGCACTCGCGTTGCACGGTTATTGCAAGAAAACTATCCATCATACAAGGATCGTTATGGTGTCATTCGAAAGCTCTGTTTATGCCCTTTCAGGGATAGGTACTTGTTTTACGTTCTGGGTCTTATTTAGGCATGAAAATGATCACGTAAACAGCCCTATTTTGGCTAAAAACACCCCGCTGGGCGGTACACATAAATAAACCGCATAGGCCGCTCGTAAGGTGTTAATATCGTGGTAATTGTGGTAGCTGTAATCATTATTATATTTGGGTCGCTAGTTCAACCAGAAGGTTTTTTCTCACACACACACATACACACTCTCTATCACAGACCCATTGATACACACGACCAAACTCACTACAAACCTTCTCACACACACACACACTCACACACATTCACCTGTATGGAATCAGAGGCAACACCACTCTCTTCCATCTCCAGACCTTCCGATTTCTCTCTCTCTCACCTCCATCACACCTCACCTCTACCACACACCAATACCACCTCCATCACAAACCTCCACCTCCACCCCCACTTCCATCATTTCTATCACACACCACTACCACCTCCACCTCCTTCACAAACCTCCACATTCATCACACACCTTCACCTCCACCACTTCCACCTCCTTCTCTATTGACTAAAATCTTCATATTTATTTATACCTCCTCTCCTGAATGTAGTTAGCAGCTTTATAAATATACCCTAATTAACACAAAATGAAGGAACCAGCCTTTGGCCGGAGCATTTTTCTACGGAAAAATGTACAAATTTTATTTGAAAGGGGCTCTAGGAGTCTATGATTGTTTTTTGTTTTTAAAGCTTGATGGATGTCTAACGAGGAAACTCAAACGTATATAATAGATACATAAATAGACCAAACAAAAAGCACTACCCCCTTAGGGGCGCCCACCTCGCTTTTGTTATCTTTCTCTCCCTCTCTCTTTAGCTTGTATCCATTCGACCACATTCATCCTATTGTTTTAAGACGTTTACCCACATCCAGGTTTCAATATTTTTCTGGCGAGCAGTAAACGAGCCAGCATATATATTTTTCTTTTGACAGCAAGCTAAATTTGTAAATTTTTCGATAGAAAAATGACGAAGCCGGTTTTCTCCAAACAATACTGGCTCGCTATCGCTCGCCAAAATAAATCGACACCTGGATGGGATAAAAAGTCATAAAACAGTAGGCTGAATGGGGTCGAATGGATACAAGCCAGAGAAAGGGAGAAAAAAGGAGAGCAAAAGAAAAAAAAGCAGGTGACCCCCCTTAACTAGGCTTGGGGAGGAGGATTGGTGGGGGAGGAGGATTGGTGGGGAGAGGAGGATTGGTGGGGGGAGGAGGATTGGTAGGGAGAGGAGGATTGGTGGGGGAGGAGGATTAGTGGGGGGAGGAGGATTGGTGGGGAAAGGAGGATTGGTGGGAGAAGGAGGATTGGTGGGGGGAGGAGGATTGGTGGGGGGAGGAGGATTGGTGGGGGGAGGAGGATTGGTGGGGGGAGGAGGATTGGTGGGGAGAGGAGGATTGGTGGGGGAGGAGGATTGGTGAGGGAGGAGGATTGGTGGGGGGAGGAGGATTGGTGGGGGAAGGAGGATTGGTGGGGGAGGCGGATTGATGGGGGAAGGAGGATTAAATTAACTCCTTCAGACATATTATGTTCCAGTAAGTCCACGGAGGCGGGCGCCCGGTATCACTGCCACTGCACCACACAACTGTCAAAACCACACTGCTGGCCGTTAGAATTGTCGGAGGAACCTGGGGTTGCCACCAACCGACAGATCTTCATCTAACTTACCGGACTTACTGAGCTCCATATGACGCTTGTGCATCATATGGACTTATTGGAAAGGCATGTAGATAAGTCCATATGACGCGATCGCGTCATATGAGTTTTTGGTCATAAGTTCCATATGACGCGATCGCGTCATATATGTCGCAAGGAGTTAAAGTTAAGACGAACTCTCTCCATCATATACAGTATATATATAAATATATATGTATATATATATATATATATATTATGCCCTGATTTTATGCAGGATTAACAATTGATATAGGTGAGTTCTACTCCACTGGGACTTCCAAGTTCATATAAATACATATAAAATTAAAGAAAACAGAGGATACATATATTGCAAAATATGGTTTAAGGAATACAGCTTTATTTCTCATTTACTATATGCAAGAAATACTCTGAAAGTATGTAATGGGTCACTACCAGTGAATAGCACTTAAACTTATGGCTAGCTTCGAACACAGGCTCGGATCTAGATCGGTAAAGGTACTTTCACACATTCACGATGTTGGTCCCGATGTACCCGATTTGAATATCGGGACACAACGTGGTGCAATCCCCAACGTGTGTCGGGGTCATCGGGGAGCGGCGTGTTACCCACGGTGCTGCGGGATGTGGCAAATCGGGCTTGGCCACCAAAGTTTTGGATTTGTTCAAAAAATTTGCACGATGGACTTTTGGTGTGGTACCATCGGGTACATCGTGTTGTTGACGTTTGGATGGCGTGTTGAGCACCGGATAAAACGGTTTTATCGGTATACACGTGTTGGCATCTGGGTGCATCGGGAACATTAACAGGTTGTTGTTAATCCCCCCCCCCAAAAAAAAAACAATATATAATATTTTGGTCATGCTGCCTAAGCCAAACTGCAGCTGAATCCATGCAATAGTTGCGGAGATATCGGCGCTTGAATGCAAATTATTAGTGCCACGGCGAAATTACCCCGCGGCGAAATTACCCCGTCTTACCCTATCTATTTTTTATCGGTAAAAATGGGGAGGGAAAGTACGGGCGGGCGGACTGAACAGTAACCTTCACCTATGGTGAAATTCCACATATTATTATTTTATTTTTATTTTGTTTTGAAATCTTATATAATCACCTTTCCTCTTGCCGTTCATAAAAAAAAAAAAATAAAAAAAAAAATTATTATGGGTGAAAACCAATTGAGAGCGAATATTTTGGTGCGGCTGGGATTCTAAAAAAAGCGAAAAACTATTGTTATAGATTTATTTCTATAAAGTTCTACTTGTATAATTATGCCTTTACCGTCACTTTCTTCTTGTGATCCTTGTGTTGGTCCAGTGGCCGAGGGAGTCCTCGACCAGTGTGATCCAACCCTAGTTTTTGTGTCCACATTTCAATCACCCGGAACTGTGTTGCAACAATTCTCTACTTTGGGCTGGTGCTTTTGATCACGGCAGGGTGACAAACTGTATTAGAGGAGGGGTGGTGGCCTCTTATAGAGGTAACCGTTACAGGGTGGTTTTCCCTAGTACAGTCACTGCACCCTTCTTGATCATAGCACGGCACTGTTGATAATATAGTAGGTAGGAGTCTGTGACCAGAGTCTGTTCTGTGGGGTTATGATCTGAATTTATCCTCGTTGGGACGGAGTAGTATCTCTGTCCATTTGGTCGGACGAGTAAAAGACAGCGGCCTAAAAGTATATCGGGAATCCTACCCCACTTGTTGTGGTTCCAGAGAGCCTGGACCCAGTAGTGCTACGTGTAGTAGTGTCTGTTCACGATCGGGGATACTGAGTACAAAGGAGTACAAAGGAAATCAAGCAACAACAGGTCTAGTGACCCTTCTAGGTTGCTTGTCCTCCAAAACACTGAGGATCAAGTGACCAAACAGTGGTTTAGAGTGGGTAAGGGAACATTGGAAAGGGAACTACTGCCCTGCCACTAACGTGGCAGGACTAGGAAGTTAGTAGGGGACATATGGGTTAGTAACTGAGGGGAGGATAAAGTTATTCATTTACAAACGCAGTCAGTCGCGGGTTTGATGCGAGATATTTGTCTAGGCGGAATTTAAATGAATCAACGGTGCTGCAGTCTATAAACGTCTCGGGAAGCCCATTCCACAAGTTGACAACTCGATTGAAGAAGAAATTCTTAGATTCGTGCGAGTTAAAAGATTTACCAATAATTTTGCAACCGTTTCCCCGCGTGTAATTAGATTGGTCGATAGTGAAGTACTTACTACAGTTCATATTGTCGATGCCTTTGATGATTTTGAACACTTGAATTAAGTCGCCTCTTAATCTGCGCTGGGTTAAAGGAAATAGATTTAATTCTCTAAGACGCTCTTCGTATGGTTTGTTCTTTAGGCTAGGTATCATTTTGGTAACTCTACGTTGAACTCGTTCTAGCTTGTTTATATCTTTTTGGTAATAAGGGCACCAGGATTGAACGCAGTATTCCAGAAGAGGGCGGACTAAGGAATTGTAAAGGGTTAGGATAACTTCTTTGGATTTATGCTCAAATGACCTGCCTATAAAGCCAATTATTTTGTTTTGCCTTCTTAACAACTTCTGAACATTGTTGACTCGGTTTTAGGTTACTCGATATTGTTACTCCCAGATCAGTTTCTCTGTTTACATTCTTAAGCTGAGTGCCATTCATCGAATAGTTTGCTTTCTCATTTAGGTATCCGACATGTAGTACTTTACATTTATCCGCATTGAAACTCATTTGCCAAATTTGGGCCCAACATGACAATTTATCTAGATTGTGTTGCATATCGTCAACTTGTTCTTTTGAGAGTACGCTATTTGCAATTTTTGTATCGTCAGCAAATTTTGAGATTGTGCAGGTGAGACCCTCATCTATGTCGTTGATGTAAATTAGAAAGAGAATTGGTCCTAGTACCGATCCCTGGGGTACCCCGCTACTTACATTGGTCCATTTAGATGCCTTACCGTTTATGACTACCCTTTGCTTTCTGTTGCTGAGCCAATTTTCTATCCATTTCAACACACCGTCTTGTATTCCATGCGCTTTTAGTTTTAGCAGTAAACGTTTGTGGGGAACTTTGTCAAAGGCCTTTTGAAAATCAAGGTATATAATATCTACAGCTTTACTCTCATCGTAGAGGTTGAGGATATCGTGGAAGAAGTCTGAGGGTTATAGAGAGGGTATTGCGTTACCGTTAGGCAGGCCCGGGTCCTTCTCTGACAGTACCCTCGATTTGTGACATTATATATATATACCGGTATATATATATATATATATATATATATATATATATATATATATATATACACACACACAGAACCTGTACCGTAGTGTATTCTACCAATATACACTATATTCCATTTAAATAATGTCTACATTCTGATAACAATAATAATTAAAGTTGCAAGCAACGTTGTGCGGGGTTCGAGCGGGGTTGCACGCAGGGTATTGTGTTGGATACAAGGGCTGTGCCACATATATCAAAATATCATGTATCTTATCGGGCATGGAGAAAGTACAGAAGGAATATAGTGTAGCCATTTTGGCTATGGCCACTTAGACCATTAAGGAGTGTGACCATTTTGGTTAAAGCTATTAATTCTGTATGAGTAGGCATAATTGCCCGAAATTGCCTTCATTCCTTGCTCATTTTCATGCATAAGCAAAAGCCAGAGCGTAATACAATTATGTATTCTTGAAAGTACGGTAATAGCTTTCAAATTACTCCTGAATCATCCCTGTACGACGTCTGGTTTTCTTGTAAGGATCTTGCAAACGAAGGACAAAATTGCTAAAAATTACCAAATCCGATAGGCGAAATCGGTAAAAATTACCAATTATTTTCTGTTTTCGCTATGTGTGACGTTGCACATAAGTGAGCTCTCTCTCACACAAACCTGTGTCGTGGCGGGGCCTGTAGGCTCCGGCTGACGTCCATCCGTGCTGCTTGCAAAAGCTGGCCTGGCTCACAGGCTACAAAATAGCTGGAAAATCGTCTCCGTCATATGAGGGGCCCCGCGGGAATTGGGTTAAGAAGTGTGGTTGTTTTGATTATTTGATAGGGTCACCATAAGGGTAATGGTGTGGCATTTTTTCTGTACAGAAGCTTGGCCTTTTTGGTTGGGGCTTCTTAGGAATGTGACCTTTTTCGTTAGCCATGGAGAAACTGCAGAGGTACAAATGATTATAAGCAACCTCATGTTAAAAATATCTTATATATTATTGTTTAGCTTTACTTGGCATTCCTCTTCCTCTATGTATCTAGCAATTTAACCCCCTCAAACTCCTTATGATGCGATGGTGTGGTAAATACCCCGGGCCAAAAAGCTCTAAAAGACGATCGAGTGATAACTCAAGCGAGCTTGAAATACGCAGGCGTTTCGTTCATGGTCACCCCTTCGGGGATCAAGGTGTCCGGCAATATATACCAGTAGGCTATAGATAAATTCATTTTTGGGCTATTTCTTCCATTTTATTTATCCTGTTAAAGTGCTTGATTGATTTTTGTGCTAATGTAGTTAGTATTTGGTGTAATTTTACATATTTCAGCTAAATCTGAAGAGCACATGCAATTTATTTGTGCATGTTCAGTAAGTATTGCTGGGGAAAGGGTTAACATATTCATCTTTTGGGGTATTTATTCTATGTTTTTATCCTGTTTCTGTGATTGATTGAGTTTTGTGCTAATGTAGTTGGTATTTGGTATAATTTTACATATTTTAGATAAATCAGAAGTGCACATGCAATATATTTGGGCATTTTCATTTAGTATTGCTGAGGAAACGGTTAACATACAGTATTCATCATAGGATGGGAAGAGGATGTGTAGCTCAGATCTTTGCCCTGAAATATGTTGTGGAGAAATATCTTGAGAAGGGACAAAAGTTGTATGCTGCCTTCATGGACTTGGAGAAGGCCTATGACAGAGTTGATAGAGAAGGTACCGGTATGTAGAAAGTACTTGGAATATACGGAGCAGATAGCAAGTTGCTGAAAGCAGTGAAAAGCATGTATGAGGGTGCAAAGGTGTCAGTATGTGTTGAGAATGAACAGAACGAGTTCTTTGATCTGAATTTTGGGTTAAAGAAAGGGTGTGTGATGTCCCCGTGGTTGTTCAATATATACTGTACTGTATATGGATGGAGTCATAAAAGAAATGCAAGGATGAGCAGTGGATGTTGGTGTACCACTAATAAGGGAAGGCAATGAGTGGAATGACAGAGTTGATAGAGAAGGTATGTGGAAAGTACTGAGAATATATGGAGTAGATGGCAAGTTGCTGAAAGCAGTGAAGAGTTTTTATGAGAGTGCAAAGGTATCAGTACGTGTGAAGAATGAACAGAGGGAGTTCTTTGATCTGAATGTTTGGTAAAGCAAGGGTGTGTGATGTCCCGATGGTTGTTCTATATATACAGTATATGGATGGAGTCATAAAAGAAATACAAGGAAGAGCAGTGGATGTTTGTGTACTGCTGTTTGCTGACGATATGAATGGGAGTTGCAGGATCTGGTAAATATGTTTGGAACAGTGTGCGAAAAATGGAATCTGAAGGTAAATGCAGGGAAGAGCAAGGTTATGGTCTTCGAAAGGGGTGAAGCCACAGAGTGCGAGGTGAAGTTGAACGGTCAGGCTATGGAGATTGTCAGCTCATTTAAGTATCTTGGCAGTGTACAGAGTAAAGATGGGAGTATGGATGAAGAAGTGTGGGAGAGGGTGCAACAGGGGAAGAGGGTTGTAGGAGTGCTGAAAGCAGTAACATGAAATAGGGTGGTCAGCATGGAACTGAAGAAGTCCTTGCATGACAGTGTGGTAATCCCGACACTGATTTACGGAAGCGAAGCATGGACGTTGTTGGAGAGATTCAAACCAAGAGTGAAAGGGATGGAAATGAGTTACTTGAGAAGTGTGTGCAGAGTTACATGGAGGGATAGACAGACGAATACATACATACATACATACATAACATTTTAAGACTGAGTGTTCCACACATAAGTGCAGTTTCAGTCTCTTGTCCTAATGGCGGCGTTCCAGGCAACCCTGTTAAGGGCTGCTTCACTTGTCAAGTTCTTGGATTTGAGATCGGCGCGTATAGTCCGATCCCAGGTCTTCCTCGGTCCACCCCTTGGTGCAGCTCCCTCCACAATCACAGACCTGCATTTTGTCACCCAATTTTGTTCATCCATTCTCTCCACATGTCCATACCATCCCAGTCTACTTGTACGCATCACCTCGCTAATACTCTTTATACCTAAACGTCTCCTCAGCTCAACATTTGTTATTCTATCCTGTAGCCTGGCCCCACACATCCATCTCACCATTCTCATCTCATTACGCTCCATTCTGTTGACATCCTCTACTTTAACGGCCCATGTTTCTGAGGCATACGTCATTGCACTTCTAACACATGAGGCATACACCTTTCCCTTCAGGGGGAGAGGCATTCTTTTCATGGTCAGGATTGGCATCAATTCTCTGAACTTCCCCCAGCCACACCTAATTCTAGCAACAGTGGCAGCCTCGGCCCCACCACCGGCAGAGATGGTATCTCCTAGGTAACAAAACTTGTTCACCAGCTCCAAAGACTCATTTCCAAAATTCACAGCCACAGGATCATCACTTAACACAAGCTCGCCTTTGCACTACGCACTCAAATTTCTCTATTTCTGACTTATCCTTCGGCAGGGGCCCCTTTATTCTACTACAGCGCTTACTCCCATGGTGTACCCAACATCGACAGATGCTACATTGAATTGAGTTAACGCCCACTCCCTTTCCACACACTGCACATGGGTATGCACCGCTCTTTTCCACATTGCCTCGTCTCAAACTACAATGCATAACCTTGGTTTTGTTAATATTGACTCTTAAACCCTTGCTCGCCATGCCCTCTCTCCACTTTCTGAATTTGGCCTCAGCATCCTGCATACTGTCAGCTATTAGGACTAAATCGTCTGCATAAAACAGTTCCAACGGGAGTCCGCCTCTAAAAACTCTAGACAGCGCCTCCAAGACCATAATAAAGAGGAGGGGGCTTAACACTGAACCCTGATGGACTCCAACACGGACTGCGAATTCATCACTCAGTACACCTTTCACCCTCACCGAACTTCGCGAATCCTCATAATGAGGAAGTACGAGAGAGGTGTGGTGTGAATGTACTGGAAAGTGCGAAAAAGAACACCTTGAGATGGTTCGGCCATGTGGAACATATGGGAAGCGAGAGAATGACTAGGAGAGTGTACGAGTGAGGTGGAAAGACAGAGGGAGAAATAAACCGAGAGAGAGGTGGAAGGATGGAGTTAAGAAGTATATGCGTGAAAGCGGTGCTGGATGGGAGGAGGGTCGTCGACTGACTGGGAACAGAGGTGCATAGGGGTGTTTCGTTCGTGGCCAATCCTTCGGGGATCAAGGCGTCCGTCAATAGATAGATAGATAAATTCATCTCTAGGGCTATTTCTTACATTTTCTTTATCCTGTTAGTGTACTTTATTAAAAATGTTGGTAATGTAGTTGGTAATTGGTGTAATTTTACATATTTCAGATATAGGATGTCAACAGAATAACAAATGATGAGCTGAAGAGACGTTTAGGTATAAAGAGTATTAGAGAGGAGATGCGTACAAGTAAACTGGGATGGTATGGACATGTGGAGAGAATGGATGAACAAAATTGGGTGAAAAGATGCAGGTCTGCGATTGTGGAGGGAGCTGCACCAAGGGGTGGACCGAGTAAAACCTGGGATCGGACTATACGTGCCGATCTCAAATCCAAAAACTTGACAAGTAAAGCATCCCTTAACCTCTGAAGTGCGCATGGGGGTAATTGGAAACGTCCCCCTGTGCTGACGTATTTGAGGTGTTTCCGTCACTAAAATATTCATTGTGCCATTAATAGCATTAATACTTATCCATATGCGCCTATTATGGGTTGATTATAAATGTATTAACCTGAAACAACAATAAAACGAGTGAAAATAGCGTTTGGATGGTCAAAATCGGAGATATAGCCCGCGAGTTGTATAATGTATGGGTGAGGCAATCTGCTTTCCCGCCAATTTCCCCCAAGGCCACTGAGACAGTCGATCGATACTCTCTCTCTCTCTCTTGCACTCGCTTGCCATCAGTGATGACAACACCCTGCTTGCAACTCGCTAATGTTAGCACGAAAATATACCTCAGAATAAGGGAATAACAGGGAAAATAGGTGATAACTGAAGGAGAGGAGGAAAGTGGGGAAGGAGGGGAGGTAGAGGACTGAGATTTTGCATGGCCCAGGGGCCAAAAAAAAAAAAAAAAAAAAAAAAAAAAAAAAAAAAAAAAAAAAAAAAAAAAAAAATAAAATTCGATGTCAAAAGTTGATTTTTTTTTTTCACTCCCTCATAAGAGTCTCCCCGCAGTGCGCCGGGGGAACTCTTATGAGTCTCCCCGCAGCTCCCGGGTTAACAGAGTTACCTGGAACGCCGCCATTAGGAAAAGAGAATGAAACTGCACATCTATGTGGAGCACTCAGTCTTAAAATGTTATGTACGTATGTATGTATACATTTGAAGAGAACATGCAATCTATTTAGGCATTTTCAGTCAGTATTGCTGGGTAAAGGGTTAACATATTTATCTTTTGGAGTATTTCTTCCATTTATTTATCCTGTTAGTGAGTTTTATTGAGTTCAGTGCTACTGTAGTGGTATTTGGTGTAATTTTACATATTTTAGATAAATCTGAAGAGGACATGCAATATATTTGGGCATTTTCAGTCAGTATTGCTGGGGAAACGGTTAGCATACTGTAGTCATCTTAGGAAGGGAAGAGGATGTTTAGCTCAGATTTTTGCCGGAAATGTGTTGTGGAGAAATATCTGGAGAAGCGACAAAAGTTGTATGCTGCATTTATGGAGTTGGAGAAGGCCTATGACAGAATTGATAGAGAAGGTATGTGGAAAGTACCGGTACTGAGAATATACGGAGTAGATGGCAAGTTGCTGAAAGCAATGAAGAGCATGTATGAGGGTGCAAAGATGTCAGTATGTGTGGATAATTAACAGAGCGAGTTCTTTAATCTGAATGTTGGGTTAAAGCAAGGGTGTGTGTGATGTCCCCATGGTTGTTCAATATATACCAGTACAGTATATGGATGGAGTCATGAAAGAAATACAAGGAAGAGCAGCGGATGTTGGTGTACCGCTGATAAGGGAAGGAAATGAGTGGAAGTTGCCTCAACAGTACAGAACCGGTACTACTGTTGCTGACAACACAGTTCTGATGAGCGATAGTGAATGGGAGTTGCAGGGTCAGGTAAATATGTTTGGAACAGTGTGTGAAAAACGGAATTTGGAGGTAAATGCTAGGAAGAGCAATATTATGGTCTTTGAAAGGGGTGCAACCATAGAGTGTGAAGTGAGGTTGAACGGCTATGAAGAATGTCAGCTCATTTAAGTATTTGAGCAGTGTGTAGAGTAAAGATGTGAGTAGGCCTATGGATGAAGAAGTGTGGGAGAAAGTGTAACAGGGGAAGAGCGTTGTAGGAACTCTGAAAGCAGTAAGAAGAAATAGGGTGGTCAGCATGGAAGTAAAGAAGTCCTTGCATGACAGTGTGGTAATCCCGACATTGACTTATGGGAGGGAAGCATGGACGTTTCTGACTGAGATTGATCATTGATAATCATCGGTTATTCTAGTTGGAAAAATTAGTGGGGTAGAATGTAGAGTTCGGGTGTACCGCCAGCCTTGTTTACACTACGCGGAGCTGCGGCGGAGGCTGGCCATCATGTTCCCGTCTATTTGACTGCTTTTGGATATAATAATAGGTTGAGGGGGGTCCCCCCCCCCCCCATGACATATTGTCATCATCATATATATTGCCAGCAGGAGGCAAATAACCGAAAAAACGCCTTCAAAATAGACGCAAGCTAAATGCTGGTTCACACATAGCCAAGTCAGTGCGCGAGTCCAACACGAGTGATGAAATTTTGCTATTCAGCAATGACTCGTCGATACTCCTCAACACTCGTATAGACTTGTGCTACGCTCGTGTATACTCTTTGTTTACTCGACACACTCGTGGGTACTCGCCACGGGGTCCAAAAATGTCATGCATGCATGACATTTTTGGGCCCCGTGGCGAGTACCCACGAGTGTGGCCTAAATACGTGTAGACTCTTGTACATACGTGTTAACTCGTGTTTGACTCTGAATAACTCTTCGTTATTCGTGTTAACTCGTGTTGACTCGTGTAAACCCGTGTAACACTCTTTGGTGATTCGTCGCTTTTTGTCATCATTTCGACGTTGACGAAGCAACACATGTCTACACGCAACAACACGTATGTAACACACATGCAACACGTATCAACAAGAGTAGAAAGCACGAATGTGAGTGCCAAAATTTGGTGCCCCCATGATGCTAGAGTTTACACAATTCAAACACGAGTGAAAACACGATTAAACAAGAGTAAACACTATCCACTGAGATAAAAACACGAGTGTAACACGAAAAAGCAAGTGTCATTTGAAATACCGTTATTTAAAAAATGTAGGACGATTCAACGAGAGTTTACACGAGTTTACACGGATGTAACACGAGTCAACACGTGTGCAACAGAGATCCAACGAGAGTCAACGCGTTGTCTTTCGTGTTGATCCGTATAACAATCGTGTTTGTGGTAAACTATCAATGGAAGTTAAATATTACTAAGCTATAATGAATCAAATAAAATCAATCTAAATGAAAACTACTCTATATCTAAATTGAATTCAATCTGAAACAAGCTAATTTATATCCAAAGGTCTCACATAATAAATGTATATATAGGGTAAGGTTATAAGGGTTAATATTAGCCAGGAATTAACTCACCAATAGTTCCACGTGGCAATGAGGCAAGGGAGAACGTTTTACCCAATATGGCGGTGGACAATGGGGAATGAGACTTCGGTCCCAAGACTCGAGTCAAGTTAAAGAAAGAATAAATGATTACATGGGAATGGACACGAATAATATGCTCATCTATCAGTCAGTCATGGCGTCGATGAGAGCGTCGTGATGGTGCAGCTGTGTGTATTGCTGTATGTGTATTGTGATACAGGCACAAAAGCTCGATCAACTGAGGGCGGAAAATTTAGATGTTAACTGGTTGGTGTTCGTGAAGGCTCTGGCGTACCTCAAAAGCACACCTTGCTGCCTTGGCAAACCGCCAGGAGCCCAAATTATCGTACCGCATTTAGGTTGCTCTATACGATAAATTATATTAATATATACGATAAATTCATATATACTACATAAGACCATGGCAATATTGCTTAATAGCATATTAGGCCTTTTATAACTTAACTTATTTACAATCTTATAATATACGATCTACTCATCCTACGTCGTGCTGTAGGAGATATCGTGACGTCACAGAGACATACGAGATCACAAAAGAGTCATATTCTATCGTATTTATACGATACACTCCCCCCACAAAAAAGACCTGAACCCCACCTTAAACCTAAAGTTGCCCAGAGGCTATCTTCTGACGCCACAAGTCGACAGCGCCAGCAGCAGCGCGTCTGGGACGCGTCCCGGTCCGAGAATGATCATCATCAGTAAGAGGCGAGTCGTTCCTTTGAGAATCCTCGGACCCAGCAATAACAGGTGGAGCGTCAGATTGCAATGCGGAATCGAGCTCCAAAGCGTACAAACGTGCGATAGGACGAACAGTAGTTCCAGTGGCTGTCTTCAATAGCGCCACCCGCTCTACAGAGACTGCACCCTTGTATACCTCCAATACGCGGCCTAATTTCCAGTATAAACGAGGACTATCTTCTTTAATTAAAACAACTTCGCCAACTGTAGGTGCTGTTGGTCTACCAGAGGGAGTAACACTCCTTTCCCTCAATGCTAGCAGATATTCACTAATCCACCGTTTCCTAAAATTCACGATTATCCTGGATATATACTGGTATCTATTAGACACCGCTACCTCAGAGTACAATGAGGGATCCTCTAACTCTTACTATGGACTGAAAATCAGATGGAAACGCAGTCAACGGTTTTCCATATAGCAAGTGAGCTGGCGTTAATGGTAGTGGTTCTTGCAGGTCGGTGTACACATATGTAAGCGGGCGATCATTCACGACTGCCTCTATCTCTGTGAGGACTGTCGTCAACTCACTCTTCTTTAATAGAGCACGTCCTACAACCGCTCTGAGTCCTGACTTTACTATGCCGACACACCGTTCCCACATTCCACCAAACCAAGGTGCCTTAACTGGAATGAACCTCCATTCGCACTTCTTCTCTCCCAAAAAAGTGATGATTGTAGGATCACTACTTATATCCTTTAGATATTTTGATGCTTGGACATAAGTGGGAGCATTGTCGCTAAGAATGAGTTGAGGGAATGAACGACGGGCACAAAACCGTCTGAACGCCAGCATAAATTCTTCACTAGACATATTATCACATAGTTCTAGGTGTACCGCTCGAGATGTTGCACAGGTAAACAATAATATATAAACCTTCTCACTCTCCCTCGTCTTCAATGCCCCTGTGTAATCTAATCCTACCGCTTGGAAAGGTTCTACGTGCTTTACACGGTATTCAGGTAGAGGTGGAGCTGGTCCAGTTGCATACGGTTTACCCTTTAGTCTCTGGCATATTACACACTTTCGTACTACGTGTCGAGCTACTTGTCGAACCCTGGGTATCCACCATGTGAGACGTAAATTGGATATAATATGACATACCCCGTAGTGTTTTACTTCCCTATGTGCACGTATGATCAATAGATCAGTAACGTGATGTCTTGTTGGCATAAGTATAGGTCGGTTTGTGCCGTCTGGTACACCCGACCACTTCAGGCGACCCCACACCTGATGAGGCCATTGTCTAGGTGCAACCTTAGTTGACGCACTATATTAGGCATTAATGTCTTATTCGAGCCTTTCAAGGATTCTAATTCATTGGAAAAGGTTTCTACTTGAACCCATTTGATCAAAGTTACTTCAGCTGCTTTAAATTCACGAGCATCAATGTTGTGACCCCTGTTGCAGAGTTGGCCCATTACTTTAAGCTTGAGATTGGATACATATCGCCACACCCAAGCTACAACTCTGACTAGTTTATTATAGTCACCGAATCTTGCCCACTTTATGATAGGACCCGGTGGTTCATTTGGTTGGGCTGTAACTGCCACTGTTTCCAGTGGCAGAAGTCCCTCACCAACAGCATGCCACATCGTCCATTCACTTTCATGGAGCAGCCACTTTGGACCATGCCACCACAATTCGGACTTCATTAACTGGCTAGCCGTTATACCCCTAGTTATGAGATCACTAGGGTTTTCTTTTGTATTTACATAATGATAAGCAACATCTGGCAAAAGGGCTCTAATCTCATCTACCCTATTCCGCACATAAACTGGCAGAGACTTCCTGCTATGTATCCAGTTGAGTGCGACCTGACTATCTCACCATACATGAACGATTTCAATATTTAATTCGCTCTCGTATGCTGCGCGTACATGTTGCACCAGACGTGCTAATAGCAGCATGGCAGTCAATTCCATTTTAGGGATAGTTACCTTTTTAACCGGGGCTACCTTGGCCCGGGCTGTAACTAAATGTGCCCCAAATGAAGTAACAACATATATGGCTACCCCGTATGCCGTGGCGCTAGCATCGCAAAACGTGTGTAACGTAACGTCACCGAACGCCGCCACTTTACGAGGTATAGGTTTAGTACATAGGACGGCATATTCATTAAACAACAATGTCCCTTGGTCATTCAGGTCCTCGGGCAAACTGTCATCCCATCCTATCTTACGTCTCCAAACTTCCTGCATTAGAATCCTAGCTCTTATGGTAACGGGTAATGCTAGACCCAAAGGATAACAAAATTGCGCAACATTGCTCAACAGACTTCTTTTTGTGTGCGCTCCTGTCTGCTGAGCAAAAGACCTTGTTGGAAAAGTTAGTATGTCATGTTAGGTTGCCAGATCATCCCCAAATTTCTGGACTTTTCCTGGTTAAGAGATGCCGTACCATCCACCTGTATTAAACTCTGAAGATCTTCACTATTAGTAACCCACTCGCGGAGAAATAGATGTGCATCCGCAAACAATCTGCGTGCTTGCCAGTATGCATATAACAAATCATCTTGACTATCGCTAGTACCCTGCAAATTGTCAATGTATAATCCGCGAGATAGTTTACTTGTGTCCTCATGAGTGTCAGCTAAATGTTTTCTGATTGTGGTATTTAACAAAAACTGCGAACAAGTGGCCCAAAAGAGTACAACCCGAAAACGGTATATTATGATGGGACTTTCAGAGTCGCTAATGTCGCCGAACCAAAGAAAGCGGGTAACATCTCTATCTTCCTCCTTTAGCTTGACCATCAAGAATGCTTTCTCGATGTCACTGGTATATAAATAGGTATTGAAACCATTTGTCATGCTCATCAGGTTTATTCCATAAAGACAATGCTGACAACTGAAACAACAGAATACATTCATCAGATAATGCCGATAACATACAGTAACCGTAATATGACCTAATATGACAATAAACATAATACATCCTTATTATGTCTCCATTAATGTACCTGCTTGTAAGACTAATAGCGCGGGACTGAGGCGGCTATGTTGACGTCGCTTACACTCCACGCGCTCTCCCTGATGGGTAACGCAAAACGGTATAGGGAGTATTATATCAATATGCTCTACCTCCCCCAAGTTTTTAGGCCCTGAATAAAGACTGACAAAGAGTTACAAGTTCACATGATATAATCCTTATGCCATGTGGGGGGACGGCAGGTTCTCTGGGGCTTGGCTGGGGTCGATGATTGCTGCTGAGTATGGTCATCTACATCTACCATCCTGGGCGCTTCCTGTGACGGGGTTTGATAAGCAGTTGGAGCAGCGTCGCTGGGGGTTAGCGGTGTGTTTTGCTGCTGTTCTGTAGGTTGGGTGTAGCCAAGGGGCACAGCTATTGTTGGAGGGCGACCCGTATAAGGCTGCGGAGAGGGAGTCACCACTGCTCTAGTATAGGCGTACTTCCCCAGCCTAAACCGCAATAGATGTTGGGACAGGTCCGACACCATGGACGGACCTGTCAACAGGCAGTCATTTAGACTGGGTTGTTGTCCTTGGTGGGCAGAGCAGTCATACACCACCCGTATTGGTGTGGTGACGCTGTCTTTCCTTACCCCATGATGGGCCAGATAGTGAACCCTACCCTTCTTAAACGGTTCCTTGACATCGACTCTCTCTATAAAGCCCCTATCCTCATAACTCCGAAATACATCGTCATACGCCTGGCGCGTGCTCAGTTCGTTAGACAATTTCCGCTGCAATGCGCGCAAGCGACCTAATGCCAAACCATAGTTAGTAGGCAGGCTTATCTCACTGTTCTTCCAGGGTAAACTAACTTTATATTGCTTGTCTGAGGCACAGTAGCACACAGACTCGTCAAACCATTGTAGCGCAACTTCCGAGTCATAATCAGTCTCCATAGGATTAATGCCTATGTGATCCAATCTCCACAGTCGTTCCAGGTCGAACTCGGCAGCCATCTTAGGGTCACTAGGTTGGGAATCCTCCCTTCCCAATTCCTCTGCCGCAGTTACATTGACTCTATATATCGAGACCGTGTCGACCAGGACCTTTGACTGTGTAGTATGCACCTTTCCGCTCATGCAGTATCCAAATTTAGTGGGGATTAAAATTACACCACACATCTTTTTAAATCCAGGGTATACTACTTCATAATAATGAAGTAGAACATGCACCTCACTCTGATTTCCCATGGGATCTGACAAGTTAACCCCCTTGCTACGTAATGCATGTTCCACCTTCTTCACACCCACAGATACATATTCTGGTAGGGTGTCTACTACGATACAAGTCATAAAGTACCGGTTTTTACGATAGAAATATGAAATCTCCGCTATCTCGTAGTCTTGTTTATCAGTAACCCCTGTGAAGCCCTGTAATCGAAGAGTCTCAGCCCCTACGATTCGGTGCTTCAATCCCACTAGTACGGACCTCTTTATAAAGGAACGTTGAGATCCTTGATCTAGAAGTACCCGACAAACTATGTTAATGTCATTACCTTCCATGGGAATCTGTATTGTGGGCAATATAGTGGTGTCTTGCATGCTACCTAGTGCCACAGTTGTAGTACCCTCATTTTTGACGTCTTTGACTTTATCTGCAGTAGGACACAACTTATCAAAGTGATGTCCTTTGCAGTGCCGACAGGGCCTTAAGTATGTAGCAGTACATTGTCCCTGCTTACCATGTTCCCCACTTAGACAACCTACACATAGCTTCAATCTTTTCGCCTGTGCTAGTTTTGTCTCATTTGTCGGGTATTTTACGCAGAAACTCCATTTATGTTTGTTGTTACATAGCTTACATAGAATCTGAGCAGGTTTCTTATACGCACCCTCTTTCTTTAGTTTAGTCCCCACTGTCATGCTTACTGTTCCCCTCTTCTCCACATTCTCACTCCCTCCCGACACATACATTCTCCCTTTGTTCAACTGTAGATTATTGATCTCCTTACTGAACTGAGTTTTGAATTCCCCCAGCTCAAATGATCTTACCTTATCAAGTATTGCCATAGGAAGCTTCTGACGCAAGATAATGACTATCATTTCCTGCGTGGTAAGCCCTAGGGTGTCTAGCGATCGAGTATGGCACTCCATATTTGCCCTGAAGTTTGTCAACTCATCAACCTTATACTGTGGTTCTGCGAGCCCCAACAAGGCAACAACATGGGCCATCTTCAACTGCTCTCTATCCCCGTATGTGGCTCTAATAAGTGTATCGCTTCAAGATAACTACCACCCACTACTGCAAAACCCTCTATTAAATGTAAGGCCTCTCCTTCCATTTGTCCCTTCAGATAGTGAAACTTGCGGACATTATCCAAAGAGGATTCATGAACCGTAGATCGAAATACGTCCCAAAAAGCTAACCACTCAGTTAACTTGCCCCCAAATGTAGGAAGATTGAGCTTTGGGATGTGTACAGTATATTTTCGGTCAGCCCTTCTATGGGCCTCATTATCGCCTCCCTTCTTACTCGCGATAGCACGCTGTAATAGGTACTTCGCTCCAAAGACAGGTTCGTCATAGAGGGCGCGATTATCACACTCTGCAACTCTCTCTTCCTCCTCTATCATGTCAGCCACAATCACCTCACTCAGAGCCGTAATACGACCGTGGGTAGCCTGGACGTTTTCTAATCTAGCCTCCAATTCCTCTAGTTCAGCAGTAGTGATGAAAGTGTTGACGTCCACAATTAGCCTATTTAACACCTTACGAGCGGCCTATGCGGTTTATTTATGTGTACCGCACAGCGGGGTGTTTTTAGCCAAAATAGGGCTGTTTACGTGATCATTTTCATGCCTAAATAAGACCCAGAACGTAAAACAAGTACCTATCCCTGAAAGGGCATAAACAGAGCTTTCGAATGACACCATAACGATCCTTTTATGATGGATAGTTTTCTTGCAATAACCGTGCAACGCGAGTGCAAATAGCAGGTAATTCGGTACTTTCAGTACATAATTGAGTATGTAGCGAGTGAGAGAGGGAGGAGGGAGCTGAGATTTGTGTCAGTAGGTTCGCCGCGGTGGTCTGGAGCAGTCATACGCTCGCTAGTCTCCTGCCACCACTTGTCTCTCTCTCTCAGCCACATTACGTGCTGAAATTGCCACTCGACCTATGTCGAGCGCCGCCACATAGTCCAGCTTTATTTAACTCGACTTATGTTGCTCGCCGCTAAATAAGGGTTAATACTCCCCGAAGTCCCGCCCTTTGATTTTTAGGGGCTTTGATCAGCACCCCACTAGACGGTGTCTCTTTATCGTTTTTATCCATTTTGCATGTGAGCCTATAGGCTATGTATCTAAAGGTTACGTTACAAAAACAACGGCCAAATAATAATCTAACTAAGAGACGCCAACCGGCGGACTTCTATGTTATGGAGAAAAAATAGTAAATAGCAATACCTACTAATGGATCATATTGAACAAGAAAAAATGTTAGGTCAGGTCATATGTCACAGGAAGTCTGAAACGGAAAAGAAAATTATTGGGGAAAGATGATGGGTGGGATGCAGGACTTAGGCAGGCGCAATGATATAACCCCGGCGTCCCTCTCTAGCCAACACTTCGTTAGCCCTACAATCTTGTCATACAGGACTTGATTGGTGTCTAAGTCGAGGTGGACACCATCCTGGTCGAGGTCTCGGATGCTGAGTGTGAGAGAAACAAAGCGGTGCTTCATTTCTATTAACCGACACCTCAGGGCGCGGTTAAGAGAATTTTGTATAGCTTGATAATCCGCCGCTGAGAACCCTCGGACTCTCGTCCGGCTCTCAATTTCCACGATCTTGCAGCTTCCTCCGGTATCACGCTCCAGATCCAGCGCCACCTCTTTGATAGCGTCAGCTAACTCGTGGGGTACTGTACCGGGGCGTATATCATTGCCGCCTATAAACAAAAAGATCATATGCGGCCTAAACCGAACCTCTTGCCCCCACTGGGGGTAGGCTTTCAGAGTGTCAACGGTTGCTCCCGGTACCCCGAAGTAGGTCAGCCTGAAAGTTCTTTCCCCCTCCGACGCCCGATACGACTCAGTACCTCCGTCAGCTGCCCTTAGCCTAGTTGCATATGAATGCCCTACTATGGCTATTCGCTGAGGTACCGGCGCCTGAGATATAGGGAGATAGCCAAGCCCCACCCCTCCGGGGTCCTTGCTCCTGCATCCCTAGGCTAATCCCTTGCTCATTGCCTAAGAAAAATCCCCTACTGGTAGCTAAATCCCGGGTCTGGGCACCAATGTAGTAAACTATCAATGGAAGTTAAATATTACTAAGCTATAATGAATAAAATAAAATCAATCTAAATGAAAACTACTCTATATCTAAATTGAATTCAATCTGAAACAAGCTAATTTATATCCAAAGGTCTCACATAATAAATGTATATATAGGGTAAGGTTATAAGGGTTAATATTAGCCAGGAATTAACTCACCAATAGTTCCACGTGGCAATGAGGCAAGGGAGAACGTTTTACCCAATATGGCGGTGGACAATGGGGAACGAGACTTCGGTCCCAAGACTCGAGTCAAGTTAAAGAAAGAATAAATGATTACATGGGAATGGACACGAATAATATGCTCATCTGTTTTGTAGGTAGTAGGGGTAGGCAGCCCCGCCCAGGGAAGTACTACCGCCAAGGTTTCGGGAGACTCAGGGAATAGCCTGAATTCCATTTTCTCTCCCACGCCTTGGTAGCTGGATACATATCTTTCTGCCTCACACATCAGGGGTATCAGGAAAACCCTCTTTATATAACATACACATCCAACTTCACGACATTGCCCTACATTGCTATCCTCTATCCATAAAACACTACTCTTCCCACTACATATCATACATGTTACACCATACACCTTACCCAATAAATATGGCAGTACAATTGTTAAGAGCAAACCTGGTGGTCCCTTGGATATCCACCCCCGGCAGGGTTGGGTCATTGACACAGGGCCTTCCCGGTCGTCATCATGCGACTGTGTCAAGAGCATTGCAACGTCCCAAAGCTGCTCGTCGGTGCAGCTTTTACTTTAGCAATATAAGGGGACTTCACTCTAACATCAATTCTGTACACCAATTTCTTCAAGCAGAATCCCCTACTCTCCTTTTTTTGACAGAGACTCAAGTAACATCCACATCTGACACGTCTAGATTTAATTTTCCAGGTTATCAACTGCTCCAAAATTTCAGACCTGAAGGAGGTGTATGTTGCTTCGCAAAATCTGAAATTGCCCTGGAGGAGGTTACTAGTTTCAATTGTCCCTATTTTGATTATTCTATATACAAATTTATTTCTGCTGGTAAATTTAAATACATATGTTGCATCTACCGTTCCCCAAATACTCCTCCAGAGCAAAGTCTTTTTGATTCTCTGTCCTCACAACTCAGTGTCCTCAACTTAAATGCTTCTTCTGAAATCACTGTGTTGGGTGATTTTAATGTCCATAATGTTGAATGGCTCACTCATTCAGCCAGGACTGATGATTCTGGTCTTGAATGTGAGCTATTTGCAGACTCATTTAATCTCACTCAACTAGTCAACCAACCCACCCGTGTACCAGATAATCCTAATCATAATTCCCACCTACTGGACTTATTTTTAACAACCAATTCAGAAAATTATGATGTTACAGTGAGGTTCCCGCTTGGATCTTCTGATCACTGTCTGATACAGGCCACCTGTCTATCACCTACCACACCTTCCCACTCTGAACCTGTTTTGGTGACTAAATGGCATTACGATAGGGCAGACTGGGAGGGTCTTCAAGGTTTCTTTATTGATATTCCCTGGACCTCTTTCTTTTCTAATGATGCACACTCCACCTTGAGCCACATACAAGATTTTGTAAAAATTGGAATGGAAACTTTTATTCCTCATCAAAAGTACAGTAAAAGATCTAATTCACCTAAATGGTTTGACCATAATTGTGCTAGAGTAACTGAACAAAAAGCAATAGCCTACAATGCATACACAATATCAAAAAACACATGAAGCCTTTAATTACTTTAGAAACATCAGAAATCATGCCAAAACTGTATTAAACCTAACTAAATCAAACTTGCTCCACAAGCAGGCAAATAAACTTCTAAATAATCCAAATGATAACAACATATTTTGGTCTACTCTTAACTCATTTAAATCCAACTTCACTACTGCTTCATCCATTCCACCATTAAAATTTCCGACTAGCAATCTTGTAAGTGACCCACGAGGTAAAGCTAACCTTCTTGCGGATATTTTCTCCACCAACTCAACCTTAGATGAAATAAATCAAGATGTCCCTGTACTTAATTTTAATTCGCCTGAAATTCCCTCACTTAAGATCCACACCAGACATGTCAAAACTATTTTGCAGAATCTCTCGGTGGATAAGGCTCCTGGTCCAGATGAAATTCCTCCAATAGTACTTAAGAATTGCTCTTTGGTGCTCGCTCCTGTATTGGCAACATTTTTCCGTCTGTGTACTCATACCTCATGCTTCCCAGTACCCTGGAAAGAAGCAAACATCCATCCAGTTCCTAAAAAAGGTGCCTCTTCAGATCCATCAAACTACAGACCAATAGCTATAACTTCCACTCTTGGTAAAGTCTTTGCAATTATATTAAATAATCACATAATTAAGCATCTTGAGAATAATAAATTAATCAGTGATAGGCAATATGGTTTTAGACGATGTCGATCAACTGCAGACATGCTTTGCCTTCTTACGCATCAAATCAACCAAGCTACAGACCAACATGGTGAAACACATACAATAGCACTGGATATATCAAAGGCATTTGATAGAGTCTGGCATCAATCCTTATTGTCGAAGATGTCACACTACGGCCTTGCATCATTAGTTCCACTAATTTCTTCTTATCTTCATAACAGAAAAATATGTGTAATGGTAGATGGCCTTTATTCTCAATTTCACTCAATAAATGCTGGTGTTCCCCAGGGATCAGTTTTGGCCCCAATTCTGTTCCTCATTCATATCAATGATCTCATATCTACCACTCATAATCCAATACATTCTTACGCAGATGACTCAACACTCCACAGTTCCTTCACATTTACCAATTCTTTCACCCAACCCGATCTTATAAATTCAAAAATAAACACTGCAATTTCTCTGAACCAGGACCTTTCTAGAATTAATGGATGGGGACAAAAGAATCTAGTTTCCTTTAATGCACAGAAAACCAAGTACATTCAATTTTCTAACCGACAGAATCTCACTGACTCCCATATATTTTGTAATGATGTAAATATTCCCACTTCCCCTAGTATTGACATTCTCGGTGTAACATTAACTACTAACTTGAGCTGGACACATTATGTTAGAAGCATTGCTAAGAATGCCTCTAAAAAACTGGGACTCCTGTACAGAGTTCGAGAATTCTTCACTGACGAGCAGTTGCCCGTGATATATAAAAGTCATGTGCGTTCTCAGATGGATTACTGTTCACCTCTGTGGGGTGGAAGTGGAGTGGTTGCATTGAGGCAGTTGGACAAAATTCAAAATAAAGCAATTAGATTAATCAATAACCCTGCAATCACACAGGACCTTCCTACATTATCCATACGAAGAAACGTTGCATCCCTTGCATTATTCTACAGATATTTTCACAGCAATTGTTCCGAGGAACTTGCTTCAATTGTGCCGCCTCTCCACATCTTTCCCCATAGAACTAGGGCAGCTGAGAGCGCCCATGAATTTACACTTTCTCCTCCACAATGCAGAACTTCTGCTTATCAGAATTCATTTATCCCCAGAGCTACTATTTGGAATTCACTTCCCTCGAATTGCTTTCCACAAACTTACAATCTACAAATGTTTAAATCCAGTTGTTACAAACATTTTATGAATGGAGGATGCCTTTAGGCACATGGACCTTTTTGTTTTATCTGTGTTTTTCCTTCCTCCGTTCATTGTCTCTTAAAAAAAAAAAAAAAAAAAAAAATTATCAGTCAGTCATGGCGTCGATGAGAACGTCGTGATGGTGCAGCTGTGTGTATTGCTGTATGTGTATTGTGATAGAGGCACAAAAGCTCGATCAACTTAGGGCGGAAACTTTAGATGTTAACTGGTTGGTGTTCGTGAAGGCTCTGGCGTACCTCAAAAGCACACCTTGCTGCCTTGGCAAACCGCCAGGAGCCCAAATTATCGTACCGCATTTAGGTTGCTCTATACGATAAATTATATTAATATATACGATAAATTCATATATACTACATAAGACCATGGCAATATTGCTTAATAGCATATTAGGCCTTTTATAACTTAAGTTATTTACAATCTTATAATATATGATCTACTCGTCCTACGTCGTGCTGTAGGAGAGATCGTGACGTCACAGAGACATACGAGATCACAAAAGAGTCATATTCTATCGTATTTATACGATAGTGTTGATCCGTGTAACAATCGCGTTGACTCGTGTTAGTCTCGTCCATACTCTTTGTTTACGTGCCCTGGAATGTGGCCATTATTTTTCAAATTTTTGACACTCGTGTTGGGTTCGTGTTACACTCGTTTTGACTCTCAGTTACTCGTATAGACTCTTGCATGAACACGTGTTGACTCGTATTGACTCGAGTTAACTCGTGTTACACTCTCCTTGACTCGGGAGCAATTGCTACTCGCGGCCGACTCAGCCTCCAGCGACGGCGATAATCGACGAGTGTGACTCATGTTGGATTCGCGCACCGACTCGGCTATGTGTGAACCAGCCTTTAACCACGGTGATCGACATATGTAAACATGACGGCGGCGGTGTCGGCGTCGGACACTTGCGATAATGTTCCCGTCTATTTTGAATGCCATTGGATACAATAATATGTTGAGGGGGGCTTTGCCCCCCATGACGTGTTGTCATCATCATATATATTGCCAGTAGGGGGCAAACAACAACAAAGAATACCGCAAAGCCCTCCCCTCAACATGTTATTGTATCCAATGGCAGTCAAAATAGACGGGAACATGATCGCAAGCGTCCACCGCCGCCGCCGCCGTCATGTTTACATGGTCGATCGCCGCAGTTACTGTAAGTTCGCGTTTATTTTGAGTTTTTGACGACGATTTTTTTTTGGTTAGGCCTATTTGCCTCCTGCTGGCAAATTATATGATGATGACAATATGTCATGGGGGGTGTTTGCCCCCCTCAACATATTATCGTATCCAACGGCATTCAAAATGGACGGGAACATGATGGCAAGCTTCCGTCGCCGCTCTGCGCAGTGTAAACAATGGTGGCAGTACCCCCGAACTCTACATTCTACCCGGCTAGGCCTATATTATAGGCTACAATAAATAAGTAGGCTAGGCTATTTTATCTATAGGCTAGGCCTAGTCTAATATTATAATTTAAGGTAGCATTCAAGTTGACTACAGCGGGACTTACCCTTGACCAGGTAAAGGCTATCCTAGTGTTTACTAGGCCTATACCCCTTTGAAAGGACATTAGCCTAGCCTAACCTAACAACCTTACCTAACCTATTATAGTAGGCTATTATGGGTGGGGGCTGCTGCCCCCACACCCCGATTTTTGGTGTATTTGTCTATTTTGTCTGTGAAGTGGGAATTTTTTCAATTTGTCGATAACAAAAATCCTCCATGCGGACTATAGCCTATGGAGAAAAATATGGCGAATCTATTGTTGCCTATTATCTCTAATAAATTGTTTCTCATAATGCTGCAGTAGTGTCATTTAAAATACCAACCATTTAATCGTGTGCCTTTAAAAATGACCTAAATTAGGCTATAGGCTACTGGAAGATTAGAAGAATCTTTAAGAAAGACTAGGTTAGGGTTATTGTCGTGCCAAAGCTAGATTATAGCCTAAATATAAAAGGAAGTGAATAAAATGAAATATGCCGAAAAAAATCGCCGTCAAAATAGACGCGAAGTTAACCGCGGCTATCGCCCTATGTAAACATGACGACCGTACACCCGGTAACTACATCCATCCCATTAAAAGTTACTGTGGGACACAAAATGTGTTGAGGGGGTCTCTGCAGCTCTGCCCCCCCACGTCGGCCCGTCACGTATTATGATGTACGGTAAGTCATCATCATCTGTGCTAATTCATAGGATCCCCAATTAAGGACAAAGTTAATCAACAGACGAAATAAGCTCCCAAATTACAATAACATAGCGGCCCGCCGTTTATGGGCGACTTTTTACACGTCATTTTAAATGTTACTTTCCTGCCCTGGTCTAGGCCTAATAGATTTTTCCAAAGAATCAAACTTAAATTAAAAGGAAGTAGCCTAGCCTACAGTTTATAGGAAGGCTATTCCAACATGCATTCCAGAACTGAGGCTAGCCTAGGCCTAGGCCTAGGCTATATGAAAATTTGTGGGTGGTCTGCCAAAAAAGAATCACTAGGCCTATTAGGCTATGGGTAGGCTAGTATGGGGTGCATTTTGCAAATTTTCTGAACTCTTAGGCCTAGGCTAGGCTAAATTAAAACTCACAAAATCTGAGTAAAACCAGCACTAGAATTTTGTCTTGTCTTGTCTTGGGGGTTAAGGGCAACCTCAGGCGAATACTCGCCAGCTCCGGCCCTACCGTAGTCGCGGAGATCCTATGTCACAATTAAATTAGTTTATAGTTAAGGTTAAAATTCACCACCGTGTCACTTTCACTCTAGGTCATTCTTAGAACCGTAACACTGTAAAGGCAACAACCCAATAGCAGGTCATCAGGTGGCGAACCAGAGACCTACAAACCGCGGAACTAGGGCCAGAGCAATGTCTTGAAGCGAGGTGCCTTTATCAACCAACCCCAGACAATCCAGTAGGAGCTGTTGGAAGGAATCCATCTTTGAAGCCAGAAAGGGACGCCCATCCACATGCTCAGTGACGGGACGAGGCGAGGCTTAGGAGGCATATGTAGGATGTGGAGGGGAAGAGGTACCGTACGACGATACATGGGATGCGGAGACTGCGGAGGGAAAAGCTCGTCAAAGTCATACGGCTCCTCAGGACTTCAACAATAACCGGGGGACGGCCGGTGCGGGCAATGGTCGATCGCCGTAGTTAATATAAGTTCGCATCTATTTTGAAGGCGATTTTTGTTGTAGTTAGGCTAGGCCTAGGCTATTTGGCCTCTGCTGGCAATATATATGATGATTACAATATGTCATGGGGGGTGATTGACCCCCTCAACATATTATTGTATCCAACGATCTCTAACCTCTGTATCTCAAAAAGGGCTAGAGCAAATTGGCTGTAAATTTCCACATCTAGGCTATTCCTTGACAGATTTGCTCCCTCCAATTAATATTTATTAGCATAAATTCAGCCTAGTTTAGCCTATAAAACAAAAACTAACATTTGTTTAGCCTAGGCCTACATATAAAAAGAAAAAACCCACTCGTACTGCAATTATAAGCATAAATATGAGTATCTAAGTTACAAAGCAAATGTTTTTGTATAAAATAAACCATAAAATTGTCATCTTTCAACTGTTGAGGTCATAAATATAAAAATATCTGATACATTAGGAAAAAATGTGTTAAGAGTTGTGTTAGCGGATCTATCGTCCCCTTTATTTAAGTAGTCGCACGCTCGCAGTTACATTCGCGTCTACTTTGACTGTGGTTATTTGCCCCTTCTGGTGATATATATGATGATGACAATAAGTCATAGGGGGATAAAGCCCCCTCAACCCATTATTGTATCCCACGGCCAGGCGTTGGGTAAATTGTTTTGTTACCGGCCGGCGGATTGAGGGTGGCTTTACCGGGGCCGGGCGGACCAGGGTGTCAAACAAGAGCCGAGTCCAATATTTGTTGTCTTTATTATTGTATATGTAAAGATAAAATTATGGTTTATAGTTTAAATTATGTCTTTGGAAGTGATAAAGTGGCCAAAACAATGCTATTCCAAGTTAATTTTCTTGTATTCCTTCTCATATTCATTCGAGTCTCCACACAAAATTGCTTCGGTTTGACAGTTTACCCCAGCAGTTAAATTAGAAGCGAATGTAGGCCTAACTGCGAGCGTGCGACTAGGCTATATAAACAAAGCTTTTGGTATGCCCACAACTACAACTCTTACCAAAACTGCAATTAGCCTATTTTTTTTTGTTTTTTCAGTCTAGGCTAAATTGTGGAGGCTAGGCTAAATTATTTAGCTGCATTTAGCCTAGACTATTTTTGTTTGTTCTTTCAGTCTAGGCTAAATTGTGGTAGGCTAGGCTAAATTCTTTAACGTGTGTACTATTGTGTAGGCCTGTGCTTTCCAATAGAAGTAAAAATATGTAGCCTAGCCTAATGCAATTTTACTAAAACCCAAGCCTAAAGCCTACCTGAATAGGCCTATATGCAGAGCTCAACAGCAAAGCAAACAAAAAATATGTTGAGCAGTGAAATAAAATTAAGCTAGGCCTAGGCCTGTTTCCTCATAGGCCTAATAACCTAATGAAGTATACAATAGCCTAACCTAATTTAAGTTATTTCACAAAATACTAATAGGCCTACCCAGCCCTCCTCATGCATTATTTTCCATTGTAAAATAAGTTTGTGCTTAACTGCAGTAATGAAAGGTAGCCTATAAATAGGCTAGCCTATGTTGGCTGTGCAATTGTCTCGATTTGACTATTTTTACCTAATTAGGCCTAAAGCAGCCTGAGCCTATTCCCAACCCCCAAACAGTATCCCATGTTAAGCCCTAGGCTAGGCCAAGGCCTAATCCCACTCTCAATCAAAATTCGAACTGCTAAATTCGTACCTACTGGTAGTGCTGCCTAGGCTAGGCCTATATTTTTCGTGAATAGATATAGAAAATGGTTTAAAGGAAGACCATCCTATATTATGTTCAAATAATATGTAATAGCACTGTGTGTGGTTGTATTAAATTTAAATAGTGATAGATGTGTATATTAATGGGAAAAATACTCTGAAGTTCGCATACGTTCAGAAAATTATAGTGCAACACTGTTGCCAGATACTAATCAATGCCATTATCATTATATCATAATGCATTTTACTCATTTGCATAATTTCAAATACCTAGGACATTAATATAATATTTTCCTATCTTTTTTGTAGTGATATTTATATGATTTAGTGGTATATTGGTGTCTGTCTAGGGTTATAATGCATTGTGAAAGTTACCTCTGAATCTCTGACTTGGTAACAGTTCGGTATGGGCCGGCTTAAGTAACCCTGCTTTCTTTGAGTACTACACTGCAAGAGAAGCTTTCGGTTCTGTCATTACTGTTCAAGGTAAACAGCAACTGCTAAATTCGACATCATGTTCAAATAATATGTAATAGTACTGTCTATGGTTGTATTAGACAAAATTCGAGATAGGTTTCTATTTTATGTGGATAAATAGTATTAAGCTGAATAAACTAAATACCGAAAGTTCACTAGAGTGGTTGTTGATACATTTGCTAGATATGAGGGAGGAGGGAGGTAGGAAGGAAGGGCAGGGTAAGTCACACAGGCAATTGCCAAAACTTTAAAGGTCCATATTATTGTTATTAACCCTTATTTAGCGGGCTAGGTGGTCTATTTGACCGTAGCGCCCAGCGGGGTGTTTTTACCCTAAATAGGGTTGTTTACGTGATCATGTTCATGCCTAAATAAGACCCAGAGCGTAAAACAAGTATCTATCCCTGAAAGGGCATAAACAGAGCTTTCCAATGACACCCCAACCATCCTTGTATGACCACTTGTTCTCTTGCAACGATTGTGCAACACGAGTGCAAAAACCATGTAATTAGGTACTTTCCCTACATAATTCCCTGTGTAGCGAGTGTGAGGGGGGATGGAAGGGTGGTTTTCACTTCAGTTAGTCCACCGCGGTGGTGGGCGGCGGTCATAGCCTTACTACGCTCCTCACACCGCTCAGCTCTCTCTCTCAGCAACATTACGTGCTGAAAATGGCACACAACATAAGTTGTGAACCGCCACTTAGTCCAAATTTATTTCACACGACATAAGTTGCGCGCCGCCAATTAAGGGTTAAACAAAGCATTTGGAAAAGGGAGGAAGTGTTAAAAACCTTAGCCAATACTCTGTCATTCACCAAAAATAAATTTGAATTATCATTATTATTTGGTAGGGTAGGTATGTATAGGTAGGTTGGCTAAATAATTGCTGGAATTCGTAGGGACTCGAACTGTTTTGAGAGAGTTAAATACAAAAAAAATAATAGATCTGCATAATAAAGAGATTATGTTATTAAGCAAAACTGGGGGATGCGTGGAAGCCTATAGACTGTAGACGGTAAACTTTGTGTGGGTAGCGAATGCCGTTTTAAAGTAATTTAAGAATAGACAGTTTTCAATGCTGCGGCCAAACTATTCCACCCATTTATATTCTTTTGTTATCAAAACGTTCGGAATCGTGAGCCTCACCCAACTATGCAAGCATGGCTTTGATCATCGGCGTAGTTTTCAAGATGTGGAATTTTAACCAAAGAAGTGCGCATGGGGGTATGAGATACCACACTCCTGTGCTGACGTATTTGAGCTGTTCCCATCACTAACATCGTTATTTTACCATAAATGGCATTAATACTTATCCATATGCGCCTATTTTAGGTTGATTATAAAGGTATTAACCTGTTACAACAATAAAACAAGTGGAAACAGTGTTTGGCTGGTCAAAACGGCGATACAGGCCGGGAGTTACATAATGTATGGCTGAGGCAACCTCCATGCCCTCCTCCCCTCCCCTTGTCTGAAGAGACACTGTTACGCAATAGTCTCTCTCTCGCTCTTTCCCACGCTTGGTAACAGTGATGATAACGCCCTGCTACCAACTCGCTAATGTTAGCACGAAAATAGACCACAGAATAAGGGAATAACAGAGAAAATAGGTGATAACTGAAGGAGGGGAGGAAAGTGGGGAAGGAGGGGAGGTGGAGGAGTGATATTTGGCATGGCCCAGGGGCAAAAAAAAATAAAAAAATAAAAACAAAATTATTATTATTTTTTTTTTGGGTGTTTTAACCCTTTGGCGCACGATGACTCGTTCAGAGTCATTAGGTATTTTTTTCCTAGGCGCACGATGACTCGTTAAGAGTCATTAAACTTAAAAATATTCGCCGAAAATTAAGTTCTCGTCTGACGCACGTCATATTTGGCATAGATATTAAGTATTACGTCTAGTTCAATGGGTACAATTGGCAACCCCCTCAGTTTAACCGTTTACTCACGGCTGGCTGGGAAGGGAGCAGAGTACAGCTCAGTCTGTGTTTCGATAATTTCACGTTTATTCGTGTATCTCAGTAATTGTTTGGTTTATAGTAATTCTGAAGTTACCAGTGGAATCCTCATTAAATTCCGCTTCCATATATGTATGCAAATCAAAAATGTTGCGCACAAAATTTTGAGCTAGCGCGAGTTGGAGATAAGGTATTTACTTTTTTTTTTACAATTCTTATTTCGGAGTGCCCCAATGTGGTTGTTTTGTATTTATTCTATGTTTTTATTCGTTTATCTTCAAGTTCAATCAATAACGAAGCCGATGGTACCTCATTAATCCAAATACAAGGATTTTTTGGTGGATAAAAACGTAACAGAAACAAATTATCGCCGGGCACATAACTGGCTCTGAGTGAGCTGAGATATACTTTGGGAGTGGGAAAAACTTTGATTGGAAACTATAGGTGCGCCAAAGGGTTAAATGGATTTTTGTTTTCCCTTACTCTTAAGAGTCTTCCCGCAGTCCGCCGGGGGAACTCTTAAGAGTCTCCCCGCAGTTCCCGGGTTAAGTGGAATTCGAGGTTTTTTCAAGATTGCCGGAAAAAAACCCACGTGCAAAAGCAAAACCTTCTCTATAACATTTGCGGAGCATTTGTAGAGGAGTCCGTATGCCAAAGCCCAGTCGTTTCCTATGAGTGGGAGAGACGGTATTTAGGCGTCAAGTTTTTCGGGAAATCGGCTGCCACGGACCTGTTTGGCCACCATGCCGGATGTTTAGCATATCAAAAGTTGACCAATACAAAAACGCACCTCTTGTGAAAGTTTGATCCCGATCCAAAAAGCGGTTCTGGAGTTATTGCGCCGAAACCGGCGCGTAAGAAGAATTTGGATGAAAAACCGGGTTTAATGATTACAATAGGGGTTCCCCGTAGGGGACGAACCCCTAATTAAAGTTCCATACAACGTTGTCCAGGGTTCGAGCAGGGTTGCACGCAGGGTATTGTGTTGGATACAAGGGTTGTGTCACATATATCAAAATATCATGTATCTTATCGAGCATGGAGAAAGTATAGACAGACTATAGTGTAGCCATTTAGGCTGTGGCCACTTAGGCCATTAAGGAGTGTGGCCATTTTGGCTAAAGCTATTAACCCCATACGAGTAGGCATGATTCCCGGAATTACTTTAATTCCCTGCTCAATTTAACCCCTCCAGATTCATATGACGCAGAGGTTGCCATATTAGCAATAAGAAATAGAGTTCTCTCACTCTTATAAATATCTCTCCAAAATTAGTTTTCTGCCCACAGCTAACTCAAAGACAACTGCAGAGGTTGAAGTAACCAAACTAAAGGTTTCTAAATACCCCTGATGGTAACAAAGGCTTTAAAGTATCCCTAATAGGCTCAAAATCGCGTGATATGTCGGAGTAGGTTAATGTATAAGCAAAAGCCAGAGCAGCTGCTACAAAATAGCCGGAAAATCGACTCCGTCATATGAGAGGCCCCGTGGGAATTGGGTTAAGGAGTGTGGTTGTTTTGATTGTGGCCTTTTAGGAGTGTCACGTGACCATAAGGGTTATGAAGTGTAGCCTTTTTTGTTTTTTCTGGTCAAAAGCTTGGCCTTTTTGGTTAGGGCCTTTTAAGAATGTGACCTTTTTGGTAAGCCATGGAGAAACTACAGAAGATGCAAATTATTATAAGCAACCTCATGTTCAAAATATTATATATATTTTGTTTAGCTTTCCTTGCCATTCCTCTTCCTCTATGTATCTAGCAATTTATCCCCATCGAATTCCTTATGATGCAATGGTAATGTGATGGTAATTGCCCCGGGCCAAAAAGCTCTAAAACGCGATCGCATGATAACTCAAGAGTTATAGATATGTGGAATAGGCTACTGAGTGCTATAGTGGGATCAAGAACAATAGGGTTCCAACATAGAATATATTAGATAGGACGAGATGGGTTGCCTGTGAAAGGGATCTGCCGTGTGTGGGCCAATCGGCTCTCTGCAGGCTCCCGTCTCCTTATTTTTCTTATGTTCACATTTGTTAGAGAGAGAGAGGATGAAAGAGAAGCATGGCGAGAGAGAATATAATATCGTAAACGTAAGGAAGACAGCGATAAATGAGAGAGACAGAGAGCACGGGATGGGTTGGGTGTGGAAGGAATCTTCCGTGTGTGGGCTAATCGGCTTTCTGCAGACCCCCGTTTTCCTATATTATCATTTGTTAGAGAAAGAGAGAGAGAGAGCCAAGGATGTCGTAATCGTAAGGAAGTCAGCGATAAATGAAAGAGAGAGAGAGCTGCCTAATTTGTACAGGTCTGCAAACAAAGAAGAGCAAAAGAGAGAGTGATTGGCTGTGTAAGGGATTTGCCTCTAATCGTTTGGTAACAGAGTTGTAGATATGTGGAATAGGCTACCGAGTGTCTTGTGTGGGCCAATTTGCTCTCTGCTGACTCCCATTTTCTTATGTTCCTATATTTTACAATTATATCTTGGTTGTAGGTATATCATAACATAGGTGTATAGTAAGTAGTGTAAGTAACATATAGAGCTTATGAGATGAGTTAGGTGTGAATGGGATCTGCCTTGTGTGGGCCACTTGGCTCTGCTGACTCCCATTTTCATCTTTGTTGCATGTGCAAGGGATTTGCCTAATTTGTACAGGTGTGCAAACAAATATGAGCGAGAAAGAGATTGGCTGTGTAAGGGATCCGCCTCTATTCGTTAGGTAGTAGTTGTAGATATGTGGAATAGGCTACAGAGTGCTATAGTGGGATGAATAACAATAGAGCTTCAACATTAAATATGAACGGACGAGATTGGTTGGGGGTGAAAGGGATCTGCCGTGTGTGGGCTAATCGGCTCTCTGCAGACTCCAGTTTTCTTATGTTCTTATGTTTTCATTTTTGTGTGAGAGAGAAGATGGCGATAGATAATAGGATGTCGTAAATATAAGGAAGACAGAAAGAGAGAGAGAGAGAGAGAGAGAGAGAGCAAGAGCGAGCGGGATGGGTTGCGTGTGAAAGGGATCTGCCGTGTGTGGGCCAATCGGCTCTCTGCAGACTCCTGTTTACTTATGTTCTCAGTTTTATGTGTGAGAGAGAGAAAGAGAGAGAGAGAGGAAGCATTTATAAGATGGGTTGGGTGTGAAAGGGATCTGTTTTGTATGGGCCACTTGGCTCTCTGCTGACTCACATTTTCTTACGTTCGTATTTCTTACAATTATACAGTATCTTGGTTGCAGGTATATGATATCATTGGTGTATAGTAAGTAGTGTAAGTAACATGTGTGTGAGATGGGTTGGGTGTGAAAGGGATCTGCCTTGTGTAGCCCACTGGCTCTCTACAGGCTCCCAATTTCATCTTGGTTGCATGTGTAAGGGATCTGTCTCATTTGTATACCGGTGTGCAAATGAGAGAGAGAAAGAGAGAGAGAGATTGGCTGTGTATGGGATCTGCCTCTCGTAAGAGATGGGTTGGGTGTGAAAGTGATCTGCTGTTTGTGGGCCAATCGGCTCTATGCAGACTCCTGTTTACTTATGTTCTCATTTGTGTGTGTCAGAGAGAGAGAGAGAGAAAGAGTTTATAAGATGGGTTGGGTGTGAAAGGGATCTGTTTTGTATGGGCCAATTGGCTCTGCTGACTCCCGTTTTCTTACGTTCCTATTTCTTACAATTATTTCTTGGTTGCAGGTATATGATAACATTATTTTCTCATTTGTAAGGGAGAGGGAGTATGGCGAGCGAGAATAGAATGTCGTAAACGTAAGGAAGATATTGATAAATATGAGAGAGAGAGAGAGAGTGCGGGATGGGTAGGGTGTGAAAGGGATCTGACATGTGTGGGCCAATCGGCTCTCTGCAGACTCCGGTTTTCTTATGTTCTCATTTGTGAGAGAGAGAGAGAGAGACTAGGATGTCATAAATGTAAGGAAGACAGAGATAAATGAGAGAGAGTTTTTATGAGATGGGTTGGGTGTGAAAAGGATCTGTCTTGTGTGGGCCAATTGGCTCTCTACAGAATCCCATTTTCTTATGTTCCTATTTCTTACAATTGTGTTTTGGTTGCAGGAATATGATAACATGGGTGTATAGTAAGTAGTGTCAATAACAGGTAACGTTTATGAGATGGGTTGAGTGTGAAAGGGATCTGCCTTATCTGGGCCACTTGGTTCTCTGCAGACTCCCATTTTCATTTTGGTTGCATGTGTAAGGGATCTGCCTAATTTTTACCGGTGTGCAAACAAATAAGAGCGAAAGAGAGAGAGATTGGCTGTGTAAGGGATCTGCCTCTATTTGCTTGGTAAAAGAGTTGTAGATATGTGGAATAGGTTACCGAGTGCTATAGTGGGATCAATAACAATAGAGCTTCAACATAAAATTTGATAGGACGAGATGGATTGGGTGTGAAGGGCATAAGAACATAAGAACATAAGAAAATGGGAGTCTGCAGAAAGCCGATTGGCCTAAGCAAGGCAGATCCCTAGCACGGCATCTAAGCACGGCATCTGCCGTGTGTGGACTAATCGGCTCTCTGCAGACTCCCATTTTCATCTTGGTAGCATGTGTAAGAGATCTGCCTCATTTGTACCGGTGTGCAAATAAGAGAGAGAGAGAGAGAGATTGGCTGTGTAAGGGATCTGCCTCTCTCGTAACAGAGTCGTAGATATGTGAAATAGGCTACCTAGTGCTATAGTGGGATCAAGAACAATAGAGAATTTCAAGATAAAATCAGATAGTCATATGGACGAAATAGGTTGGATGTGAAAGGGATCTGCCTTTTGTGGGCCACTTGTCTCTCTGCAGATTCCCATGTTCATCTTAGTTGCATGTGTAAGGGATCTGCCTCATTTGTACCGGTGTGCAAACAAACGAGCGACAGAGAGAGACTGGGTGTGTAAGGGATCTGCCTCTATTCGTTTAGCAACAGTGTTGTAGATTTGTGGAATAGGCTACCGAGTCCTATAGTGGGATCAAGAACAATAGAGTTCAACATAAAATTAGATAGTCTTGACGAGATGGGTTGGGTATGAAAGGCTGCCACGGGCGTGTCATGGATGTCATATCAAAAGTTGCCCAATACAAAAATGCACCTTGTGTCAAAGTTTGGTCCCGATCCGACAAGCAGTTCCAGAGTTATTGCGTAAAAAACGGACTATATTTATTTGTATGGAAGAATGCAATACTCTTGAACCCCTGAAGACGTTGCTTGCTGTTTGAGGGAGGAGGAAAGGTAAGTCACGCCACACCGAAAAATTTAAAAACTTTGAAGATCTAGAATGTTGTTATTAAACAAAGCATTTGGCAAAGGGAGGAATTGTTAAAAACCTTAGCCAATACTCTGCTATTCACCAAAAATAGATTTGAATTATCATTATTATTTGGTAGGGTAGGTATGTATAGGTAGGTTGGTTAAATAATTGCTGGAATTCGTGGAGACTCTAACTATTTTGAGAGAGTTAAGTGTAAAACATGTATGGATCTGAATTATTAATATATCTAGTATTAAGCAAAACTAGGGGATGCGGGGAAGCCTGTAGACTAAAGACCGAAAACGTTGTGTGGGTACCTCACACGGTTTTAAAGTAATTTATGAATCGACAGTTTTCAATGCTGCGGCCAAACTATTCCACCAATTTCTATTATTTTGGTACCAAAACGTTCGGGATTGCGAGCCTCACCCAACTACGCAAACATGGCTTTGATTATCCGCGTAGTTTTCAAGATGTGGATTTTTAAGTGTTTTCAAAGCAAATCCTTTTCCATAACATTTGCGAAGCATTAGTAGTGGAGTCCATATGCCAAAGCCCAATCATTTCCTATGAATGGGAGAGACGGTATTTAGGTTTCAATTTTTTTCGGGAAATCGGCTGTTATGGACCTGTTTGGCCGCCATTTAGGATGTTTAGCATATCAAATGTGGCCCAATACAAAAACGCACCTTGTGGGAAAGTTTGGTCCCGATCCAAAAAGCGGTTCTTGAGTTAATGCGTAAAAACCGGCGTGGAAAATAATTTGGAAGAATAAGATTTAATGATTACAATAGGGGTTCCCCGCAGGTCTCGAACCCCTAATAAAAGTAAAAATCTATATATCAGCACCCTGGTTTTTGTTTTCACATACAGTATATATAAATAAATATATATAGTCACTGGAACATTTAAAACTCTGGTCCATATAAGCAATTAAGAGTGGAAACAGAGCCAGGGCCTACTTGACTCCCCCAATATAACGATCTCTCTCTCTCTCTCTCTCTCTCTCTCTCTCTCTCTCTCTCTCTCTCTCTCTCTCTCTCTCTCTCTCTCTCTCCATTATTATTCTTTTACAAGTTGTATATCCCTCCAAAGTGAGTATATTACATAATGTATTAATGAAAGCATCTGATCCTCCTAGGATTCGAATCCGGGAAACCTCATACAGAACTTATTCACTCCAACCATTACACCACCAAGACAGTTATTTTATACTGTACATCACTACGGTTAGTATATAATGACTTGGAGACTGGTTATAAATCTAATCATGCACTGCACCCAACTGCACTATCTATGAATAGCCCTAATGCTTATGCGAGAGGAAAGAACATTTTATGGGGAACAGATCACATAGGTCCGACCTCGCTACGAAATATTTCTGAACCTAATGATAATAGTTTTAACATCGTTTTTAACCCCTTCTGTACCGGTGACATCTTTCTAACTTGATTCTGGCTACTATTAAACATTGTATTCAGTTTAAAAATGGCCTCCAGCAATTACCAGGCATCGAACTATCTCATTTAACCCTTTTACTACCACAGATCCTTCTTAAACTGCACACAATCGTCTAATTACAGCTGGAATAAGATTAAATAAAAATACGTGGCCGGTACAGAAGGGGTTAACACCAATAGCCATATCAAGTGGGCATAACATATCGAGATGAAACGTAGTTAAATAATATTATATACGTAAGCACATATAGATAACAATAACACGATGACAGACGGTTAAACAGACACAATTTATTTATATTATCAGGCATAAGGAAATCATCTAGCAACATATACTGTACATATACAACACACACACACACACACACACACACACACACAATATACAGTATATATATATATATACAGGTATATATATATGTGTATATATACAGTATATACACACACACACACAATAAATAAATACACGTATCTAACTCTATAAGCGGAAAGATAAATAGGAATGGGAAAAATAAGAAATGCTGAGCAACGTTTAACAGAAATAATAGACCCAAATCAACAATTAAATAACAACACACACCCAAGAAAACGATAAGTGCATAAATACCACAGATCCTTCCTAAGCTTCACAATATCGTCTAAATATAGCTAGAGTAAAATATAACAGGCGTCGCTGGTACTCAAAGGGTTAAAATCGGAAGTGGTGAGCAATTTTGGCTTTCGTCTCACGGTGGACACATTAATTGGTTCATTAAAGGGGTAGTACTCGCTTTTTATGGACCCCTTCTCCCTCATGTTTAGCATATTAGTTTTGATTTTTTTTAGACGTTCGTTCCATTAGTTTGGCGATTTTGAGACATTTCGCCTCATTGTTTTCGTGCCCTTAAGGTGTCGATTTTTTTCTGGCGAGCGATAGCGAGTCTCTAATTTTAAAGGAAACCGGCCTTCGGCTGGAACATTTTTCTACCGAAAAATTTACAAATTTCTCTTAAAAGGGGGTCTAGGGGGTATTTTCTAAGCTTGATGGAGGTCTAGCGAGGAAACTTAAAAATATATTAACAAATAAATATATAGACCAAAAACCAAACTCTACTCCCTTAAGTGGTCTGAGGAGGGTGGCTTTCTCTCTCTCTCTCTCTCTCTCTCTCTCTCTCTCTCTCACACACACCATGGTTACCAATTACCCTTTATACAAACAAATATAAGTACTTTACCTTTCCTCGCCTCTCTGCTATAATAAATACCATACCTGAAAGAAAATGGAGAGAGGAGAATGTAAAAATAAGGCCAAATGCACAATCTAGACATACTGTAATACTTGTAGAATATGCATATGGTAAAATACACATACTGAGAGAGAGAGAAAAAAAATGTGAGTGTATGTGTGTGTATTAGAGAGAGGGAGAGGAGAATGTGAGTGTATGTGTATGTGTATCACAGAGAGAGAGAGAGAGAGAGAAATGTGAGTGTATGTGTGTGTATTAGAGAGAGGGAGAGGAGAATGTGAGTGTATGTGTGTATATTAGACAGAGAGAGAGAGAGATGCCTTAATGCTTCATTAACGAATTCTGACACCGAGAATATATAATATATTGAATAATTAATAACATATGCATACATGATTATGATCTCTCTCTCTCTCTCTCTCTCTCTCTCTCTCTCTCTCTCTCTCTCTCTCTCTCTCTGTAATACACATACACTCACAATATCTCGCTCTCTCTAATACACACATACACTCACATTTCTCTCTCTCTCTCTCTCTCTCTCTTTAATACACACATAAACTCACATTTTTCTCTCTCTTTATCTCTCTCTTTCTAACACACATACACACACACAATGACTCTCTCTATCTCTCTCTCTCTCTTACACACACACACACACACACACTCTCCCTCTCTCATAACAAACATTTGGAAAAGCTGCTTTAATCAAAATTGATAAAAAACAATTGAACTAAGGAGACGTAGGGCTATATACGAAAAGGACTAAGGGCTGACAAGGGCTAGGTAAGGGCTAATGGTAAGTATGATCCAAGGGTTCAAAGGGGTAAAGAAAGAGGACATTAATTATTAAAGCCAGGTAAGGGCTATAAAGGGTAAGGGCTATAGGGTGTATAAGGGTTACTTAAGGTTTACCAAGGACTATAAAGGGCTAAGGGTTAGGGCTATAGAGGGTAAGGGCTATAAAGGGTATAAGGGCTAAGGGTTAGGAAGGGCTATATAGGGTAAGGGCTATAAAGGGTATAAGGGCTAAGGGTTAGGAAGGGCTATACAGGGTAAGGGCTATGAAGGGTATAAGGGCTAAGGCTTACTAAGGGCTATAGAGGGAATAAGGGCTATAAAGGGAATAAGGGCTAAGGTTTTGGGAGGGCTGGACACACCCCCACTGTGAAGGTCGGTACAAAAAGTGGGTCTTAAAAGGGCACACCGTGGGACGTCTCTCTCTCTCTCTCTTTCTCTATCACACACATTCACACACACACACACACACACAGAAAATCACAATTACGTATGTATACATATACGTATTACGTACGAATGTATGTATGCATTAATGTATCTGTGGGTATGTACGCATGAGGAGAGAGAGAGAGAGAGAGAGAGAGAGAGAGAGAGAGAGAGAGAGAGAGAGAGACTGCGACAATATAATACCGTGGATTAAACTTCTATTGATAAATGGGAAGGAATTCGACTAGTTTTTATTTTCGTACCCGCTCTCCTCTCGTCCAGTCTATCAGTGTATCTAATTTCGTTCTATACATTTCTCCAAGACACACACAGTCACACACACGTTCATAATCACATATGCATGCAAACACACGTAGTATACGCACAGTTGGCCAAATAAGTCGTGTCTCCGTTGTCATTACCGTTTTGCTCGCTGTGTGCTGTATTTATGTATGTCAGATGTTGAATAGGGTGTGTAAAGAAAGGAACACGTTTGTGTATCTCACTCAAGACGATGAATTAATGTTTAGACAGTGCTGATACCAATTATTGATCGACAAATTCTTGGTGCCGAGCATCACTTATTTGGTCGACTGTACAATACATCATACATGCACACCGTTTATTCAACAACGCCCTCTGCACACACACACACACACACACACACACTACGGTCACAGTGGCCGAGCGCATTGAGTCACCCTACTCTAGTCGCTTGGCTCTGGTAGCGCGGGTTCAATCCCAGGTGTACGTGTCTGTGAGAGGTTTCTATCAAAAACTTGCCTGGCTGTGGAGGTTAGGTGTAGATGCGTCACATCTGGGTTCCACCTGGTTCCCTGCCCACATCCTACCCCTTCTGGGAGTATGTAGGTGCTCTTGTAGCAGCCACAGTCAATCTGTTGGCTACTTATGATAAGATCAATTGTGTATTTTCAGCTGTAAAGAGCCGATAACACACATACACACACACACACGGTGGCCTAGTAATCAGAGTAATTTGTAATTTAATTCACAATATAGGGGTTGAAATCCTATTCCAGGCAGGTGTGATTAAACAAAAAAATCTGTCATGCCCTCGGGGATTAAGTCTATGAAAGAGCAATCCTGAAGCTACGTCGTCCTCTCTTATGGGTATATCGGCAAATTGTGGCAGCCGAGGTCACTCTGTTGACAACTTAGGAAAAACCTTGTTGGGATATGGCTCTTTTCAGCATTATGGGTTATAGGCTCGAAGTAATCCTGTATTGTGGTTTGTGTTTTTGCTCTCTCTCCCTCTCTCTCTCTCTCTCTCTCTCTCTCTCTCTCTCTCTCTCTCTCTCTCTCTCTCACACAGTATGTATGTAGGTATGGAAGTGTAAGTTCCGTTTTAGATTAATTTCTTCCTATTCTATATATTGACACCAGTCAAGTTGAAATATTATTATGTACAAATAATATTGTTGTTTTGTATATGTATTATTGTATTTTGTATTTGTATTGAAGTATGTACTCTTAACCTGTTAAGCGCTAAATAGCCCTAGGAGCTAGGGTAGTTATTTGTGCATTTCTGCAAAAAAATTCGATCTCACAGAATTTAAAAAAAAGTACCTCAATGTCTTGGAAATAAGTAGCCACATCCGCCAATATATATATATCCACCCTAAAAAAATGTGGGTGTGGAGTTACGGTGGCTGCAAGTTGAAAAAAATGGGCTGATAGGCACGACATCCCCGAGCAAGTGTATCGAGGGTATATATATATTTTTTTTTGTCAAGCATTCGTCTGCCCGAAAATACGTACGCACTAATCGCTGTCAGTATAGTGTGAACAGTCATGGTCTAGTGGTTAGAGTGATGGACTGAGTGAGATGTAGGCCTAGAGACGTAGGCCTAGAGACGTGGGTTCGAAACCAGAGAGGTTATGGGGATGTTTTTGGAGTGTTTATATCACTTGAATTTTTTTTTTTTTTACATACTTACGCCCTGCTATTCATAAAGTCGAAAACTTTGATGAATAGCAGAGCGTAAGTATGTTTTTTTTGTGTTTATTTATTTGTTTTTTGTTTGTTTTTTTGTTTGTTTTATTATTACAAAAGGTTGTTACAAAAGGTTAGTACATAAGTATAATATTACATAGGTATATATATAAATAAAACAAAATATTGCCTGGCTAATGAATTAAACCGAAATAATAAATGAAAATATTGCTTATATATACAGTATACTGTATACAATAATATACTGTGTATATATATATATATATATATTAATATATATATATATATATATATATATAGACACTATATATAATATATATATACAGTATATACCAAAACATATGAACTTATCCTACAACTATAATTTGTACATGTTATGATAATATTATCACGTTGGTCAGGTACGGGCAAGTAGGTAGGCAGGCAGGTGTTTTGAGATCACGTTGGTCAGGTACGGGCAGGTCAGGTACGGGCAGGTAGGTAGTGAGGTAGGTAGTGAGGTAGGTGGGCGGGGCAGGAGTTTGGCTGAGATAGAGCGACACAGGTACCACTCCTAGTAGTACTTGAGTGAGTGGTAGTCCCTGAAGCACTCGCCCAAACACAACCCAACGTTGCATTCCTTGCACATTGATGTGACTCGGTTTCTTTTTGGTGGCTTTCTGGTGGAGTGGGCACAGACCTGGCACTGTACTTGCAGCCTCCGGGTGCCAGATAGCTCGGTGTGGATAGGGTAGTGTTTGTCATATCCATCACTGACTCTGTCTGGGAGGTTGACTGCACGGCGACCCCTGTGACCGGAGACTGGTTGGTGTTTCTGTAGGAGTTGGTAGGCGACGTTGTATATGAACTCCCGGAACTTGAGTTTTTTGTTCGGGGCCATGTCTTTTTTTACCAGCCACATGTTGTAAGCGTTGAGCATCGTGATGTCAACAAAGTGAAGGAAAAGCTTGTGATACCACTTCACTGTTTTTCGTAGGCACTCAACGCCTGCAAGCTGGCAATCAGACTTGTCCACAAGGCGCATGTACTTGGTATAATCCACCACCATATCAGGTTTCTGGATAGACTTCTTGGTACGGTAGTGGAATTTACCAGAGTCCACTTGGGCACCTGTATGGACAGTCGAAAGCAGGTGGACTGGTCGCTTATCGAGCCACTTTACCGCCAGAACTTTCCCAGACTTCTCCAGCTGCTTGTAGTGCTCTTTCTTCTTTCTTCTTGGTCTGTCCTGTCTGCGGCGCCTTTGTTCCTCTGCCAAGTCGTCATCAGAAGCGGTGTCACTGTGGGAGGGGTTGTCCAGTTCTATGCGATTGCCTTGGAACTTAGGCATGAACTTCCTGTTAGTTCTGACAGTCCCACATGCCCCCGTTTTGTGGTCATGGAGGAACTGGCAGAGTGCAGGACTTGTATACTAATTGTCGGTGTACAACGTGTGCCCCTTGTTCAGGTAGGGCTCCAGCATCTTTTTCACAATGTGCCCTGACATGCCCAATGGGTCGTTGCCACCGACTTTTGGAATGTCTACATCAGTGCCGGTGTATACGATCATGTCGAGCACTATTCCACTTTCACAATCGCACAACACAAAGATCTTGATCCCGAACCTGTGTCTCTTCAAGGGAATGTACTGCTTGAACACCAGGCGTCCTTTGAAAAGCACGAGCGACTCATCAATCACCAGGTTGGCAAAGGGGTAGAAGAATTTCCTGTACCTTTGCAACAACATGGTCAACACATCCCGAACTTTCCATATTCTATCAGCTCGGTTTGGATTATTATTGTCTGCGAAGTGCAAAGATCGCAGAAGCAAGAAAAATCTATCACGAGCCATATATTTCCGGAAAATTGGGGTGTTGATGATTGGGTCGTGCTTCCAATAATGCTCCATTACATGCTTCCTGCAGAGAGGCATGATTAGCAACAACGCAAAGAACACAAGGAGCTCAGGGACAGTCGTATCAACCCATGCACGAATTCTTGCTCTAGGAGATATCATATCAATTCTTTCCCTCACCCAGGTAAAATATCCATTGGTTTGGGAAACGAGATGAGATAATACCTCCTGGTCAAAAAATGCACAGAAGAAATCAGATTCCGTGGACTGGTCATTGCAGGGCCAGTCTGCTGTTGAACCAGCCAGATTGGCATTGAACTGGTGCAAATCTGGTTGGAAATGGGACCCTTCAGACCAGGCAAAATTATACGCCCGTGGGGGATCAGGATCAGCCCCTCCGTCAGCCACGTCGTCTGAGCCTTCGTCGTCAGACAGGTCTTGGTCATGGTCACGGTGCAGAGTACATCGTCGTCTTCCGAATCCTCTGCACCTCCCTCATATTGGTCTTGATCCTCCTCAGACTCGCTCCCACTATCACCACCCCAGCCATAGTTCCTGGGATCGAAGGCTTCCCCTTCTGCAGCGTCGTCGTCAGAGGAGTCAGGAGGGAAGAGGAGGGCGTCAAACTTGGATGGCGTTAGACCGGCTGCCAAAACTCTACGAGGCCCTCCAACAGCAGCAGGGGCATGGGTGGGCGTGGGTGGTGGAGCAGGGGCGTGCGTGGGCGGTGGTGCAGGGGCGGCCGTGGTGGGCAGTGGTGCAGGGGCGGCCGTGGTGGGTAGTGAGGCAGGGGCGGCCGTGGTGGGTGGTGGTAGTGGTGGCAACGCGGGGGTGGTAGAGGCGGGAGGTGTCACCTTACTCCTCTTGAACTGATAAGGCCGTCCTTTACCCTTACCCTTCTTGCCAACTACCCCCGATGCTCCTGCATCCCCAGGACGGCCACTTGTACTTCCTGTGGTGGTGGGCGCCGTGGGCGTCGTTGCCACAACAGTAGAGGCAGTAGTTGTTGTGGTAGCAGTTGTCAGAGCAAATGCTGAGGACAATGACCTCTTCACACTCGTCGTGCTTGTTGCACGTGTCGTGCCTCTCCCAGCACGTGTAGGTCTTCTTGGCTGCACTGGCTCATCATCCTCAGAAGTATATACGAAGGAGGGGTTCCTGGCACGTGTTCGTGTCCTGCCACGAGCACTAACACCGCCAGCAACAGGGTTGGGCGAGTCAACAGGGAGCGAGTCAGGGGAGCGTGTAGGCTCCATAGTGACTGAGATCGTACTGCGTGTGTAGACTGTGTGGGGTGCGTGCGGCGGGTGGTTGTGGGTGCCACCGAGAGGTACCATGTCGCACTAAACGTGGCGCAATTTGTGACTCCCTAGACAGCTTGGCGCCGTTTTGGTACGCCTTTAAAAATCCTGCTTCCGTGAGGCCTATCGCGTTCCCTATAGGAAGCCTTCCGTGAGGCCTATCGCGCTTGCCGGGTTAATACCCCACTTGGGGTCGCTCCAGTTAATAAACCTTTCAAACCTTCCTTGTGGGCATCCCTGATCCATAAGGTTACACTTTGTCCGTTGTTTATACTATAAACTGTCCCTGCATTTAGAAGTATTAAGGCCGGACATCCTAGTAGGAATCACAAGGTCTGTGTGGTCGGAGTATCTGTGTGTAACTGTGTATAACTCTCTCTATCTCTCACACACACACACACACACACACACACACACACACACACAACAAAAACAACAACAACAACAACAACAACATATATTATAACTTACTTACCTACCTAATTAATACAAACACATAAATACATAATCAGCAGCACAAAGTTTCCACCGAGAAAGAAAAATTATAATTACGAAATTATGCCCGGATTTCAACACAATTACAATAACATGATCACACTTATTTATTTTATGAGGGAGGTGGTCGCTTTTTCTGGATCCCCTTCTCCCTCATGTTTAGCATATTAGTTTTGAGATTTTAAGACATTCGTTCCATTAATTTGGCGATTTTGAGACTTTTTGCCCCATTTCTTTGTCAATATCAAGACCTTTCGTGCCATTTAGGCGTTGATGTTTTCCTGGCGAGTGATAGCGAGCCTGTAATTTTAGAAGGAATCGGCCTTCGGCCGGGACATTTTTCTACCGAACATTTTTACAAATTTGTCTTGAAAGGGGCTTTAAGGGGTGTTTTTATAAAGTTGATGGAGGTCTAGCGAGTAAACAATAAATAATAAACAATTAAATACATAGACCAAAAAACAAGCACTACCCCCTTACTATTGCTTCTAAATACCCTGGGGAAACTACCTTATATTTGTTGTGTACATATTTGCTGTGTAAGCGATGCCATCCTACAGTATATATTTAATGTGGGAATTATTAAAACAAATATATTATTCATCTGTCGTAATATGAGGAATAAACCATATTATAGGTTTGATTCCCGAAGGGAAGTAGAGAAAACCTAATATTTAGTAGGGGCCCTGGAATCATTGACGATGTTGCCTATTAGTATAATAGTCTCCATTCAACACCCACGTCAGTCGTTTGAATCAACCGCCGCGAGGAAGAACAAGAGTCATCTTCATAAGTGCAACGCTACTTCTCTTATGGTGTCGTCACAGATCGGGTACCCACTACGAAAACATTTCGTAAAAAATAAGAGAACACAAAAGGAAAAAGAATTTCCCACTTTAACACAGTTATTCACAAGCTTCCCACATTCGGTGGATTTTCTTGCGTTGTGGCTTCTTACTGCCTCTCGCCAAGCGCAACAATTCCTCCTTCAATGATATACCAAGATAAACTCCAAATATCAGCGAATGGGAAGGGGATGGCTGGGAGGGACGTCGTCGTCAATGATTCCGGGGGCCCCTACTAAATATTAGGTTTTCTCTACTTCCCTTCGGGAATCAAACCTATAATTTAATAGTGGCCCCTTCATCATTGACGATGTTGCCTGAATTCCAAGACTGAAGGGGGACATTCGTAAATATCAAAACTCTCAATAACCGCATGGTTATGCCAAGAAACCTTATAACAGGAAAAAGAAATAGTATTTGTTTTGTTGTAATACAGCAGTATAAAATAGGAAAGAGTGTGAGCAGTGCGTTGCTTGAAAGAAGCCTGCTCCAACAACAGAGTCCTCTTCCATGAGGTATTTGTTGTACCGTGTGACACAGAGAGTTAAATGCAAAAAAAAACTTGTCACCTCGACCTGTAACCTGTGCTGAGCTCAGCTTGGTCCTTAGGTCCATTTATTGAGTCACTTCGACCAATACTAAACTTAGTGAATCTAGTGCAAACTAGGCTGGAACATGTGTTGAGTCATTTCGACCAATACTAATCTTGCGTAATGTAGTGCAACTAGCATAGAATGTGCAATTTGCATATATAGCAATACTGAATATCTCGAGTCACCTCGACCAAATACCAAATTTTCGTAAACTAGTGCCACTAGCAAAGAAAACTGAACGTAACATATTCAGTATAATGAACAGTAGTGTAAATTTGTTTTGTATTATTCGTAAACTGCATGAGCTTTAATATTATTAAGCTTTGCAAACTTAAAATGAATACATCAGATTTAATAATTAAAACAAAATTACTGAGCTTCTTAGCTTGTGCATATCTATTTGGGCTTGGCCCGGCGTAAATAACGCCTAGCTTGCCCTGCATTAACTTGTAATCCTTGTGGAAGGGGGTTCATCTCTTGTACTGGGATCCGCATACCCCCCCCCCCTTTTCTTAAGCCCCTATTGGGCGTCCACATCACAGTACTAACGGCTGGAATTAAAAGGAAAACAACAGAAGGAGTGTGCCCTTGTGCAGACGATAAGAAAAAAGGGCGGGGCCGTAATAGAAAACCGAGTATGTAACCAAAAAACGGAAAAAACACATGCAAAGAAAAAAGTCTGCACCGAGGGCGCCTCCTGTGACTACCATGTCCTCTGTGCACTTGGTGTGGAGCGAGGACACGTAGGATCCTGGAAAAGACTTAGAGAGCTAGAAAAAACAACTGGCTATATTAGTTAGTCCGCCGGGGGATGTCAAAAAAATGTCTAGTCTAAGAAGATCGAACAAGATACCTGTGGGATATGAGCCGTAGGACCTGAATGGCCCCGACCCCGGCTTCCCCCGGCGGTAAATGTACCTCAGTCTGACTTTTTTGCCTCATACCACTAAAAAATAGTTCACGATTACTTAGAGGTCAGAGAAAACTCCGGTTTAGCGCGGCTGGCCATATATTAAGGAGGGACAGGCTTCTAGTCTAAGCCGGAGGGAAAACAAGGAGCCTGGGATTGAAGGGGAAAACTGTCACTTTTTAAGAGTGATTGTTTGCGGCAATTACAGAAAATTTAAGAGAGCTGATATGTTTGGAAGGCTAAGTATGAGACTGACATAGACAGATCTCTGGTGCGTAAGGACTGCTAACAGCGTTAAGTTATTGCTAGGCCTTACTGAAAGTATAAGCCTAAGTAACGAAAAGCGCACGCTTTTGCCAGATTAATATAAGCCGCTCTACTGGCCGTGTGTAAGGAGAACGTGGCTGTAATTTCATATGGAACAAAATAAGGGCGAAAGAGCCCATAACGGTTTTCATCTATCACATGTAAGAAGAAAGGTGGGGGAAAAGTAAATAACTGATTCGGCCTTAAGAGGTTATCGTAAAGTGGAGTAAAAGACTGATTCGGCCTTAAGTGGCTATCGTAAAAGTGGGGACCTGCCGCTAAGCTGTCCCTGACCCCGGTAAAACGTCTCGGTACGTGCGCACAGCTCGAATAATCATATGGAAAGAGGAAGAAGCCCTCTCTAATAGTAGAGATGGGAATAACATCCCGCCGGGACGAACTTCCAGCCCACCACGGTGGGACTCTTCCCAAAAAGGGAAGGCTTGCTGAGGGCTTAAAATATGTGTAATCATGAAGTGAGCTTAGCGAGAGTGAATACTGATTCGCGTTGTACCGCACGTAACGTAAACAGAGGGGCATCCTGGGGAATTGACAAGTGTAACTGTAATAGAGACCCCTGAGGATACCGTCCTCCAACCCATCTAGATGTACTGACTAGTAGGACATCATCCTAAAGACATCCCGGTAGCCGCTTGCCGTCGGACGGTTGTCTGGCTTATAACCCAAGTTAGTGTGAGAGAGGCGGCCCTTTTCCTGGTGTGGGCCAGCCACAGGGTTAACGGCGTACGCACACCCGGCCTGGGCCGGGGATCGTGTGTGTCCCTCTGTGTAATTACTAGGTATCACATCCCTTATGCAGAGGGTTGTATCAATCTGTTATGCAACGCCGGGTGAGGCAAAGTCGCGTGACTTCCTTTCTGGCGAGCACATTGCGGTCACCGGCGCAGTCCGGTCGCGCAGAAGAGATAAGGTGGTGCAGCCACCCTTAGGAAGTAACACCTCGTCGAACCTCGGAACCACATTGCACTAGCACTGCCGAGGGAAAGAGGGGGACGGAGGGAGGACACACGACCCATTCCTTAAAGCATTTTTTTTTAAATGTACTAGATAGTGGGAGGGGAAACCGTCCGTTGGCCGCTTGGAGCCTTCGGGGAGACCTGATGGGGGTTCCCTACATTCGATATCCACCTTACCTTCACATCTCCCTTTCTAGCTAATCATGAGCTTCGCGGTGGAGACCAGAGAGAACCAAATCCTATAATATGCATGCATAGGTCCCCTGAGCCATACCGAGTCTGAGGAGCTGTCGTGACCTGACTGCCTCAAATAAGGCTGTCCGGATTTCTGTGTTCTCGCCGGGGAAGGGAGGAGATATTATTGAGAAGCCTTAGCTAATTCCTCCTTCCGCCGTGGGGGCATAACCCTAGTCCTAGTAAACAGGAAGCTAAAAAACTTCCTGTGGGCCTTATTTCTGACAAGAAAATTATTTTTGGAGTTCAAGAGGTTCAAGAGCAAAGAGGGGCAAAGGAAAAACCTCTGCAGTTAATTGAGGGGCGATGAAAAAATCAAAACAGGGAGGGGGACCCCTCCCGGTTGTTGTATTAGCCAGTCAAAATCGGTAATGGAGGGGAAACTGGGGAAAGAGGGTTAGATGGAAAAATGATCGCAAATTGTGGGAGTTCTTGATCCCACGTTACCCATGGTTCATTGCTCATCCCACCCAGAATTGGGTGAGGTGAGAATGCGACCGGAGGCAAGTACTTGACCGCTTATCCGGCGGGTATTCCGGGTAAGTTTTGTCCCACCGCAATACCGTTTCCTGATCCTAACAACTAGCGTTCAAGCGAAAATATATCTATTTCCCGGCATAGGGACATGGCATATGTAATGTCGAGAATTTTTGGGGAGATATTTTAAGGCTTAGGAAGCAACATTGGGTAAAAACTGAGATGATCGATTGTATTGCTATCGAGTCGATCTGAGAAACAACCCATGGGACTGATGCTACCAAGATCGCCCATCCGTTCGTGGTATGTTGACCGGGAGACAGTGAACTCCGGCGGGCTAATTCCCTAGAGTTTATAGTGAGAGCAATTCTGCCTCTCACACCACCGGTCCTACTTTAGCGAAATAGATGAGGATCCTTCCTTGATTTCAACATTCAAGTGGGATTGAAAGCTAGAGGTCATTGAGTAATGAACTCAGGCCTCTGACTTAACATCCACTTTGGCCTTACTGAGTCCATAATGAGTTATTCGGAAGTATGCCTAACACAGGGCGAAGCGCCGGGAGGGCTGGTATGATTAAACAAAACCGGGACTTTAATCCATGGAATCAGTAAGAAAAGATCTACCAGGTATACCGTGTACACCATTGCCAACTCAAATTAGAAGGGTTAGACTAACCCTAGATCGCCAACCCGCCTCAACGGGACGCAGGGATCAGCCACTTATACATAGAGTTTTGGGGTGAACCTGAACCGTTCCCACTAGGCCTGGGGCTGTGCAATTGCAAGTACCTATAATAGGAAAAAAAACTCTAGATACCCAGCAAGCTGATGTCAATAGATAAGCTTGTAAAACGGTCCATACACCGGCAGTATAAAATAACACATCGTACTTGTAAGAGTTATGTCGTTAAATTACCGCTGAATGCATCCAAACTCTTTATCCGTAAGAACTCTTATCCTATTATAGATTTGTGAACAAAAGAAGGTAAACAAATTTTTGCATCTGTTTTCTAGAATGAGGGTCATCACGCCGGCCGAGGTTCAGCGTAAACAAACGAGCCGTCCCGGCGGCCTAAGTGCTTGACAATTACGAGCCGTATGACTGGCTTAAGTAACCGCAGGAACCATTAAACGAGATACTGATCGACTTTTCTTAACTTAGATTTTTTAAGGAAAGAAAATTATGAGCCGTATGACTGGCTTAAGTAATCGCAGGAACCATTAACCGAGATACTGACCGACTTTTCTTAACTTAGATTTTTTAAGGGAAGAAAATTTTATTTACCCTAGCCAGAGACCTACTGTAGGTTCCAGTACTCAGGAATGTCCATCGAGAACGTTGTCCGGCGAAGCCTGGAGGGTTCTTGTATCGGGGGGGGGGGGGGGGGGGTGCTTGGGGGCTGAGTCATTACCAATGGCTAATTGCTCAGCTAAGAGGTGAGTATTGATTGCCGAGATGCAACGTTATCCTTGATTCTGGGGAATTGTTTGTTTTGAAAGTTAGCAACTGTAAACAATTCCCATACTGTGTCCCATACTGTGGTCATTTAGGTATTTATCGATCCTGGCCGCCAGGCCCAATTGATCTATACAAAAAACTCACCCAATCCGCTCCAGGATCTATGCCCACCAGTCTTTGCTGGGAATTCCATAGGCAAACTTAGATGCAGCCTGTCGTAATCTTAGAGTGCAAGTAATTAAAACGTTAAGATGCAAACAGTGGGGGGTTCCGTGTGGGGGCAAAAGTAATATTTTTGACTAAACCACTGATCCCCCCCCCCCCTCTCCTTTTCTCCCTTCCCCACCGCGGGAACAGGATGGTCCCTTGCCGTGCTGATCTGGAAAGAATTTCCAGGAATCAATGCTCATAAGGATAACCTGAGAGGAGTTAATAAGATGCTAGTGCACGTCCGCCGGAAAGTTAGAAAAATAGTCACTATTAGTCTAACCTTCGACCGGACCTGATTCTGTCAAATAGTGGAATTATTTGGTGTAGAAAATGCCTACCTGTGACTAACGTCACTGGCCCAAAAAACGTGTAGATTATAGCATATAATCTGACCTTCTCAACTAGATCGCCGCAGGGCGATGAAGCCGGAGGTCCTGGGTATATAGACTACCTCACCCTGGCGGGCTCGCTGAGTGATTAGCACTTTTATATGACCCGAGGTTACCCGTGAAACAGGCTCGTGTCGTATGTCAGAGAGAGTAAGTCTTATTGCGCTCGGCTAACAATCAGGGCAAATACCCTTGGCGGGCTGAGTACAGGGGCCCTTTAATAAGTAGCACTTCCCGTCGGGAGGCATGTAGGAAAGCCCACACGCCGGGACATTCAGAGTTTTTTTTAACTACTTGTAAAATAGAACCCGGCGGCCCTGCTAAGCAAAAAAACGCCGGAAAAACCATCCACAATTGTCCCGAGGCATTGACTTCACACAGATGCCAATCTATGACCTGAGTCATCGTTGTTTAGGCCAGTTGGTGGCGGGTATCTGCGTGCTATTATACAAAATTGCTAGCAGGCGCCGGTACGTGTACATCTAGCCGCCGTAAAAGACGGGGTAAACACAACAAAGGGCCGTTCACACAGAAGACGGAGTGCCATCCTATGACATGAGTCATTGTTTAGGCCAGTTGGCGGCGGGTATCTGCGTGCTATTTATGAAAAATTGCTAGCAGGCGCCGGTACGTTTACACCTAGCCGCCGTGAAAGACAGGGTAAACAGAACAATGGGCCGGGCGGCACGCCAAAATCTTTATCTTTGCCGGACATCCCTCCTTCCGCCGGCCATACCAGGTTGCCGGAAGAAGGGAAACTCCACAAAGATCCCAAGACAGGGGGGGAAAGAGGAACACAACCACACACCGGCACTGAAACGGTCTCCAAACAGAGGCCGGCGGGACCAGAGAGGAATTCACTCGGTGTAAGGCACAGCAACGAGAGAAAACCACCCTTACTCTCAAACCAAACCTGACTTAAGGACGTTTCCTTGGACTCCCGGGAAGTGTGCAACACTAACCCACAGGGAGCGCAAGAAAAAGGGGACACAAAATAATTCACACATAGACAAAAATTAAATAGATCCCCCCCAAAAGCTAACCTAAAGGCTTAATCATGAGAAAATAACTTTCAAAATGAAAAAAAAAACACGGAAGAGTAACGAAAGCAGAGCAAAAGGCTCAGAGAAAGCCCCCAAATGGGACCTCTCAGCAAACACGGATGCCAGAAGGTCCCACAACCACGTGTGACAACCGTAACCCGGCGCGTCTGCTAAAAGACAAAGACGGGGTCCCAAGACCCAAAGCTGAACTAAAGAACAGCTAGCGATGAATAAAAGCCTCCTAGCTAAAGGGAAAGCAAAAGAACTAACAAAGGCTCAGGGAAAGCCCCAAACGGGACTTCCCAGCAGACACAGAACACCGGAAGGTCCCACAACCACGTGTGACAACCTTAACCCAGCGTGTCTGCTAAAAAGATAAAGACGGGGTCCCAAGACCCACAGCTGGACAAAGGAACAGCTAGCGATGAATAAAAGAACCTCCTAACTAAAGGAAAAGCAAAAACTAAGGCGCATAGCAACAATCAAAACCACGCGTGTGGTAACAAGAATGAACACAAGTAAACGCCTGAAAGTACCCTAATTTAACACTTCCTGCGGGCCAACAATACACAACCCGTGCTAGCTAATCTAAACCCTTGCTCACTATCCCCCAGATATATACAAATGAGTAGGGACTCACTAGAGGAGAGCGAACTTCGAATGAAGCCGGAGCTCGGGGGCACTAGTGTTGTCGGTTGGCCCGCGAGGAAGAGAAGGAGGAATTGTTGCGCTTGGCGAGAGGCGATAAGAAGCCACAACGCAAGAAAATCCACCGAATGTGGGAAGCTTGTGAATAACAGTGTTAAAGTGGAAAATTCTTTTTCCTTTTGTGTTCTCTTATTTTTTACGAAGTTTTTTCGTAGTGGGTACCCGATCTGTGACGACACCATAAGAGAAGTAGCGTTGCACTTATGAAGATGACTCTTATTCTTCCTCGTGGCGGTTGATTCAAACGACTGACGTAGGTGTTGAATGGAGACTATTATACTAATAGGCAACATTGTCAATGATGAAGGGGCCACTATTAAATATATAATTTTTATTAAACACCACATACAGTATGTACTTATCATATACCGGTATATCTGACGTACCCAGCAAGATTATAAAAAAAAAAAAAAAAATATATATATATATACCGGGTATATATATATATATATATATATATATATACGATATCTATATATAATCTTTTACGAAAAACATTAAACACTAATTCCTATATATGATGTTAAAAAAAAGACACCATGTTAATTAAGAATCTTATATGAGCAGTTTCTTAAAGGTCGTTGCACACTGACACGAAAGCCCCTCCAGGCGAGTTCCCGACTCAAAATTTCAGCCTGATACGGCGAATCGGCAACATAATCGTGGATATCGGGAATTAGCCGTGAGTGACTCTCACGATCCAAGTGACGTATCGGGGGTCGATACGAGATTTTGAGCTGTTCAAAAGTTTGTGGGAATCCCCCGGCAACTGTAAAAAGTCTTCTGAGTCTGGTCTCCGTCACGAACTCGCCGTATCACAATCGTGTGGTCCTTATCAAAGACGTATGATCCGTATCAAAACCGTATGGCCCGTATCAACGTCGTCTGGTGCGGACCGAATGTAGGAAAAAAAGGCACATTAAAAAAAGGCACCGGAAAAAAGACACCGGAAAAAAAGGCACTGGAAAAAAAAGTCACAGGAAAAAATGGCACATTCTTAGGGGTAGGAAAAAATGGCATATTATGAAAATTTATCACAATGTATAATAAGGCAAATATATTTTACAAAATATATTCCTAAATGATGTATTATTCAAGAATTACATAATTTTAATATATTGGTTATATATTTATTGTAGGCCTACTTTCTATTTAACCTAACCTGACCTAATGTGAGACCTCACCTGGACTACGCTGTTCAGTTTTGGTGTCCATTTTACATAATGGATATTGACTCTTTGGAGGCAGTTCAACGAAGAATGACGCAAATGATCCACAATGTTAGAAATTTATCATAGGCCTATGACGAGAGTCTGAGAACACTTGGCATGCATTCATTAGAAAGACGAAGATGTAAGTGGATGAAAGGTATTAATAAGGGAGATAGAAATAAGGTATTAAGGCTTAATAACGGCGAGATAACCCGTTCAAATGGCTTCAAATTGGATAAGTTCCGCTTTAGAAAAGATATAGGTAAGCACTGGTTTGGGAACAGAGTTGTGGAAGTGTGTGGTTAGCTCAGGAACAGTAGAACATTTTAAGTGCAAACTTGATAGTCATATGAATGATATGGGTTGGGTGTGAACGGGATCTGCCTCGTGTGGGCTGGTCGGCCTTATGCAGAATTCCGGTTTCTTAAGTTCTAACCTAACCTAACCTAACCTAACCTATGGTGAGTACACTACCAGATATATATAATTACATTAAGCAATATTGAATATTGCATCGAAACACATTTTATTGATCTATTACTTCTTAATACAACATTTTGTTTTATGTGCCATTTTTTCCTAGTCCGTAATTTGTGAAATTTTTTCCAGTGCCTTTTTTTCCTGTGCCGCTTTTTTCGGTGCCTTTTTTCCCAGAGTACCGTGCGGACCGTATCTCTTCCGTGCAGAAAATTGGCAACGGTCGAGTTAGCAACCGCGCGTCTAGCTTTAATCCGGTTGCACGTCTCACGGCGTCGATATGGCGTCGATAAGATTCTTTTGAGTTGTATCGCAGTCTTTTGGGTCGTATCTTTTCCGTGGACTAGTCATGTACCCTTCGCACGACTTTTCGTATCTTCTTCGTAGCATTCGTTTCTCCACCGTATCTGCATCGCTACAGTCTTATCAAGTCATGCGGAAGTCATATGGTAGAGATACGGTAGAGATACGACTCAACAATACCAACCATTTTCGCCGTGATCTCTAGTAAATTCGGCAAGACACAGGATTTGTATGTGTCGTGGGTGTTCGTGCCAGTCTTGAAGGGGCTGTCGTGTCAGTTTGCAACGACCTTAAGGGAGGTCATCGGCTTTTGTTTATCTTTCTCTCCTTTTCTCTCTTTCCCTGGCTTGTATCCATTCGGCCCCATTCAGCCAACTGTTTGAAGACGTTTATCCCAAGGCAGGTGTCGATTTCTTCCTGGCGAGCGATAGCAAGTCAGTATTGTATGAAGAAATCCGGCTTCGCCGGACACATTTTCCTATCGAAAAATTTACAAATTTAGCTTGCTGTCAAAACAAAAATATAGATATGCTGGCTCGCTACCGCTCGCCAGAAAAAATATTGACACCTGGATGGGGGTAAACATTTTAACCCACTGAGCCCTAGCGACGCAGCGTTTGTGTCAGCAATGTATGTAACGCTAAACCCCAGCGACGCAACAGTTGCGTCAGTGTTACTCCGGACCCAATTACTTCGGTCCTATGGCACCTAGAGGGCTCAGATTTGTATGGGAACTGTGTAAGTATCCCACGCACGCATGCCGATGGTTGAAAACTCTCAAAGTCCAACCGCGCGCACGTGAGCGCGCAAAAACATGTTTTTTTGGGGAAATTGCCTTCAATTTTTTACTCTTCTAAAATCCATTTTCGGGGGCTCCGTAGGACCATTATTTTAGATTTTTGATCGGGTTTTCATGGTTTCTGCTTCATTCCTAACCCATTCGCTATTGTTTCTGGATTTTTTTTTTTTTCAAAACCGGGTGGTCCCTGGTGGTACATTTATTAATAACTAGCTAGTAGGGTCATTTGCTTGGAATCTGTGACCATTTTGTTCCAGCCGTCCGGCTGGCTCAGTTGATAGCGTGCCTGAATCCCATCTTGAAGGTCTAGCGTTCAATCCCCGCTCAGATTGAAAAGTTTTTCTGTGATATAGCCGGCGGTTACCATCTCCCCATGAGCAAGGGGGATGGGTAATGGTCTCTGGTAGACTGAAGAAAGCCAAGCGCTTGTGAATCCTCGAAGGAGGAGAACGAGCGTTATATAAGTAACCAGAAGATTATTATTATTACTACCTTTTTCTCTCGATGGATTTGACAACCTGAACCATTTTTAAGGAAAATTAGCTCCTATGCCCCTCTGAAAAATGACGGCTAACTCTGCTAGAGCCCAATATTCAAAATGGCCGCCAACGCCATCTTGAAAAACATGAAATGTAATATCTCTGGCATCAGATGAGCTACAAGGACGAATGAGGTGTCCTTTTTCACTAATTCTGGCATTACAAATCCACTGGAATGGTTATTGTATTGTATTGTATTGTATATTGTATTGTTATTGTATTGTATTATACTAATTGTACATACTAATCTGCCACTTCACTGTCACTACATGATTCACTGTATGAGCCACTATCAGAATCACTGTCCTCACTTTCGCTGCTATTCATCACTGTTGTTCTCTGCCTGCGGATTTGTAGGTAGTGGTATGGATGGGGGAAGTGGGGGCTGGGTTGAACGGACAGGCAGACATAGGCCATCTACAAGATGCCATCCATGGCCGATCGGTGAGGGGTGACTTTGGAGCTGGTAATGCTTTTGCAAATATGCAAGATAGTTTGCACGCTCCAAGTGTGGACGGAGACTGTCCAAGTCAGGCACAAGTCGGATAGTGCTTTTTTTTCATGCATACCACAATGCTCACGTACTTCGTCAATCAACTGTGCATCTCTCCATGTGACTCCACACGCACTTCTCAAGTAACTAATTTCCAACCCTCTTAAAATTAGCCTATAGCACGAAAAGCAGTAATGTTCATAAGATATTTTTGTATAATCTAAGATTACACTTAAGTCTTTGATTTCATAATTCATAAAAGAAAGAGAGAGAGAGAGAGAGAGAGAGAGAGAGAGAGAGAGAGAGAGAGAGAGAGAGAGAGAGAGAGAGAGAGAGGGCCCTGGCTATCCTGTGAAAAAAGGCCAAACATTATCGTCAAAACACGCCTTCCAAATCAGCATTGCAAAAATATTCCTCCTTCGTGGTTGCAGAGGAGGAGGAGGAGGAGAAGGAAAAGGAGAAGGAGGAGGAGGAAAAGGAGAAGGAGGAGGAGGAGGAGGAGGAGGAGGGAGAGAAGGAGCCGGAGAAGGAGGATGGACAGGAGGCCGCGGTGGGAAGAGGAGTAAGATGAATATGATAAGGGGGAGTACAAAGGAGTACAAAGGTGTACACAGGAGTACAAAGGAAATCAAGCAACAACAAATCTAGTGACCCTTCTAGGTTGCTTGTCCTCCAAAACACTGAGGATCAAGTGTCCAAACAGTGGTTTAGAGTGGGTAAAGGATCATTGGAAAGGGAATTACTGCCCTGGAACTAATGTCCGTGGCAGGATTAGGAAGTTAGTAGGGGACAGATTGGTTAGTAACTGAGGGGGGGATAAAATAAAGTTATTCATTTACAAACGCAGTCAGCTGCGGGTTTGATGCGAGATATTTGTCTAGGCGGAGTTTAAATGAATCAACGGTGATGCAGTCTATAACGTTTCGGGGAAGCCCATTCCACAAGTTGACAACTCGATTGAAGAAGAAATTCTTAGATTCGTGTGAGTTAAAATATTTACCAATAATTTTGCAACCGTGTCCCCGCGTGTAATTAGATTGGTCGATAGTGAAGTACTTACTACAGTCCATATTATCATGCCTTTGATGATTTTGAACACTTGAATTAAGTCACCTCATAATCTGCGCTGGGTTAAAGGAAATAGATTTAATTCTCTAAGACGCTCTTCGTATGGTTTGTTCTTTAGGCTAGGTATCATTTTCGTAACTCTACGTTGAACTCGTTCTAGCTTGTTTATATCTTTTTGGTAATAAGGGCACCAGGATTGAACGCAGTATTCCAGAAGAGGGCGGACTAAGGAATTGTAAAGGGTTAGGATAACTTCTTTGGATTTATGCTCAAATGACCTGCCTATAAAGCCAATTATTTTGTTTGCCTTCTTAACAACTTCTGAACATTGTTGACTCGGTTTTAGGTTACTCGATATTGTTACTCCCAGATCGGTTTCTTTGTTTACATTCTTAAGCTGAGTGCCATTCATCGAATAGTTTGCTTTCTCATTTAGGTATCCGATATGTAGTACTTTACATTACCCGCATTGAAACTCATTTGCCAAATTTCGGCCCAACATGACAATTTATCTAGATTGTGTTGCATATCGTCAACTTGTTCTTTTGAGAGTACGCTATTTGCAATTTTTGTATCGTCAGCAAATTTTGAGATTGTACAGGTGAGACCCTCATCTATGTCGTTGATGTAAATTAGAAAGATAATTGGACCTAGTACCGATCTCTGGGGTACCCCGCTACTTACATTGGTCCATTTACATGCCTTACCGTTTATGACTACTCTTTGCTTTCTGTCGCTGAGCCAATTTTCTATCCATTTCAACACACCGTCTTGTATTCCATGCGCTTTTAGTTTTAGCAGTAAACGTTTGTGGAGAACTTTGTCAAAGGCCTTTTATAAATCAAGGTATATAATATCTACAGCTTTACTCTCATCGTAGAGGTTGAGGATATCGTGGAAGAAGTCTAATAGGTTTGTTAAACAGGAACGTTTTTTACGAAAGCCGTGTTGAGTATCTTTAAGTATGTTATTTTCCTCTAAGTGATTTACGAGTCTGTCTCGTATGACCGTTTCTAGCATTTTACATACAACTGAGGTTAAGCTAATTGGACGATAGTTACTGGGTAGGGTTTTGCTGCCTTTTTTGGAGGAAGAGGAGGAGGGAGGGGAGGAGGAGGAGAAGGGAGAGGAGGAGAAGGAGGAGGGAGAGGAGGAGGGGGGAGGAGGAGGAAGACTGGGTGTTATTAGGTGTTTCAAGGAATAGTTAATATCTCAAAGGCCATGCGGCCCATTCCGTGGATATATTCTTGACGCAATCTGAGAGAGAAGGGAGTCCAGAAAAAAGAAACTACCTCCCCCTTAAAGATTTCACTACTTGTAAGTTGCCCTTATAGTTTACGTGCTTCAAACGAAAAGAAACCCAGAGCTCTCAATCGGTTCTCACAGCTCAGTCTCCGGAATGATAAAATAAGTGTGTAGCCCTAGTTTGGACTCTTTCTAATTGCTCTATGTCTTTCATGAGTGCTGGAGATCATAATTCAACAGCATATTCTAGGAGAGGCATTACAGAATATATGAACTATCTCATTGTTCTTATATTAGCTTGCGGGGTTTTCTATTTTACTTCATTACACTCTTTGGAAAACTTTAAGGGAAGATAGGTAGTTTTTCTGGTCCCCCCTTCTTCTTCATAGCTAGACCCATTCATTTTCAGATTTTAAAGCGTTTGCCCTATTAGTGTGTCGATTTTAAAACGTTTTGTCCCATTTCTATATCAATATCAAGACCTTTCGTGCCATTTAGGTATAAAAAAAAATTCCTGGCGAGCGATAGCGAGCCTATAATTTTAAAAGAAACCTCCTATATTTATCCAATTAAGTTCTTTTTAGTTTCTTTCCCAGTAGTAAATAAATACTGTAGTCTCAATCAAAAAATACTGTAGTCTCAATCAACAAATACTGTAGTCTCAATCAATAAATACTGTAGTGTTTGCAGTCTCAATCAATAAATACTGTAGTCTCAATCAATAAATACTGTAGTCTCAATCAATAAATACTGTAGTGTCTGTAGTCTCAATCAATAAATACTGTAGTCTCAATCAATAAATACTGTAGTCTCAATCAATAAATACTGTAGTCTCAATCACTAAATACTGTAGTCTCATCAATAAATACTGTAGTCTCAATCAATAAATACTGTAGTCTCAATCAATAAATACTGTAGTCTCAATCAATAAATACTGTAGTCTCAATCAATAAATACTGTAGTCTCAATCACTAAATACTGTAGTCTCAATCAATAAATACTGTAGTCTCAATCACTAAATACTGTAGTCTCAATCAATAAATACTGTAGTCTCAATCACTAAATAATGTAGTCTCAATCAATAAATACTGTAGTGTCTGTAGTCTCAATCAATAAATACTGTAGTGTCTGTAGTCTCAATCAATAAATACTGTAGTCTCAATCAATAAATACTGTAGTCTCAATCAATAAATACTGTAGTCTCAATCAATAAATACTGAAGTCTCAATAAATAAATACTGTAGTCTCAATCACTAAATACTGTAGTCTCAATCAATAAATACTGTAGTATCTGTAGTCTCAATCAATAAATACTGTAGTCTCAATCAATAAATACTGTAGTCTCAATCAATAAATACTGTACTGTAGTCTCAATCAATAAATACTGTAGTCTCAATCAATAAATACTGTAGTCTCAATCAATAAATACTGTAGTCTCAATCAATAAATACTGTAGTGTCTGTAGTCTCAATCAATAAATACTGTAGTCTCAATCAATAAATACTGTAGTCTCAATCAATAAATACTGTAGTCTCAATCAATAAATACTGTAGTCTCAATCAATAAATACTGTAGTCTCAATCACTAAATACTGTAGTCTCAATCAATAAATACTGTAGTCTCAATCAATAAATACTGTAGTCTCAATCAATAAATACTGTAGTCTCAATCAATAAATACTGTAGTCTCAATCAATAAATACTGTAGTCTCAATCAATAAATACTGTAGTCTCAATCAATAAATACTGTAGTCTCAATCAATAAATACTGTAGTCCCAATCAATAAATACTGTAGTCTCAATCACTAAATACTGTAGTCTCAATCAAAAAATACTGTAGTGTCTGTAGTCTCAATCAATAAATACTGTAGTCTCAATCAATAAATACTGTAGTCTCAATCACTAAATACTGTAGTCTCAATCAATAAATACTGTAGTCTCAATCAATAAATACTGTAGTCTCAATCAATAAATACTGTAGTGTCTGTAGTCTCAATCAATAAATACTGTAGCCTCAATCAATAAATACTGTGGTCTCAATCAATAAATACTGTAGTCTCAATCAATAAATACTGTAGTCTCAATCAATAAATACTGTAGTCTCAATCAATAAATACTGTAGTCTCAATCACTAAATACTGTAGTCTCAATCAGTAAATACTGTAGTCTCAATCAATAAATACTGTAGTCTCAATCAATAAATACTGTAGTCTCAATCACTAAATACTGTAGTCTCAATCAATAAATACTGTAGTGTCTGTAGTCTCAATCAATAAATACTGTAGTCTCAATCAATAAATACTGTAGTCTCAATCAATAAATACTGTAGTCTCAATCAATAAATACTGTAGTCTCAATCAATAAATACTGTAGTCTCAATCACTAAATACTGTAGTCTCAATCACTAAATACTGTAGTCTCAATCAATAAATACTGTAGTCTCAATCAATAAATACTGTAGTCTCAATCACTAAATACTGTAGTCTCAATCAATAAATACTGTAGTCTCAATCAGGGTTCGCCTCAGTAATATGCATCACCTCCAACTTTTCCGAGTATAGTGGCATCTCAGACCATTCACCCAATCTAATTTGATCAATGTTAAGGGAGGGGGGGGGGTTTGTTGTTTTTTGGGCCCCCTTCTTCCTCAAGCTTAACCCAATTGGTTTTGAGATTTTAAGACGTTCCTTCCATTATTTTGGCGAGTTTGAGACCTTTTGCCCAATTTCTTGTCAATATTGAGAGCTTTCATGCCTTGAGAGAAAAAGAGAGCGCGCGCGCGCGAGAGAGAGAGAGAGTACAAAGGAGTACAAAGGAAATCAAGCAACAACAGTTCTAGTGACCCTTCTAGGCTGCTTGTCCTCCAAAACACTGAGGATCAAGTGTCCAAACAGTGGTTTAGAGGGGATAGGGGAACATTGGAAAGGGAACTACTGCCCTGCCACATACGTGGCAGGACTAGGAAGTTAGTAGGGGACATATGGGTTAGTAACTGAGGGGAGGATAAAATAAAGTTATTCATTTACAAACGCGGTCAGTCGCGGGTTTGATGCGAGATATTTGTCTAGGCGGAATTTAAATGAATCAACGGTACTGCAGTCTATAACATCTCAGGGAAGCCCATTCCACAAGTTGACAACTCGATTGAAGAAGAAATTCTTAGATTCGTGTGAGTTAAAAGATTTACCAATAATTTTGCAACCGTTTCCCCGCGTGTAATTAGATTGGTCGATAGTGAAGTACTTACTACAGTTCATATTGTCGATGCCTTTGATGATTTTGAACACTTGAATTAAGTCACCTCTTAATCTGCGTTGGGTTAAAGGAAATAGATTTAATTCTCTAAGACGCTCTTCGTATGGTTTGTTCTTTAGGCTAGGTATCATTTTGGTAACTCTACGTTGAACTCGTTCTAGCTTGTTTATGTCTTTTTGGTAATAAGGGCACCAGCATTGAACGCAGTATTCCAGAAGAGGGCGGACTAAGGAATTGTAAAGGGTTAGGATTACGTCTTTGGATTTATGCTCAAATGATCTGCCTATAAAGCCAATTATTTTGTTTGCCTTCTTAACAACTTTTGAACATTGTTGACTCGGTTTTAGGTTACTCGATATTGTTACTCCCAGATCGGTTTCTCTGTTTACATTCTTAAGCTGAGTGCCATTCATCGAATAGTTTGCTTTCTCATTTAGGTATCCGATATGTAGTACTTTACATTTATCCGCATTGAAACTCATTTGCCAAATTTGGGCCCAATGTGACAATTTATCTAGATTGTGTTGCATATCGTCAACTTGATCTTTTGAGAGTACGCTATTTGCAATTTTTGTATCGTCAGCAAATTTTGAGATTGTACAGGTGAGACCCTCATCTATGTCGTTGATGTAAATTAGAAAGAGAATTGGTCCTAGTACCGATCCCTGGGGTACCCCGCTACTTACATTGGTCCATTTAGATGCCTTACCGTTTATGACTACTCTTTGCTTTCTGTCGCTGAGCCAATTTTCTATCCATTTCAACACACCGTCTTGTATTCCATGCGCTTTTAGTTTTAGCAGTAAACGTTTGTGGGGAACTTTGTCAAAGGCCTTTTGAAAATCAAGGTATATAATATCTACAGCTTTACTCTCATCGTAGAGGTTGAGGATATCGTGGAAGAAGTCTAAGAGGTTTGTTAAACAGGAACGTTTTTTACGAAAGCCGTGTTGAGTATCTTTAAGTATGTTATTTTCCTCTAAGTGATTTACGAGTCTGTCTCTTATGACCGTTTCTAGCATTTTACATACAACTGAGGTTAAGCTAATTGGACGATAGTTACCGGGTAGGGATTTGCTTTCTTTTTTGAATATCGGTGTTACGTTGGCTATCTTCCACTGATCAGGCATAGTTCCAGACTGCAAGGATTTATTGAATAGTAATGTCAGTGGTTTGGAGAGCTCATCCTTAGCTTCCTTTAGAACTCTAGGCGAGATTGTATCAGGTCCAGGCGTTTTATTTACCTTGAGTTTATCTAAACAATTCAATACTTCTCTCTCTGTAACGGTGATATTGCTTAGAACATCTGAATTATCAATCTGAATCGGCGATGGTGTAGGGATATCACTGAGGTCTTCTGTTGTAAAAACTGATGCAAAGAAGGTATTGAGGGCATTACTCATTTGTACTTCGTCTTTGGTGTATTCTCCATTTTCATCGACTAACGGTCCAACAGTTGAAGTAACTACTTTTTTCTTTCTGATATAACTATAGAATTCTTTTGGGTTTGTTTTACTTTGATTCGCAATATGTAACTCTAGGGTCTTTTTACTTTGTTTAATTAACTTTTTGGCTTTGCGTCGTAGCTCTACAAATTTCACCCGTTCTTCGTCATTTTGTGAGGATTTTAATCTATCATTAGCAAATTTTTTAGCAAGCAGGCAGTTTGAAATATCTTTATTCCACCATTTGGGCTTATTATTATGGCCTGGACGCCGTATTTTCGATGGTATGCAGTCTTGCACTGCTTTTAGGTAAGTGGTTTCGAATAACTTCCAAGATGTATTTATGTCGTTATTGTTAATTAAAAAGCTCCAGTCAGTTTCTTTAAACATAGCTCTAAGTTTATGAAAGTTTGCTTTCTTGAAATTAGGGACTTTTTCGATGCTACTATTTGGTTCGTTACTAGTAAAGTTTAAAGTGAAAGTTATCGTATGATGGTCGCTGTTACTGAATTCATCACCAACATTCAAATTCTCTATTAATTCTTCTTTTGTTGCAAGTACAATGTCAAGAACGTTATTACCACGGGTCGGTGTTCGAACAAATTGATAAAGCGAACTCTCTTGCAAGTTCGTATACAAGTCATGTCCGGAGTGTGAAGTAAGAGTATCGCCCCACTTGGTCACAGGTAAATTAAAGTCGCCAAAAAATACGGTATCTTGTGAGTTACTTACATCTGCAATTTGTTCATAAATTTCTCGGTCAGTTTGCACTGATTGAGCTGGAGGTCTGTATATTAATGCAAGTATTAGTTTTGTACCTTTATTATTCTTTATTAGCACAAAAGATGTGTCGACGTTCACAATTTGAGGTTTTGACAAGAGGGTCGGGTTAAGACTTTCTTTGATATAAAATAAAACGCCACCTCCATTTTTATTTATTCGGCTTTTCTCAAACATTACACAACCGGGAAGTGAATACTCTGCTAAAAAGTCTCTATCTACTGTATTGAGCCAAGATTCTGTTATACCAATCACATCATAATTTTCAGTAAACACTAGTTCCTCTAAATCTGAAAATTTATTGCGTATGCTACGAGCGTTTGCATAGAAAACCTTTAAAGTTGCGGTTTTAGAACTCACAGAACGTTCTTTAATCAAATTTTTGGTTCTGATCGGATCTACATTTACATTCATGGCTGACATCGGTCCTCGGTCGTTATCCCTGGCGGTTTTGAATTTGGGTCGTGTTGGTGGAGCTTTATCCAAATTCGCGGTTCTTGACAGATTAGCATTTAATTCCTTCGCAGGTTGCCGCCCTCCCTGTCTTCGGTTCTCCTTCCTGGTTGTCCTGTGCTGAGTCGATTTCTTCTCCGAAAATCCTTCACCGCATTGTTGAGAAGACGCCCAAAACGTGCTGCTCCCACCTGGTTCAGATGAACTCCATCGTCCGAAAACAAATAGTCATCGTAGTAGAAATTGTCCCAGGTGTCGACGAATCCCACGTTTTCCTTCCTGCAGAGGTTTGCTAGACAACGATTTGTGCTGGTGGCTATGTTGTAAAATCGGCTCTCTACACCAAGCCGGGGGACGATTCCTGAGACGATGATCCTTGATGACTTCTCCTTAAACGACTTGATCAGCTGCTGGTACTTTAAAAGCAATTCTTCCGACCGGGTTCGCTGTACATCGTTGGATCCAACGTGGATGACGTACATTGTATTAGCAGGGGCCAGCTTAGATACTTCGTCAACTGCAGCAACTACGTCGTCCACACCACCACCAGGGATACAGAAACAGAGAGGGAGGGAGAGAGAGAGAGAGAGAGAGAGAGAGAGAGAGAGAGAGAGAGAGAGAGAGAGAGAGAGAGAGAGAGAGAGAGAGAGAGAGAGAGACAGAGACAGAGAGAGAGACAGAGAGAGAGAGAGAGAGAGAGAGGGGGGGGGCCAGAGGTATGAGGGGGCCATTTCTCAAGAGGTGCCATTCAGGAGTTCACATGATTGTTACAAATTGAGTCATGCATCACAATGTGTTGGGAGGTGGCCAGGCATGCACACACCACGCATACATACAAACACAGGCACACACACACACACAGGCTACTTACAGACAAATGCTGATACCCCACACACATGTCCACACCCAGATATATGCATCTCTCTCTCTCTCTGAAAGGCTATATTGTACTAACAGGGGTAATCATATCCACATAGTCCCACACAAACACACACACACACACACACACACACATATATATATATATATATCTATATATACGTATATTAACCAGACACACACAATCACATACGCTTAACTACATGTAATCCATGCGTCCACAACACACACACACACACACACACACACACACACACACACACACACACACACACACACACACACACACACACACACACACACACACACACACACACACACACACACAGACACACACACACACACACACCACACACACACACACACACACACACACACACACACACACACACACACACACACACACACACACACACACACACACACACACACACACACACACACAACGTTTAAGTCAACACAACACAATTAGCCTACTCTGTGGAAAGCAAAGCAGAGTCGCTCATTCTACTGTGATGCCAGGCCCGAGTCCAAATAGCATATATCTGTGCTAATTATATAATATTGGTCTTGATAATTATGATGCAGAGACATAGTAGTTTCATATTTTTTCATTAAGCATCGTGAAATTAGCTGGTAAGGGATTCAATTTGTCACCAAATGAAAAGAAACAGTATAGTCTCTCTCTCTCTCTCTCTCTCTCTCTCTCTCTCTCTCTCTCTCTCTCTCTCTCTCTCTCTCTCTCTCTCTCTCTCTCTCTCTCTCTCTCTCTCTCTCTCTCTCTCTCTCTCTCTCTCTCTTCATGAGATACAATCAGGTTACCAACATGACTGATGGGCCTCAACTCCAGGGTCTGTACACACACATACATACACGCACACACACTCACACACAATCACAAGGGACATAATATAATAACAACACACACACATCTCTCTCTCTCTCACACACACACACACACACAAACTACACACACACCAGCATAATCACACACATAACCCTCCAATTAGGCACATAACTGAAACACACGGAGCATAACATAATAAAAACACATACACGTCTCTCTCTTATATACACACACACACACACACACAGAAGAATACACACACACACACACACACACACACACACACACACACACACACACCCATCACGAGATACAATCAGGTTACCAACATGACGGATTGGCCACAACTCCAGGCACCTGCACGGTTTACTCCCAGGTCATCTGTAGGGAGAGTAATGCATACCTTATGTTTTCACACTCGGCGACACGTCTACAAACAAACCTGGTATATTGACTCTGTAGGGAGAGTTTTGTAGACCTTCTTTTGACACTAAGCAACACTGTATACAAACAACTTGATATATGTATTGACTCTGTAGGGAGAGTATTGGGTAGCTTCTGTTTACACTCGGTAACTCGTATACATTTGTTTAATAGGGATCTAGTAGGTGTTTAATAGGGATCTAGTAGGTGTTTAATAGGGATCTAGTAGGTGTTTAATAGGGATCTAGTAGGTGTTTAATAGGGATCTAGTAGGTGTTTAATAGGGATCTAGTAGGTGTTTAATAGGGATCTAGTAGGTGTTTAATAGGGATCTAGTAGGTGTTTAATAGGGATCTAGTAGATGTTTAATAGGGATCTAGTAGGTGTTTAATAGGGATCTAGTAGGTGTTTAATAGGGATCTAGTAGGTGTTTAATAGGGATCTAGTAGGTGTTAATAATAGGGATCTAGTAGGTGTTTAATAGGGATCTAGTAGGTGTTTAATAGGGATCTAGTAGGTGTTTAATAGGGATCTAGTAGGTGTTTAATAGGGATCTAGTAGGTGTTTATATAAATGTATATTTATTTATGAATTTATTGTTGAGTTTCCTCGCTCTACCTCTATCAAGGTTAGAAAAACACCCCCTAGACCCCCTTTCAAAGTAAATTAGTATATTTTTCGGTAGAAAAATGTCCCGGCCGAAGGCCACTTCCTTCTAAAATTAGAGGCTCGCTATCGCTCTCCAGTAAAAAAACGACATCTAAAAGGGCACAAAGGTCTTAAAATTGAAAAAAATAGGCGAAAGGTCTCAACATCGCCAAACTAACGGAACGAACGTCTCAAAAACTAATATGCTAAACATGAGGGAGAAGGGGGTCCATAAAAAGCGAGTAGTACCCCCTTAAGTGTGTAAGTATGCATGATATGATTCGTGACTGTGCATGAGGTAAACAGAAGATAGTTGTAGTAGGCCATTGGACGTCAATATACTCACATTTTTGTTCACGAACTCACCAATTAATTTACAATTAAACCTAACTAATGAAATCAATGAAAGTAATGAATACATGTGGTACTCCAAGGACTCGAACCTAGGATACTCACACCGAAACTCCGCACACTAAACATTAGGCTATCAAGACAGATTGTTTATAATAGAAACAACCTGATATATATTGACGTCCAATGGCCGATTCTGGCTTAAATTAGACTATTTTATGCAGCTTAACCCCTTATGTACCGGCGATGTCTTCCATAATAGCCTATACCACTATTATCACCAGCTGGTAACACCACCACTAACATCCTTACTGCTATCACCACACACACACACACACACACATTATAAGCACCGCCACATTTAATGCACCATTTCTCAATCATTGCCACTATCACCCCCAACACCATTCCTCTTATACTGACACACCATCACCACAACACCACTATCATCACTCATGTATCACTATCACCACAACTACTCAATCATCACCACCACTACTGCTACCACCACCACCACCGTACTCCAATGTCACTAGCACATAATTTTCATCACCACCATCACCACAACAACGCCACACTAACATCTCACCACCAACACCACCACCATCACCATACAACCACCATCACCACACCACTTGATACGGCGGCCCACTAGGGCGTGAAACTTATGATGTCAAGGAGCATTTTTTGCTTGTATTGTCACACACAGTCACACTAACATTACCATCAACCAACTTATCACCACAGAGCCACCACAACACCACCATCATCACTCACAACAACTACACAATCATGACAACTACACAATCACTACTACTACTACTACTACCACCACCTACACTCCACTACTACACCATTGTTACTAGCACATCACTCTCACCACCACCAACACCACCAAATCAACAAACCACTACCAAACTATCACCACATCAACACCACACCACACCAAAAATACCATCAACACCAGCACCACCATTACCCTCATATCTCATCATCACCACCACATCACTATCTCCAACACCACACACCACCACCACTATACCGCTTGATAAGGCGTCCCACTCGGGCGTGAAACTTATGATGTCAAGGAGCATTTTTCTCTTTTATTCCCCACTTAAATTCCGCTTCAGGAGGACCTTGCATTTGCCCTTCCAAAAATGTTAAAGCTCACACAAATTTCTATATGACGTATTTTTATTTATTTATTTTATTTTTTTTAAATTGAGGGGGGATGAAGGATTGAGAGAGAGAGAGAGAGAGAGAGAGAGAGAGAGAGAGAGAGAGAGAGAGAGAGAGAGAGAGAGAGAGAGAGAGAGAGATCTACGCAATCTAAATCGGGCCGTTTGTACACTTGGAGTATTCAATCAAAATATCAGAATTCTGCGCCCTTGTATCATCGTCTGGGTGTCGAACCGGGACTATTTTGTTTTGATTCTAATGACTGAGTTTCGACCATTCAATTTTTTTCCAAAGGTATAATAAGTAATGATACCCATACCATTAACCCCTTCTGTACCGGCGACGTCTTTTTAATTATATTCTAGTAATATTGTGACGATTTTTTGCAGTTTAAGAAGGATCTGTGGTAGTAAAAAGGGTTAAATGGGATGGTTCGATGTCTGTCAATTGCTGGAGGCCCTTTTTAAACTGAATAAGATCTTTTAATGGTAGCCAGAATAACGTTAAAAGGACGGCACCGGTACTGAACGGGTTAACCCCTTCAGTACGATGCCGTATTGTTACCGAAATGACGGGCCTCCAAGCAAACCAGGAAGGAACAACATGTAGGATAGCCAGTCTTCACCCACCACAACATAAGAAGAAGAACAAGAAGCAGCCGGAAAGATCAAACCAAATAGAGGAGTCACCCCTGATTAACACAACCAGAATATATATTATAAGTCACCCAATTTACCACATGCTCTGACTCATCAACCACATAGTTCGAGCATGGGAAACCTCAGCCAATCACCGCTCACCTGTGTCAACCAATCACCTCCCACCTTTCAAATGAAGTCGACGATCCACCACCCAGCATTCCCCGTTTCTCAAGATTTGCATTACAACGAAAATATGTTTATGTTAATGCAACATGAACACCCCGAGGCCTACCGACATAAATGGAACTGAAAGACAACCCGGAAGACGACAGAAACGTAGATACAAGAATCTCCAGGTAACAAGATCTAACCAGGAAGATATAAGAAGATTCATGTTGAACTAGGAATAAAGGCCTATCCCAGTTTACGAGAGATTTCTCGATCCTTAGGCTAAATAAATGACCATTAACTATGTATTATTATGCCTTGGAAGTATACCATTATGTCAATACCAAACTTCCAAGTCTAAGCTAAGTATTTAAATCACAATAACTACACAACCATTTCTCCCTAACCTTGTGACTTCGAGACCCGGGAAACGAGAGTCAAATATAATGCCGCATATTACCTCCAGAAAATTAGAGAGGAGTATGCAATCCACACCTCAATACTACTCTAAAACCTTCGGGCTCAGAGTAGCTAATTAAAAGTGTTGGCTTGCCCCAGTCTGACCCTACCCACCCGGAGAGTACCTGCCTGAGGTCTTCCTGAAGTCCTACTTGTGGACGCCCTGCCTAGCTGTAGTCTGGACCTCTGGACCACTGCTCGAGCAACGCTCTACACCCCTGAAGTGCTGCTCCACGGACCCACGATCAACGTTGGTCAGACTTGTACTCTCGACCCCCGTCCTCCAATTACCCTAAGTGTCCCTGTGTATCTTACGTTGTGTTATTGTTGTTGAGGTAATAAGGTAAAATATGTGAACCGTGCTGTGTTAAGCAAGTATGTGATCTGTGCCCAAGATCATTCAGTTTTCATAAGTGTTAATCCTTCAGAACCTAATCTACCACTCGTGTTATAATTGTGATTTAACACTAAATTTATTCATTAATTAACTTGCCATCACACTCTTACACATACGTCATATAATTATATTCAATCAGTTACCTTGCGCACACGTTCACAGATTTTCCTATATATATATTCTGTGCTGTATTATGTGAGTTGAAGTCGCAGTGTATTTCTTGAACTGATTTCCTTCTGCAAACATTATTACCTAGAACCTACGCTCAATTTCATAGCGAATGTACTTGTCCCTGTGAGAATTAATTCACTCCTCCCTCTCCCCTCTTAAACTCAGTGATATAACCACCTTTGTAATTATTTTATGAACTCGTATTACCGTTCATGTGATTACCGATGTAAGTAATTCTGATCCTTCATGCTCAGGAATTCCAGCATTGCATAGTTTCAATTACTTAGTTCAACATCATTCCCTTACACTTTGTATATTAGTGTATGTAATTTAAAGTCTCTGTTAACTTGTTCAGAACTTCTACTAATACTGCCATAAGTATTATTTAGCATCGTCGTATGCGCCCAGTTCTTCTGATTTATTTATAGATCAGTTTATTCTACTCCTACGCTTCAATTATAACAGCGTTCTCAGAGCCATTCTTGATTAACTTTGTTTATTCATTTTAGTCAGTTCTCTATATAACTTTGTAGTGATTTATTCAGTATATTCCTGATTCCATATTCATTATATTTATATCTGAATTCCTAAGCTGGATTCGTTATTATTACATACGATCGCTTAACGTGAATATACGATCGCTTAACGTGAATATAAGAGATAAAATAATCACGCATAGTTTACTATTCTGCGAGTCTAACTTTGTGTAAATTAAATTATTTATTCTTCTGCCACCAGTTATTTTGAACTACTTTTGAGACTCGGCTCATAGTTGCATTAACTATAAATTAAATTCTCAACATCTCAGTCCAGCTAGTGACCTGACCTGTCTACCTTAAGTCGGAAGGTAACTTTAGGGTACGTGCCTTCACACCTGCCCCCCCCCCCCGTACTTTTTACCGTGTGACTCACCCCTTATACCGGCGTGTTTGTTTCACACTCAACTCTCCCCAGCTCTCCATTTGAGATTATTTATATTTGATTACTGCATTACTTCTTTCACGGAAGACAACTCGACCCCCATTGATTATTATGTTGAGGGTTGATATTATCATATGGTTTATGTCTTTTAGTTGCCTCAGGTTATTACCTTATATTTAACCATAAGTTGTTGATACCTTTTTCTGATTATAAGCACCAATTCACTAACACTATATAGTCAGTGCATTGTTGTTAATATATTTCATTGCATCAGAGACTATCTGAATATACCAGATTATATTTGTACTTTGCCACTATTTAACCATTCTATGAAGATAGTCTACGGCTCCTCTAGCTAGACCACTCTTTAAATAAAACCCATCTATGTATCTATATCTGTGTTGTTATTGAGTTCTGTATTATCCTAATTGAATACCTATCAAGTGTGATTAAGAACGTGCTAGATTTGACCCTGTCAAGTTTATTAAGGTCTATCAGTCCATACTTGGATCGTTATACAGACTAGATCACAAGTTATTAATCATTATAACCCGACATAACAGTTACCTTTGATTCTGGCTAAAATTAGACAATTTTATGCAGTTTACGAAAGACCTATGTTATTCAGAGGGTTTATTGGGATAGTATTTCCCCTTTTGAGCCCTAGAGGTTGATTATACGGTAAAGAAAATCGTTTAATGGTAACCAGAATATGACGAAAATTACGCCATGGTGCTGAAGGGGTTAGCTTTGTGTAGGTAATCGTATAATGACCAGAGAGAATGGGACTATATTTCGGGACTGGTTTAAATCCTCGTAGTATTTCAGGACACATTACATTTGTATTGTCTGGCTATTATTAAAAGATTGCATTAATCTTAGGAAGGAATGTTGGAAGTCAGAGGGTTAATTAACATACATTGTTCCACTTTTCTTCACACAGAATCGTTTAATGACAGCCAAAATAAAATGTCGAAGCGCATCATAATCGCAAGGCAATACCCAGGGGAGGCCACATAGGCATATGATAAGGAGTTGCTGGGACTCCTGTTTCATTTGTCTGGCTTCCCCCACTGTTTCTATTTATGCCTCACGTACACAGAGTAACCCAGCGAACTCTCACAAACACCTCCTCCTCCTATACATTTTACTACACTTAATAACCACACCAGACATCTTTCCAACGCCCCTAAATGCCCTCTAACCTTCATTTTGGCTCTCTTATCACGCTTTCAACCTGGGGGTGGGTGGGGGGGCCGCTTGCTACAGGCAGCTTTGCCCTTTATTTTCTTCATGCGCATAGGACAAAACAATAAGGCTGACCATAAGTGTCATCAGTACTAGGAATACTGAGTACATAATTTTGAGTACAGTAGTACAAAATAACAATATTTGTCTAGAGGAAATATGCAGCGTCCCTTCCCTCACCTCCTCCTTTTTTTTCTTCCTCCTCCTCCTCCTCCTCCTCCACTCCCACCACCACCACCACCCTGCTTCTCCCTCCTCGTCCTCCACCACTTCTTCTTATTGGTTATCTTGTCAAGGGTGGTTGGGCCCTCATTCCCCCCCACCCCCCCACCACCACCACCATTTGCCATCACCTACAACAAAGCAACCCCCACCATAACCCCTTCTGTACCGGCGACGTCTTTTTTAACTTTTTTCTGGCTTTTTATTGACGATTTTATTCAGTTTCAAAAGGGCCTCCAGATATTAAAAGGCTTCGAACTATCTCACGTAACCCTTTATACTACCACAGATCCTTCTTAAACTGCAAATATTTGTCTAAATATAGCTAGAATAATATATAAACGTTCTCGCCGGTACAGAAGAGGTTAAGGGGATGTTTTAGTTTGCTTCTTTGATCTCCATGAAGCCTAACAAATAAACCCCAAGACTCCCATTCCAAATGTATTTGTACACATTTTCGGTATAAAAATTTCCAGGCCGAAGGCCGAAGGCCGCTTCTTCCTAAATAACAGGCTCGCAATTGCTCGCCAGGAAATAATCGATATAAAAATCGAAAGCTAAATGGCCCGAAAGGTCTTGATATTGACAAAACAATTGGATAAAAGGTCTTAAAATTGCAAAACGAATTGGGGTGAACGCCTTAAAATAACACCACCACCACTATCAACAACAATAACACCACCACCAACAACAACAATAACACCACCACCACCAATAACACCACCACCACTATCAACAATAACACCACCACCAACAACAACAATAACACCACCACCACCAATAACACCAACACCATCACCACGACCACCAACAATAACATCACCACGACCATCACCACCACCACCATCTTCACCACCACCACCACTAACACCACCACCACTATCAACAACAATAACACCACCACCAACAACAACAATAACACCACCACCACCAATAACACCAACACCATCACCAAGACCACCAACAATAACATCACCACGACCATCACCACCACCACCATCTTCACAACCACCACCACCATCACCATCACCACCGCCACCATCTTCACCACTACCACCATCATCACCACCACCACCTTCACCACCACATCCAGCATCACCATCACCCTCTTCAATACCACCATCACCATCACCACCACCCCCATCTTCACCACCACCACCACCATCTTCACCACCACCACCACCAACAACACCATCTTCACCACCACCACCATCTTCACCACCACCACCATCATCACCATCACCATCATCATCACCAACAACAACAACAATAACACCACACCCCTATCACCACCAACAACATCACTAACACCATCACCACCAACAATAAAAATAGCACCACCACCAACAACAACAATACCACCAACACCATCATCACCAACAACAACAACAATAACACCACACCCTATCACCACCAACAACATCACTAACACCATCACCACCAACAATAAAAATCGCACCACCACCAACAACAACAATACCACCAACACCATCATCACCAACAACAATAACACTCACCACCAAAGCAACAACAATAACACCATCACCACCAACACCATCATCACCAACAACAATAACACTCACCACCAAAACAACAACAATAACACCATCACCACCAACACCATCATCACCAACAACAATAACACTCACCACCAAAACAACAACAATAACACCATCACCACCTCCAACAACAACAACACCACCACCACCAAAACCATCAAAAACACCAATACCACCATCACCAACAATAACACCATCACCACCAACACCATCATCACCAACAACAAAAATAACACCACCACCAACAACAACACCATCAGCACCACCAACATCACCACATCAACCACCACCACCACCACCACCACCAATTTGACCATTCTCCTACAATCTCCCAAACTCTCTCCCCACCACCACTTCTTCTTGTAGCTTATCCTGTCATGGTTGGCTAGGCCCTCATCCCCCCCCCCCCACTACCACCACTACCACCACTATCTACGCCACCCTCCAACATATTTTTCACTACTACTACTACTAATAATAATAATAATATTAATAATTTTTCTTCTTCTACTATTACTACTACTACTGCTACTAGTCTACAACTACTAATGCTTCTTCTTTTTATCTACTACTATTACTACTATTTCTACTACTACTATTACTACCACTATTACTACTACTGCTACTACTACTACTATTAATTGAAAACAGTTCTTCCGTGCTGATTCCCAGCCTAGGCAAACGCTTCCCTCTCTGTCTTTCCTTCTTGCTGGAAGTTTGCCCTCATTCAACCTGTCCCAAAGAAAGGTGACCGCTCTAAACCATCCAACTATCGTCAAATTGCTCTCATTGCTTGCATCTCTAAAGATTTTAAAACTATTATTACTTCAAAATGTCTTAAGAATTTATCTTCCCATAATCTACTCTCAGATCGCCAGCATGGCTTCCTAAGGGCCCCTCTACTGGTGATCAAATTGCTTATCTTACTAACTCTTGGTCATCCTCCCTTCGGGAATTCGGTGAGACTTTGTCTATTCTATTGCACTAGACATATCGAAAGCCTTCGATAGAGTCTGGCACAAAGCTCTAATTTCCAAAGTCCAAACTACCCTCCTTCGGTTTCCATCCCTCTATCTGTTCCTTGTCACCATAGCTGCGGTTGTGGACGGCCATCGCTAACTTTTTCAACCTATCAGGTCCGGTGTTCCTTAGGGTTCTATCCTGTATCCAGTTTTCATTTTATTATTTATTAATGATCTGCTCAACTGTACCTTTAGTCCCATTCACTCACATGCTGATGACTCCCCCTTTAACTATGCAACTAGTTTTTCCCAATATCCCATCATGAGATCACTACAAAACTCATGTGACGAGGCCATACCACGGCTATCCTCTGATTGGGGCAGAGAAAATGTCCTGGCCGAAAGCCGATTTCTTCTAAGTTACAGGCTCGCTATCGCTCGCCCAGAAAAAATCGACACCTGAATGGAGTGAAGCGTCTTACTATCTTCCAAACTAATGGAGTGACGCCTGGTAAAGACTTTAGCCTTGTCCACTTGGGTACCTCTGGTTTATATACCAATGGGTCGATCACAGGCTTAGGATGTGGTGGTGGCGGCTGACGGACTGACTCAAACTGACGATAATAACTCCCTGACACTTCCTATTTCCTGACGAACCCACAAACGTTATATTATTAATATGTATTAATATTATTAATATCGGGTGTCAGCTTACGAGGAATGGTGGATGATATACAGTAGCTTGGGTTATGTTAAGGAGAGGTATTTATTGTTGTTCTCTCTCTCTCTCTCTCTCTCTCTCTCTCTCTCTCTCTCTATTTATCTCTCTATATATAATATATATATATATATATATATATATATATATATATATATATATATATATATATATATATACAGTACATATATATATATACATTATACCGATTTTTTCCTCAACACTGGCCTGGCAGCTTTTGAGGGCAACTTTTAAAAAAATTCTGTCCTCTAACGTATTCTATCACCAATCTAGTTACTGATACCACTGCAAATTATCCCAGAAATGTTGCCAGAAAATTATTAAATGTCGAATATATAAGTTCTCTTGTGATACCGGCTTTGCGCGTTGACAGTTCCAATTGTCTGACGAACCCACATATATAAATATCACCTGTTAACCCCTTCAGCACCATAACACCTTGTTAACTATGATTCTGACTAACATTAGACGATGTTATGCCGTTTGACCCCATCGGTGCACAAGAGCATCTAAATATTGCTAGAATACAATTAAATAGACGTCGCTGGTACAGAAGGGGTTAATCGGACCCATACCTGTAACAAGGCAAGGTATCAGCTCTCTACCTTAAGGGGGTGGGACCCCCTTTTCCCTCATGTTTAGCATATTAGTTCTGAGATTTCAAGACGTTCATTCCGTTAGTTTTGCGATTTTGAGACCTTTCGCCTCATTTTGTTGTCTAAGACCTTCCGTGCCCTTTACATGTCGATTATTTCCTGGTGAGCGATACCGAGCCTCTAATTTTAGAAGGAACCGGCCTACCGACAAAATTACAAATTTATCTTGAAAGGGGCTAGCTAGTCTGAGTTCTTCTAAGCTTGATGGAGGTCTAGCGAAGAAACTCAAAAATATATTAATAACTAAATAAATAAACCAAAAACCAAGCACTGCCCCCTTAAAATGTATTGCCAAGCCCTGTATAAATCAAATCGACAGGTTAAACGCATTGAGCAATAAAACATATTTGTATATATTTATCATGATACCACCTTTACGTCAGAACACAATCAAATTCACATAGGGTATATAACATAATAATACATGTTTGGTTCATATTCACTCGTGCACACACATACATATACACACATATACATATACAGTACACACACACACAAATATACACCCACACACACACATACACCCCCCCCCCCCCCACACACACTTACAACACTTAGGAATTCCAACATTTAATTAATTATAATAATAATACAAATACAAACAGCTTATAGACGCCACCGTATACAAATTATAAACTGCACAGGATGTATTTACCTTTTTAATAAACATCGGAAATTGATAATTATGAAATATTACCGAGTAAAGATGGAGCAAGTGACCATACAATCCAGTGGTTAATGATCGTTAATGTATTTACCAAGATATTACACTGGAATACTGTGTGAGGGTGTTTGTGGGTGTGTGTTTGTGTGTGTGGGTGTGCTTGTGTGGGTGTGTGTCTTGGTGTAGATGTGTTTATACGTGGAGTTAAAATATGTGTATGCAAGTGTGGGTGTGTGTGTGTGTGTGGGGAGGGGGGGGGCGTGTACAGTTGGAGTCCAGTATTTATATTCATCACCGGTATAAATCGTAAGGTTTTCCATATTAAACATATTATTTGTAATTGATTACGTGTGTGCCAGTGTATATTATTACGATTGTATTGTGCGTGCGTATGTTAGCTTATGTGTACATGTAGTGTGTGTTAGTGCCTGAGTGTGTGTGGGTGTGTGTGTGTGTGTTTGTGAGTGGGTGCGAGTAAACATATGTATGAGGTTGAGTGTGAACATATATATACTTGCATGCACATACAGTTTATGTTATACTCTGTTCCAAATTAGTAGTCCAGATATCGTGAGTCCTATCCTTTGTAACTCAAAAAGGGCTAGAGCAAATGAGCTGTATATTTAAGCACCCATTCTCTGGCTGACTCTTCCCAAGTGGTACAAGTATTAGCTTGATTACTCTAGTCGTTTGTGAGTTATAGAGATTAATGTTCAAGAGTTTTGGCGTATTTATTTGGAATAGGGTATAGTAACTGAGCATATATGTGCATATTTGTGATATTTTATCTTTATGTTAAAATTCTACCTCCGGACATTGCCTTAGAGCCTGCAGATTCAATGGTTCAATATGATGGAGCCAGGTCTTACTCTAAATTACGAGTGAAACAACGAGACATACGAGTGTTGTAACCAGCTCGTTCGTAGGCTAACTTTCGTATAACTATGACGCCTGAGGCGCGTTCGGTAGATATCGTTTAGGGCCGATAGCTCTAGCGAACGCGATAGCCGCCGATTCGACGAATCGGCGATCGAAAACGATTGCTGTTTTAGCTATCAGAGCGATCGGTCCTGGGAGGTCGATCGAATGATCGCCGAGAATGTAAACAAACCATTTAAAGTTATTATATTGCTAATAATATAGATTGCGTATCGTGTTTCCCCTTCTTGAATACAATTTATGTAAATATTAAACACACTACGAAAAATAGGCGAAAAATAAAGCAATTCTTGTTGCGATGTCTTCTTCTTCTTCTTCTTTCTTGGGTCAAAGGGCTATTGTTATTGTTTACAAAGCTCTGGCAGACCGATCGGCGATCTGTGTCGTTCGGTAGTGAAATCGAAACACCGTGCTATCAAGCGCTATCAGACGAATCGGCGATAGGTCTACCGAACGCGCCTCTGGTACAGCACAAATTCAATCCCAATATATTCTACCCATTGTTAAATCGGGATTTGTACCCAGGACTTTAACATTACTATACCCTGTTCCATATGAGTAGGACTAAACTCTTGAACATTAACCTCAAAACTCACAAACGACCAGAGTAATCGAGCTAATATTTCAATCATTTGGGAAGGGTTCAGCCAGGGAATAGATGTGGACATTTACAGCCCATCTGCTCTAGCCCTTGTTAAGTTATGGAGGTTAGGGTTCACGATTTCTGGCCTACCAATTTGGAACAGGGTATAGTCCAGTAGCAAGACCCACTCCACCACACCTTCTCTACTAGTGGGTGTGATTGAGTGTGTAATTAATAATTATGTCTGTTGGTACGAGTATAATAATTGTGTAGAGTTGTGTGTAATAGTAGTATGTCTGTTAGTTTATGAGTAATAGATTGTATGTGTGTTTGCGTGTGTAGTGTGCGTGTGTGTGTGTGTGTGTGAAGGTAATGGGCGGTAGGAGACAGTGTGTGTGTGTGTGCGAGTCTTGGTGTATGTTGTGTGTGTGTGTATGTGTGGTGTAGTATGTGTGTGTGTGTTGTGTGTGTGAGGGGGTAGTGGGTGGTAGGAGGCAGGCAGAATCAAACTGCTACCATTAATTCAGGTTTATCACGAGTAAGACTGCACACTCACCATCACCACCACTATTACTACTAGCATCACCATCACCACTACTAGCACCACTAACACCCTCACCATGATTACTATCACCATTACTAGCACCATCACAACTAATTGCACCACCAACACCACTGCCATCACCACCTACATCAACACTAGCACCATCATCATCACTTTCAGCACCATTACTACCACCATCACCACTACTAGCACCACCATCACCACTAATAGCACCACCAACACCACCATCACTGACTCCACTATAAACATCATCACTATCACCACCAACATAATTATTATCTTCACCACCACCACCACCTTCTCCATCTCCTTCATAATCATCACCACAACTACCAGATCACCATCACCCACCCAAAAGTACTATTACTACGGTGACCGGTCAACTCAACCAGTAGACCATTTCATCCAGTAGCTCTCAACCAGTACCAAATCAACCAATACGGTTAGGTTAGGTTAGGTTAGGTTAGTACTATATTTTGGCACTGGTTTGGTTGGTCTGGGTTAATTTGGCACTGGTTGAGAGATACTGGTTGAAATGGTCTACTGGTTGAGATGACATGGAACCCTTTACTACTACTATGGTGATGGGCTGGTCTATCAGAGTGAGAATTGAGCGATCTCTGCCATACCCATAGCTTCTTACTCTGACTGTTCCTTTTACTTATATATTTTCTAGATCTCAAGTCTCTTCCGTGGATTGACCACCCAATCTACCAAGATTGGAAGCCAAAGCGTCACATTTTTCCTTTGCCCCTCAACTTTCTCTTCATAATTGCTGAGAGGCACAGGGCCCTGGGTGGGGCTTTGGTTTCCCGGGCGTTTCCGCACCCTTCTCAGCTCCCCGCCATGGAGTGACTTCGGTCACCCAGGCTTTATTGTGGTCGGCAGGGAGGGTTCTATGGGGGCGCTCGGTTATGGCCTTGGCCTTGCTCGGGGCCTTGGGGCTGTTTGGCCAGGCAGCTTGGGGAACAACAACAACAACTATCACCACTACTACTACCTTCCCCATCCCCTTCATAACCATCACAACTACTACTACAACCACACCACCACCAACCCTACCATCACCACTACTACCACTACCTTCTCTATTCCCAGCTACCGTTAGCGTATTCATTAATGTGTACTAAACTACTATGGTAGTATGGCATTATTCCATTGTTAAATAATATACTTAACCTTTTGATTACCAGCGACGTGTGCTATATTTTATTCAAGCTATATTTTGACGATATTATGAAGGATAGGAAGGATCTGTGGATGTTAAAAGGATTGGTTAATATAGTTTGAAGCCTTAATATTGCTATAGATCCTCCCTATGCTGAATAAAAGAGTGTAATAGTTGCCAGGATATGATAAAAAGTACGTCCCTGGTACTGATAGGGTACAGTTGCCCACACACGTTCTGTTCCCCGCCTATTCTTGTTTATGGAAATCTACATAGTATGATTACATAGCGTGAGTATAGGGTGAGGGCTGGTCCTATCCAGAGTGAGGCCTGGCATCCTCTACCCAACCTTAGCTGTTTCTGTATGTATTATTTTTGTGTACTACTTTTCCTACTTCGGGGGCGGGAGGCTAGGAATCTTCTTCCCCTTGTAAAAAAAATCACCAACTAAACGAAACAGAGAAAGGGGCGAGCGAACGCGAAAGTGGTCCCGGACCCTACGAATTGGAACTTTAAATGTAGTTTCTGTTCGGGCTCTGTCTCAAATCGACCACCCCCACCTATCGGGTATTGTGCCTGAGTACATACATACATACATACATACTGTACATACATACATACATATAATGATTGAATTACGAGATAGATATATCATTGTATTAGTATGTTTTTATATAAGCACCACAATATCTCTCAACGCCTAACACAACATGAATTATGTTTTCCCATTATAGGAAAACCTACTCAATACATGGATAATATATATACCGTATATATATATATTGAGAATATATCACAAATACACGTGAGCCACTAAATGTTTCTAGTCTCTCAGTGGGGATCGAACCATCGACCATCAGGACGATAGCCGACGCTTTAATCAATTACACCACGGCAGTCCAGACTGCCGTACCATCGACCATCAGGACGATAGCCGACGCTTTAATCAATTACACCACGGCAGTCCAGACTGCCGTGCTGTAATTGATAAAAGCGTCGGCTATCGTCCTGATGGTCGATGGTTCGATCCTCACTGAGAGACTAGAAACACATATATATATATATATATATATATATATATATATATATATATATATATTAAGGGGGAGCATATATTTTGTCTGAACCCTCTTCTCCTTCATGATTAGCCCACTAGTTCTCAAATGTTAAGACTTTCACCCATTTCCTTGTCAAATTCAAGATTAACTCTCTCACGTTTTTTACGCAATTTTGAGCCTATTAGGGATACTTTAAAGCCTTTGTTACCATCAGGGGTATTTAGAAACCTTTAGTTTAGTTACTTCAACCTCTGCAGTTGTCTTTGAGTTAGCTGTGGGCAGAAAACTAATTTTGGAGAGGTAATTATACGAGTGAGAGAACTCTATTTATTATTGCTAATCTGGCAACCTTTATGTCATAAAAACGTGAAAGGGTTAAGACCTTTCCTGCCATTCAGGTGTAGATTATTTCCTGGTGAGCGATAGCGAGCCTGTAATTAAGGAGGAAGGAAACTAAATAAAATAATAATTAAATAAGTAAATTAACAAATATATGCAAATCTCCCCTTATAGCTTCTAATAGGCCTTGCCTACCCAATAATATGGCTCATTACACCCCGGCTTAAGATTAAGGGGGGATGGGCGTATTAATTTGCCCCTGGCTGGGCATGACACAAAATATTAATTTATTAGGGTTCTACTTGTTTATCAGTGAGGCCTTCAATGTGCCCCAGATTACTTGTATCCTTCGCTAGTACTTAGTTGCTAGTGTTTGTGTTAAAATGTAAAACTTGCAAACTAAACAAACCAAAATTGGGACAAGGACAATATAAAGTCAAATTAAATTATCAAAATCGCTATGTGGAAACAACGCTTACTAAAATGAAAATTATTAAATAAAAGAACACAATCCACCACATAGGGTGCACATTACTACATGAGCAAGTTACATGAGCAACTGTTTTAAGACGTTTATCCCCATCCAGGTGTCGATTTCTTCCTGGCGAGCGATAGCGAGCCAGCATTGTAAGGAGAAATCCGGCTTCGCCGGAGACATGTTTCTATCGCAAAATTTAAAAATTTAGCTTGCTGTCAAAACATATATACAGTATATGCTGGTTCGCTACCGCTCGCCAATAAAATATTGACACCTGATGGGGGTAAACGTCTTAAAACAGTAGGCTGAATGGGGCCGAATGGATACAAGCCAGAGAAACGGCGAGAAAGAGAAAAAAAGCAGGTCTATCTATCTATCTATTGCCGGACGCCTTACTCCCCTTACGAGGGTGGCCATACCCAGAATGCCCCCAAGCGGACCTATTCCCTGTGAGAGGGACAACCCGAGCCAGTTTAGTGAAGGACTTACAGGATTGACCACTCAATTTAGGATCCATCCGACTCCGAGGCCCTCTGTGTATCTTGTTAGCACTATTATTTTTACAGTGGTGTTCGGCTAATCCATCCACTAACCTGCCTTACCCTTAGGTAAGCAGTACGGATTTGTATTAGGTTTACTCCCCTAGACAGGTTGCCAACCGAGGCTGACGAGTCCCATCCACCCGGATTTGTATAAGGTTGTCTCCCCTAGATGAGTTGCCGACCAAGGCTAACGAGTCCCATCCACCCGTGCAGGTGACCCCCCTTAATCCCTTCTGTACCAGCGACGTCCATTCATTTATTTTCTGGCTATAGTTAGAGGATGTTGTGCAGTTGACGAAGGATTTGTGGTAATTTTTCTGGACCCCCTTCTCCCTAATGTTTAGCCCCACTAGTTTTGAGATTTTAAGACGTTGGTTCCATTAGTTTTGGGATTTTATGACCTTTCACCCCATTTCTTTGTCAATATTAGGACCCTTCGTGCCGATTTTTTCCTGGCGAGCGATAGCGAGCCTGTAATTTTAGGAGGAATCGGCCTTTGGCTGGGACATTTTTCTACCGAAAAATGTACAAATCTATCTTGAAGGGGGTCTAGAGGGTGTTTTTCTAAGCTTGATGGAAGTCTAGGGAGGAAACTAAGAAACAAGTGAATACATGGATTAAAAGAACAAAAAACCGGCCACTAGCCCTTTAATGTGAATCGAACAAAACAAAACCCGTCTAACAAGCCCGGATCCTTCAGCCCGTACACACATACACACACACACACATACACACACACACACACACACACATACACACTCACACACACACATACACACAGACACACTCACACACACACATACACACACACACACACACACACACACATACACACAACGGTCACGGTGACCGAGCGCACTTAGTACAGTGTATTGGGAGCGCTAGCTCTGGTGTCGGGGGTTCGATCCCACGCGCCGTCAGGGGAAGTTCTCTCAAAAACTTTCACTGGCCGTGAAGGCAAGATCTGGACGCACCGCCTCGGGGGGCCCACAAAGTCTCCTGCCCACGTCCTACTCCCTCGGGAGTAAGTAGGCGCTCTCGTTAGCAGCCAAGGATCAGTCTGTTGATCCATTAGGATAAGATCTAGGTTAAGTCTGTGTATTTTCAGCCCCATTGGCTGCCGGCTTGAAATAAACCGATTATTATTATTTTATTATTATTTCAGTACCGGGGTGGGGGGGAGGGGGGGAGGGGTACTGGGAATATATATAAGGGGGGAGACAGAGAGAGAGAGCGTTAAAAGTTAGTAATCAAAACGGGCGTGTCTTGCTCATTGTATTTACGTGTTTCTAGATACCAGGTGTTAGGTTTCATTACTGACACAGACACACACACACACACACAGAGTATTATATCTGTATGTGTTGTGTGTTTATGTGTTGTGTATGTATGTGTGTTCTGCTGTGTTGTGTGTGTGTGTGTTGATCGTGAATATTTGTTGATCGAAGGTGTGTATTTTCAGTGTGTTTATATGATGTGTTGATTACAGTAGGTGTGTATATTGTACATGATAGAGTAAATGTGTGTGTGTGTGTGTGTGTGTGTGTATGTGGTGTAGTGTATGTGTGTGTGTGTGTGTGTGTGTGTGTGTGTGTGGTGTGGTGTATGTGTGTGTGTGTGTTGTGTGGTGTATGTGTGTGTGTGTGTGAGGGGTGTGGTGTATGTGTGTGTGGGGGGGGGGGTGTGGTGTATGTGTGTGTGTGTGGTGTGGTGTAGTGTATGTGTGTGTGTGTGTGGGGTGTGGTGTATGTGTGTGTGTGTGTGGGGGGGGGGTGTATGGGTGTGTGTGGTGTGGTGTAGTGTATGTGTGTGTGTGGGGTGTGGTGTAGTGTATGTGTGTGTGTGTGTGGGTGTGTGTGTGTGTGTTGGGGTAGTAGATGTTATAAGGATAGCGGGAACGGGTCGCGGTTTGAGAATACAAATGGCCCTTTAAGGGGGTACTATTCGCTTTTTATGGACCCCCTTCTCTCTCATGTTTAGCCCATTATTTTTCAGATTATAAGACTTTCTGCCTATTAGTTTGGCGATTTAAACACCTTTAGCCCCATTTCGTTGTCAATTTTAAGACCTTTCGTGTCATTTAGGTATTGATTTTTTCCTGGCGAGCCATAGCGAGCCTGTAATTCTAAGAGTAACCGGTCTTCGGCCGGGACATTTTTCTACCGAAAAACGTAAAAATGTATCTTGTACGGCAGTCTAGGAGGTGTTTTTCTAAGCTTAATGGAGGTCTAGCGAGGAAACTAAAAACAAAATGAATACATGAATTAATAGAACAAAAAACCAGCCACTAACCCCTTAAGTATCTTGAGGGGGAGGGGGAGGGGGAGGAGGGAGGGGGGGTCGTTCATTGCTGTTTTGTATCGTATTTGTTGTTTTAGGTACTTGTTTTGTATCTCGTATTTGTTGTTTTAGGTACTTGTTTTGTATCGTATTTGTTGTTTTAGGTACTTGTTTTGTATCGTATTTGTTGTTTTAGGTACTTGTTTTGTATCGTATTTGTTGTTTTAGGTACTTGTTTTGTATCGTATTTGTTGTTTTAGGTACTTGTTTTGTATCGTATTTGTTGTTTTAGGTACTTGTTTTGTATCGTATTTGTTGTTTTAGGTACTTGTTTTGTATCGTATTTGTTGTTTTAGGTACTTGTTTTGTATCGTATTTGTTGTTTTAGGTACTTGTTTTGTATCGTATTTGTTGTTTTAGGTACTTGTTTTGTATCGTATTTGTTTTAGGTACTTGTTTTGTATCGTATTTGTTGTTTTAGGTACTGTTTTGTATCGTATTTTTGTTATAGGTACTTGTTTTGTATCGTATTTGTTGTTTTAGGTACTTGTTTTGTATCGTATTTGTTGTTTTAGGTACTTGTTTTGTATCGTATTTGTTGTTTTAGGTACTTGTTTTGTATCTCGTATTTGTTGTTTTAGGTACTTGTTTTGTATCTCGTATTTGTTGTTTTAGGTACTTGTTTTGTATCGTATTTGTTGTTTTAGGTATATACTTGTTTTGTATCGTATTTGTTGTTTTAGGTACTTGTTTTGTATCGTATTTGTTGGTTTAGGTACTTGTTTTGTATTTCATATTTGTTGTTTTAGGTACTTGTTTTGTATCTCGTATTTGTTGTTTTAGGTATATACTTGTTTTGTATCTCGTATTTGTTGTTTTAGGTATATACTTGTTTTGTATCGTATTTGTTGTTTTAGGTATATACTTGTTTTGTATCGTATTTGTTGTTTTAGGTACTTGTTTTGTATCGTATTTGTTGTTTTAGGTACTTGTTTTGTATCGTATTTGTTGTTTTAGGTACTTGTTTTGTATCGTATTTGTTGTTTTAGGTACTTGTTTTGTATCGTATTTGTTGTTTTAGGTATATACTTGTTTTGTATCGTATTTGTTGTTTTAGGTATATACTTGTTTTGTATCGTATTTGTTGTTTTAGGTATATACTTGTTTTGTATCGTATTTGTTGTTTTAGGTACTTGTTTTGTATCGTATTTGTTGTTTTAGGTACTTGTTTTGTATCGTATTTGTTGTTTTAGGTACTTGTTTTGTATCTCGTATTTGTTGTTTTAGGTACTTGTTTTGTATCTCGTATTTGTTGTTTTAGGTACTTGTTTTGTATCGTATTTGTTGTTTTAGGTACTTGTTTTGTATCTCGTATTTGTTGTTTTAGGTACTTGTTTTGTATCTCGTATTTGTTGTTTTAGGTACTTGTTGTGTATATCGTATATTTTGTTGTTTTAGGTACTTGTTTTGTATCTCGTATTAGTTGTTTTAGGTACTTGTTTTGTATCGTATTTGTTGTTTTAGGTACTTGTTTTGTATCGTATTTGTTGTTTTAGGTACTTGTTTTGTATCGTATTTGTTGTTTTAGGTACTTGTTTTGTATCTCGTATTTGTTGTTTTAGGTACTTGTTTTGTATCGTATTTGTTGTTTTAGGTACTTGTTTTGTATCGTATTTGTTGTTTTAGGTACTTGTTTTGTATCGTATTTGTTGTTTTAGGTACTTGTTTTGTATCGTATTTGTTGTTTTAGGTACTTGTTTTGTATCGTATTTGTTGTTTTAGGTACTTGTTTTGTATCGTATTTGTTGTTTTAGGTACTTGTTTTGTATCTCGTATTTGTTGTTTTAGGTACTTGTTTTGTATCTCGTATTTGTTGTTTTAGGTACTTGTTTTGCATCTCGTATTTGTTGTTTTAGGTATATACTTGTTTTGTATCGTATTTGTTGTTTTAGGTATATACTTGTTTTGTATCGTATTTGTTGTTTTAGGTACTTGTTTTGTATCGTATTTGTTGTTTTATAGTACTTGTTTTGTATCGTATTTGTTGTTTTAGGTACTTGTTTTGTATCGTATTTGTTGTTTTAGGTACTTGTTTTGTATCGTATTTGTTGTTTTAGGTACTTGTTTTGTATCGTATTTGTTGTTTTAGGTACTTGTTTTGTATCGTATTTGTTGTTTTAGGTATATACTTGTTTTGTATCGTATTTGTTGTTTTAGGTATATACTTGTTTTGTATCTCATATTTGTTGTTTTAGGTATATACTTGTTTTGTATATCGTATTCGTTGTTTTAGGTACTTGTTTTGTATCTCGTATTTGTTGTTTTAGGTACTTGTTTTGTATCGTATTTGTTGTTTTAGGTACTTGTTTTGTATCGTATTTGTTGTTTTAGGTACTTGTTTTGTATCGTATATGTTGTTTTAGGTATTTGTTTTGTATCGTATTTGTTGTTTTAGGTACTTGTTTTGTATCGTATTTGTTGTTTTAGGTACTTGTTTTGTATCGTATTTGTTGTTTTAGGTACTTGTTTTGTAGCTCGTATTTGTTGTTTTAGGTACTTGTTTTGTATCGTATTTGTTGTTTTAGGTATATACTTGTTTTGTATCGTATTTTTGTTATAGGTACTTGTTTTGTATCGTATTTGTTGTTTTAGGTACTTGTTTTGTATCGTATTTGTTGTTTTAGGTACTTGTTTTGTATCGTATTTGTTGTTTTAGGTACTTGTTTTGTATCGTATTTGTTGTTTTAGGTACTTGTTTTGTATCGTATTTGTTGTTTTAGGTATATACTTGTTTTGTATCGTATTTGTTGTTTTAGGTACTTGTTTTGTATCGTATTTGTTGTTTTAGGTACTTGTTTTGTATCGTATTTGTTGTTTTAGGTACTTGTTTTGTATCGTATTTGTTGTTTTAGGTACTTGTTTTGTATCGTATTTGTTGTTTTAGGTACTTGTTTTGTATCGTAATAAATTTTGTTGTTTTAGGTATATGCTTGTTTTGTATCGTATTTGTTGTTTTAGGTACTTGTTTTGTATCGTATTTGTTGTTTTAGGTACTTGTTTTGTATCGTATTTGTTGTTTTAGGTACTTGTTTTGTATCGTATTTGTTGTTTTAGGTACTTGTTTTGTATCGTATTTGTTGTTTTAGGTACTTGTTTTGTATCGTATTTGTTGTTTTAGGTATATACTTGTTTTGTATCGTATTTGTTGTTTTAGGTATATACTTGTTTTATAGAGTTTTCTTCTCTTCGGTATCCTCATCCCCTTCAGCACCATGGAGCCATTTTACCTTTGATGCTGGCTATAACGTTACTAAATGATGTTATGCAGTTTAATAAGCGCCTGTGTTACTAAGAGGTTTTTTGAGATAGTATTGACCCATTTGAGTCGCATTGCCTGAATAGCTAGAATACAAACTAAAGACAATCGGTTAATGGTAACCAGAATAAGATGAAAATATCTCTCTCTCTCATACATATATATATATATATATATATATATATATATATATATATATATATATATATATATATATACCACGATCACCACCACCACCACCACCACCATCCTGACCATTCCTACACCACCTAACACCAACCACCAATTAACATCAAATACAGCACCATATCAAAGCCTCAACACCACCACCACCAAACCCACCTAAACCCATACCAACATCTCGAACACCCACGACATCATCACACCATACTACACCACACCAACACCACTAACTATCTATATCTATAACTAAACCTACAGCAGTGACAAAAACACAAATGACACCATCAAACCATATTACACCACATCTACACCAATATCTTCATCTATATATACCTAAAGCATGGTTCACACATGCCCGAGTCCGAACCCGAGATTCCACGAGTCACGGGGACTCATGTAATGACTCAGGCATTGTCGCGGGAGCTCGTGAGAACTCGGTTAACGTTGTGGGAGACTCGAGGAGACTCATGGGAACTCGGCTCGGGGAGCCAAATTTTCATCCTTGCATGAAAATCTGGGCCCGAGTCATTTCAACCTCGAGACACTCGTGGTAACTCACAGTGACTCGTAGTGATTCGTGAATACTCGTAGTGACTCGTGAATACTCGTAGTGACTCGTAACTACTCATGAAAGATTCATGAACACTCGCGGCAACTCGCGGACAAATCCACGTGGTCAAAAACTGCCCGAGTTATCACGAGTGTCCACGAGTCACTACGAGTCGCCACGAGTCATCTCAACATCAAGACACTCGTGGTAACTCTCAGTGACTCGTGAATATTTGTAGTGACTCGTAACTACTCGTAGCTACTTGTGATCCGAAAATGACCGTTAAAATTTAAATTTTCCCCACCTCTCAGTACACTCGCAGTGGCTCGCGATTGTCCATGAGTCCACTCGCCGTGCACGCGTGGCTACTCATCGTACCTCGTAGACACTCGTGTACACTCGTGGAATTTTGCACACTCAGGCTTATTTTTGCCCGTGTGTCCACGACTGTGGACTCGTGGACACTCGAGCTCGGACTCGGGCATGTGTGAACAAGGCTTAAACCTACATCAACAACACCACCACCAACAACATCACCACATACTACACCATAGCAACACCAACGTCACTAATTATCTACACCTAAACCTAAAAAAAACCCAGCAACAACAATAACATCACCCCATACTACACCACAACAACACCAACATTACTAACTGCACCTAAACTAACAACAACAAAACAACAACAGCAGTAGTATCAGTAGCAGTAACAATAACAACCACACTCACACAAACATCAACAACATTCCCACCTCCTACACCCCTGCCCCAAATCCCCCAATAATATTGGGCTGAATTCACTCTTGCACTTATTTTGCCTACAGATTCTTCTATTAAAAATAACCCCTCCTTACAAAATCAGTTAAACTACCATCTATATTTTTCTCTTCTCTCATCATATTTTTTTATTTTCCTCTCTCTCTCTCTCTCTCTCTCTCTCTCTCTCTCTCTCTCTCTCTCTCTCTCTCTCTCTCTCTCTCTCTCTCTCTCTCTCTCTCTCTCTCTCTCTCTCTCTCTCTCTCTCTCTCTCTCTCTCTCTCTCTTTTGTAGGATCTTAATATTAGGAATTGTCCCAAGGAGCGGTATAGAGAGCCAGTTCTTTAACATAGCCACCAGAATTAATCGTCGGCTTGCTAACCTGTGCAAGGAGGAGGACATAGGATTCGTCAATACCTGGGATGCCTTCTACCACGAAGATCATCTGTTTTCGAAGGACGGAGTACATCTGAACCAGGTGGGAGCAGCAAGGTTTTCCCGCTTGCTAAACGACTCGGTAAAGGATTTTTGGAAAAGAAACAGAGTCAACAGAGGACCGCCAGGGAAGAGGACCGAGGACAGCAAGGACCGAGGACAGCCATGAACGTAAATTTAGATCTAACCAGAACCAAAAATTTGATTAAAGAGCATTCCGTGATTTCTAAAACCACAACTTTAAAGGTTTTCTATGCAAACGCTCGTAGCATACGCAATACATTTTCAGATTTAGAGGAACTAATGTTTACAGAAACATATGAAGTAATTGGCATAACAGAATCTTGGCTCAATACAGAAGACAGAAACTTTTTAGCAGAGTATTCACTACCAGGTTATGTAATGTTTGAGAAAAGCTGAATTAATAGAAATGGAGGTGGCGCTTTACTTTTTCTCAAAGAAAGTCTTAACCCGATCCTCGTGTCAAGGCTACATTACTGTATTGTTATTTATATCAAGCTAATTGAATTAACACTATAATATCCTCTCTGAGAAACTGTTGGGCACTTAAAACAGCAGTAACTTAGAGTGCAAGTAACCTCGAGGGGTTGCAAGACCTATTGTTACTTGATTTCCTTTGTACTCCCACCTCCACCTCCTCCTCCTCCTAACCTTCTTACCACCTCCTTCCTTTGCTGCTCCACGTCCTTTTCCTCCTGGTTTTCTCCTTTGCTAATGAAAGCCGCGGACAGTCGGATTAAGGGGAGATATCGGCCATTACGCTCTCCTCAGGACCCGGCCAATTGCACACACACACATACATACGAACGCACACACACACACACATACACATACACACACATACACACACACACTCCCATACTCTCTCTCTCTCTCATAACCCCCCCCCCCCCTCCACACACACATTCAGTAACACCAACACATACCAAGACACACACAGCCCGTAGCCTAGTAGGTAGAGCTCTCGTCTCACACACGAGGGGTCGGGGGTTCAATCCCCGGCCGGGCGGAGACAAATTGGGCTTGTCTCCTTTCATGTGTTAGCCTCAGTTCACCTAGCTGTAAATAGGTACCTGGAATAAGTGGACGACGTTGTGACGTCCCATCTGGGGTTGGCAAAAATGGTACAGGGCGAGATGGGTATCATATGGTTCACCTAAGCTGATGGCTACCTAAGGTCTTCGGGCGAGACGGTACCGTCTATAGTGAGAATGGTACCATACAGATCCACCCTAAGCCTTCGTTTCCGATGTCGCCAATTGGCTAAAATACAGACTACACACACATCCACAGCCATTCCAACAGTACATAAAACACTTAACATGCATTTCACGCAATACATTCCCAGTTAAGAAGGCGCGATAATAATGAGCTTAGCTCGCATCGCGTGGATTCCCCTTGACGAACAAGTAACTGAGTAACTGAGTAACACATAGACACTCACACACATTCACATACGCATACATACATAAATACATACAGTACACATACATCTACCACCAGACACACCACACACATATGCACACACAAATACTTTTTCTCTCGCTCTCGCTCTCTCTCTCTCTCTCTCTCTCTCTCTCTCTCTCACACACACACACACACACACACATACACACACACATAGGCAGTAATGCAACTCACATATACACACACAGCCACCCCACTTACCACACACACACCCTACCAGACACACGTACACACGCACACACACATAGCTACCCTCCTTATCAGACAGTCATTTGGGCAAAGGGGGGGGGGGGGGGGAAGGGAAATGAGGGGGACACGCGCACACACACACACACACTGCAGTAGACATATAAAAAATACAGAATTAAACAAACACATACACTCACTCTCATTTTTTGTTCTCTCTCTCACTCTCACTCTCTCTCTCTCTCTCTCTCTCTCTCTCTCTCTCTCTCTCTCTCTCTCTCTCACACATGCACACACACACACACACACAAACAAATAATCCTTCACAGAAACCCCTACAAAATCATGTCATTAATCGTCGAGTCATACACCTTGGATGATTCCGGTGCTAATCCTCCCTCTCCACCCTCCTCTCTCTTACTTATGCCTAATATCCTAATCTCTTCTAAAGATGTACTTTCTACCCTCTCTAAGCTTAACACTAATAAGGCGTACGGTCCGGACGGTGTTTCTCCTGTTGTTCTCAAAAACTGTGCGTTCGTGCTGACTCCCTGCCTAGGCAAACTCTTTTGTCTCTATCTATCCTCTAACGTCTTCCCTTCATGCTGGAAGTTTGCTCACATTCAACCTGTCCCAAAGAAGGGTGACCGCTCTCAACCCTCCAACTATCGTCCAATTGCTCTCATCTCTTGCATTTCTAAGCTACCCTCCTTCGGTTTCTATCCCTCCATCTGTGCCTTTGTCTCTAATTTCCTTTCCGGCCGTCCATAGCCGCGGTTGTGGACGGCCATTGTTCACTTCCTCACCCTATAAACTCTGGTGTTCCTCAGGGCTCTGTCCTATCTCCTATTCTCTTTCTAATTTGTATAAATTATCTCCTTAACCCGTACAGCCCCAGCGACGCGCCTGACGCGTCGGCGATGTATGTAACGCACAGCCCCAGAGACGCGCCTGGCGCGTCACCCTAATTGCGCCGACCGTAACCTCAGGTGTAGCCACTCAAGGGGGCTCAGATTTGTATGGGAACTGTGTACGTATCCCACGCAACCGTGCCGATGGTTGAAAACTCTCAAAGCCCACGTGCGTGCGCGCGAGCGCGCAATAACCTGTTTATTTGGGATAATTTCCTTCATTTTTTTACTCTTGTAAAATACGTTTTCGGGGGCTCTGTAGGACCATTCTTTAAGCTTTTTGAGCGGTTTTTCGTGGTTTTTCCTTCATTCCTAACCCATTCGCTATTGTTTCTGGAATAAAACCATTTTTTGAAAACCGGCCGGGTTCTGGTGCGCAAACATTACAAAACTAGCCGGGGCTCCACGGGTTAACTGTACCTTAATTCCCATCCATTCATATGCAGAAGACTCAATCTTACACTAATCCATTAGTTTTTCAGAATGCCCCAGCCAGCAATCCCTTAACGACAAACGTAATGAAGTCATAGAACTCTTAAATTCTGATCTAAATACTATCTCCAATTGGGGCAGAGAAAACCTTGTTACCTTTAATGCTTCCAAAACCCAATTTCTCCATCTCTCTACCCGTCAGGATCTCCCAGCGGACTATCCCTTATTCTTCAACAATACAAAAATCAACCCTTCATCTTCTCTCAATATTCTTGGTGTCTCTTTTTCTTCTGCTCTCATTTGGAAGGACCATATTACCAGTCTTGCTAAGGCAGCCTCCCAGAAGCTGGGTGTGCTCAACTGCCTTAGGGGGTTCTTTTCCCCATCACAGCTTCTTGCTCTGTACAAGGGCATAGTGCGTCCTTGTATTGAGTATTGTTCACATGTGAGGGGAGGTTCCTCTCACACCGCTCTCCTAAACAAAGTTGAAAGGAAGGCCTTTCGTATCATTAACTCCCGTCCACTCACCAACTCTCTGCAATCTCTCTCTCTCCGCCGCAATGTTGCATCCCTCTCGCTATTCTATCGCTACTATAATAATCAGTGTTCCTCAGAGCTTTCCCAGTGCATACCACCTCCTTTACGTAGGGCACGTGGTACCCGTCTTGCAACTCAATCCCACCCCTACTCTGTGCAACTCTCCAACCCAAGAGTGAAACGTTACTCTCAAACTTTCTTCTACTCAACAGCTGAGCTCTGGAACTCTCTCCCAGAATCAGTCTTTCCCTCTTCCTACGACTTAAATTGCTTCAAACTCCGTGTGTCCAGGCATTTTGGCTCGATCGTCCCTTGATTTTGGCCCTGTCACTCTTTCAACTATGGGGGAGGCACTCGCTATAGGCAATTCTGACTTTTGCCTCCCTCAATAAGATAGAAAAAAAAAAGGGTAGGATTTTCTGGACCTCCTCCTCTCTCATGTTTAGCACTATTAGGATTCATTGGCAGATCTTTCGAATACAAATCCGAAGATGTTATTGTCACCTTATATAATTCATTGGTTCAACCTCATCTAGAATACTGCGTTCATTTGTGGTTTCCTTATTATCAAAAGGATATAGAAAAACTTGATTGAGTACAGCTAAGACTAACGAGAATTATTCCCATTCAAAGAAAAACAAATCAATATTAATTGTTGGTAAAGGGTTGAGGTATCTGTTTCGCTTGCTGGATGGCCCTGGGTAGTGGGCAGGTATTTTTAACAGGGCAGCAGTATCCGGTCATTATATAGTGGCGTGGTGGGAAGGGGGTAGGGGTACGGAGGTAAATACCCCCCCCCCCCCCCCCACCCCCCTCCCACAACTCACTCACTCTCTCTCTCTCTCTCTCTCTCTCTCTCTCTCTCTATCTATCTATTTGTTAACATTTATACTTATATCTATTGCATTTTTATTTACCTACTGTAGGCTATATGTGTATGTATTGTACCAGTCTATCTATCTAATCTATCTATCTAGGACGAGAGTGTATTTGGTAAAGACACGACAATTTCGACTATCTACAAAATCCTCTACAGTGATCACAACGGAGAGGAACGCAACTGTGGTATCTTCACATTAACCCCTTATTTACTTATTCTGGCTACTATTAGACGATTTAATTAAGTTTTAAATGGGCCTAGAGCAATTAACAGGTTTTGAATTATCTCTCAACCCTAATTTTTACTACCACAAATCATTCTTAAACTGCATAAAATCGTCTAAATATAGCTAGACAAAAATTAAGAAGACGTCGCCGGTACAGAAGGGGTTAATGGTACTGAGAATTCTCATCCCATCTATCTGTCCATCAAGATAAACAGTCTATCTGATAATTTCCATGCATATATTTGGCAACCAACAAACAGCCATATACTGTATACAAAGGTGCGTTTCTGTGTGTGTGTGTATCTGTGTGTGTATCTGTGTGTGTGTGTGTTACTCAGTTACTTGTTTCTTGTTCGTCAAGGGGAATCCACGCAATGCGAGCTAAGCTCATTATTATCGCGCCTCCTTAACTGGGAATGTATTGCGTGAAATGCATGTTAAGTGTTTTATGTACTGTTGGAATGGCTGTGGATGTGTGTGTAGTCTGTAGTTTAGCCAATTGGCGACATTGGAAACGAAGGCTTAGGGTGGATCTGTTTGGTACCATTCTCACTATAGACGGTACCGTCTCGCCCGAAGGCTTAGGTAGCCATCAGCTTAGGTGAACCATATGATACCCATCTCGCCTTGTACCATTTTTGCCAACCCCAGATAGGACGTCACAACGTCGTCCACTTATTCCAGGTACCTATTTACAGCTAGGTGAACTGAGGCTAACACATGAAAGGAGACAAGCCCAATTTGTCTCCGCCCGGTCTGGGATTGAACCCCCGACCCCTCGTGTGTGAGACGAGAGCTCTACCTACTAGGCTACGGGCTGTGTGTGTGTGTGTGTGTGTGTGTGTGTGTGTGTGTGTGTGTGTGTGTGTGTGTGTGTGTGTGTGTGTGTGTGTGTTAGAGAGAGGGATATAGATAGAGAGAGAGGGAGTATGCCTGTATGTGTGTGATAGATAGATGGATAGAAATAGACTAAGAGTGTGTGTGTGCGAGAGGAAAAGAGAGAGCGAGGGAAGGGGTATAAACAGATAGAGAGGGAGCATGCCTGTGTGTGTGATAGATAGATGGATAGAAATAGACTAAGAGTGTGTGTGTGCGAGAGAAAAAAAAAAAGAGAGAGAGAGAGAGAGAGAGAGAGAGAGAGAGAGAGAGAGAGAGAGAGAGAGAGAGAGAAAGAGAGAGGGGGAGAGGGAGAGAGAGCGAGAGAAGGGGTATAAACAGATAGAGAGGGAGCATGCCTGTGTGTGTGATAGATAGATGGATAGAGATAGAGTGAGAGAGACGGAGAATGTGTGTGTGTGTGTGTCTGTGCACTTTGCAAACAATCTCACCGCAGAGCACAATGGCTGTATATTTATAGGTAACAGAGTAATCAGGGAGAGAGGGGTATACACTCAAGTAGCTATAGTCTATTCGCTGTAAGTGGGCGATACATCATGACCTCTATCCTCTGTAACTCAAAAGGAGCAAGAGCAAATTGGCTGTAAATTCCCACACCTATTTCCTAGCTGACCCTTCCCAAATGGTAGAAATATTAGTTTGAATAGTCCAGTCGTTTCTCAGTTACAGAGGTTGGAGGTCATTTATCGCCTACTTACAGCGAATAGACTATAGCTAAGAAAACATGTAATATAAATATATAACATTAAAATATAAATAAATGGGTTTCAACTTACTCACATAGAAGAACAAAAGGTGCACAGACACAAACTACCTTTTTCTAGATACACTGCAGTTCAATCCACATACCTGAAAAATAGATAGGCGTGAATTAAAAATCATGACAATGTATCAATATCAATGGCAACACTATACTTGCATATCCATATGTACACACAAGCTCAAAAAGAGGCATGAAAAGCTCGCAAATTATTTATAGAACCGCTACACAACACACATACACATACACATATATATATATATATATATATATATATATACCGGTATATATATATATATATATATATATATATATATATATATATATATATATATATATATATATATATATATACTGTATATATATAAAGTGTGTGTATGCATTTGTTATACATTATTATCTCTGCCATCCCCAGAAAAGCTTAAGAATGTAAACAGAGAAACCGCTCTGGGAGTAACAAGATCGAGTAACCTCGGTGTGGTGGAGTGGTAAAAATAAAAAAAAAAAAAAAAAAACTAAAACCGAGTCAACAATGTTCAGAAGTTGTTAAGAAGGCAAACAAAATAATTGACTTTATAGGCAGGTCATTTGAGCATAAATCCAAAGACGTTATCCTAACCTTTTACAATTCCTTAGTCCGCCCTCTTTTGGAATACTGCGTTCAATCCTTATTACCAAAAAGATATAAACAAGCTAGAACGAGTTCAACGTAGATTTACCAAAATTATATCTAGCCTAAAGAACAAACCATACGAGGAGGAGCATCTTAGAGAATTAAATCTATTTCCTTTAACCCAGTGCAGATTAAAAAGCGACTTACTTCAAGTGTTCAAAATCATCAAAGGCATCGACAATATGAACTGTAGTAAGTACTTCACTATCGACCAATCTAATTACACACGGGGAAACAGGTGCAAAATTATTGGTAAATCTTTTAACTCATACGAAGCTAAAATTGTCTTCTTCAATCATCGAGTTGTGAACATATGGAATGGGCTTCCCCGAGATGTTATAGACTGCAGCACCCTTGATTCATTTAAACTTCGCCTAGACAAATATCTCGCATCAAACCCGCGACTGACTGCATTTGTAAATGAATAACTTTATTTTATCCTCCCCTCAGTTACCAACCCATCTGTCCCCTACTAACTTCCTAATCCTGCCACGGACATTAGTTCCAGGGCAGTAGTTCCCTTTCCAATGTTCCCTTACCCACTCTAAACCACTGATTGGACACTTGATCCTCAGTGTTTTGAAGGACAAGCAGCCTAGAAGGGTCACTAGACTGTTGTTGCTTGATTTCCTTTGTACTCCTTTGTACAAGCAGCAAAGTGCCCAGGCAGTATCACTTAACCTAACAACACGAGAGAAACAGTCTGGAGACAGAAAACACAAACATTATTATAAGGCAGTGGGAGGCTATTACCGCGGATATCAACACCAACTTACTGCGAATGTGAAGAGAGCGATAAAACACAGTGGGAGATGTATACTGTATGTGTGTCTGTATGTGTGTGTGTGTGTGTGTATGTGTGTGTGTATATGTGTGTGTGTGTGACCGAATTACCGCGAATGTGAAGAGCGCGATAAAACACAGTGGGAGATGTATACTGTATATGTATGTGTCTGTGTGTGTGTGTGTGTGTGTGTGTGTGTGTGTGTGTGTGTGTGTGTGTGTGTGTGAGAGATCGATTTACCGCGAACGTGAACAGCGCGATAAAACACAGTGGGAGCCCATCACTGCGAATATCAAGAACCATTTACCGTGAAAGTGAAGAGCGCGATCAAACCCGGAAGTCAAGACGCCAAACAGAGGAGAGATAAGATAGTAGCGACCTCGACAGGGAGATATGTTTCACTACTACTAAGGTTTGATCAACAACACATTTATCAGTGTGATTTTCCAATATTACATTAGACACACAAAGTTTCCCTAAGACGTCTTGCATGAATATGTGAACTTAGAGATTCATTGATATTGGATTTTATTTAGTCATCTTGTGTGTAAGTCAGTTTGTTGTTCTATGTGCATGAGGGAAACACATGGCAAAGCTGCCTGTAACAAGACCCCCCCCCCCTCCACCTGTAAAGAAGTGTGGCTTGATTGTTAGTGTAGTGCAATGAATAGGTGGAGAAGGTGTTTGTGAGAGCTAGCTGGATTACTCTCTGTATAGGTGAGACAAACAGAAACAGTGAGGGAGGCCACACAACTGAAACAGGAGATCCAGCAACTCCTTATCACATGCATATGAGGCCTCCCCTGGGTATTGCCCTGCTCTATTGGTGTCTACAATCTCCCCACATAACCAAAGTACCTCGAATATCTTGAATAACGTGGAAAACTATTTACATGTGGCTATTTTTACGGAGATATATCTTAAGCCGGTATCACACGAGAGCTTTTATAGTCAAAATTCGATTATCAACATTGTTCTGGCATATTTTACACTGGTATCGGAAACTAGACTAGCGATAGATAAATTTAGATAACCTAAATATTGTAAATGTTGACCTCATAAGCTGCCAGACCAGTGTTGAGCATAAATATTGAGGGAAAAAGCGCTCGTGTGATACCGGCTTTATTGGAATTTCTATACCCTCAAATCCATTAAGTTGTTCTCAAGATATTTTGCAAACACAACCATACACGTGAAAACCATACCTCCCGCTCCACGCATATGATGGGGCGCAAGCTAATACTAATATTACTATAGTCCGTTTCTAGGTTGGGTAGAATTCGTAACCTCTAACCTCTCATAATTCGTAACCTCTAACCTCTCATAATTCGTAACCTCTAACCTCTCATAATTCGTAACCTCTAACCTCTCATAATTCGTAACCTCTAACCTCTCATAATTCGTAACCTCTAACCTCTCATAATTCGTAACCTCTAACCTCTCATAATTCAAACAGGACTACAGTAATCCAGCTAATTTTTCTGCCAAATAGGAAGATTTTGCCAGGGAATATGTGTATCAATTGACAGCTCATTTGTTCTAGCCCTTTTTGAGTTACAGAAGTTAGTGGTTATGATTTCTGCCCAACCTGGAATGAACTGACTATAATACTAATAATGACCCCGACGTAATAAATATGAACCCTGGCTAAATGGTGACCTTCCATTGGTATAAACGGTCCATAATAACGATTCCCACTAGACAAATTTTTAGCCATTATCGTGAAGTATTTACCAACCCGTGGCACGTTATTCTTAAGGGGTGAGGGTTCACATTTTGGTCGATTGTTTCATTTATTTATTATGTGCCAAGTTTTCTCCCTAGACTTCCATCAAACTTAAAGAAAATAACAACCCCAGGATCCCCCTTCAAGAAATATTTGTACATTTTATCGGTAGAAAAATGTCTCGGCCGAAGGCCGATTCCTCTTAAATTACAGGCTCGCTATCGCTCGCCACGAAAACATTGACACCTAAATGATACGAACAGTCATAGTGACAAAGAAAAGGGGCGAAAGGTCTTAACATTGCCAAAATAATGGGCCAAACGTCTTAAAATCTCAATAATAATGGGGCTAAACACGAGGGAGAAAAGGGTCTAGAAAAAACAATCATCCCCCCATAAATACAATTTTAATGGATACAACTTTTAACCTCTATAATACGGTGGAGTCATTTTTTGTTTTTTGAATTCGGCTTTATATATAGAGGATTATGCTTAGCTTAGAAGGTATGTCTACAATTCTCACTCCTCGTACTATCACTACTACTGGATAAAATCGTCTAAAGTTAGCCACCATAAAAGGTTAATAAGTATAATTCCGATAATATATCTCTATAGTAATATATCTCTATAATTCCGAGCCCTCACATTAATAAATACAATCTTAATGGATACAACTTTCAACCTCTATAATGCAGTAGAGTCATTTTATTTTGAGTTTGCATCATATTAGACGGTTTCATTTAACTTAAGATGGATCACAAGACATCAGGCCATCTAAATATATTACTCGAAATCTCAGGAGCCTTCCTTAATTAAGCGGGAGGTAGTTTTTTCTGGACTCCTTTCCCTCTCATACTTAGCCCCACTGGTTTTGACATTTTAAGACATTCGTTCCATTAGTATGGCGATTTTAAGACCTTTCACCCTATTTCCCACGTTCTATTTATATGTCGATTTTGTTTCTTGGCGAACGATAGCGAGCCGGTAATTTTATGATGATGAGGTCTTCGGTCGGGACATCATATAATTGATCTTGAAGGGGGGTCTATTTTTTTTTTTTTTTTAAAGCTTGATGGAGGTCTAGCGAGAAAACTACAGTAATAAATAAATAAATATATCCAGAAATAGACCATACCCCTTAAGCTTTATAAAATAGACCATACCCCTTAAGCTTTATAAAATAGACCATACCCCTTAAGCTTTATAAAATAGACCATACCCCTTAAGCTTTATAAAATAGACCATACCCCTTAAGCTTTATAAAATAGACCATACCCCTTAAGCTTTATAAAATAGACCATACCCCCTTAAGCTTTATAAAATAGACCATACCCCCTTAAGCTTTATAAAATCATGTGAAGATAGCCATGAACAAAATTCAATGGTGACGTTTTAAAAAGTGTGTTGACTTCTTCAAGTAAATAGATGTGTTCTCAATCACATAGGGTAGACAATGTAAAAGTACACATTATTTGCTTCAATTAATAGTACAGGGTGTCCATAAAGTCTCTTTACAATTTAAAATATTTATTACAAAAGCAAATGAACAGACAAATATGTGGAAATGATTACGAAATGAGGAGTAGATATTGATTTTTTTTTGCCTCATTTAGTACATTTCTACATGGGCACCATTAGTTGCACGAAGCACATCAAGACGGTACTCGATTTCTTGCCATGTTCGCTGTAGCATAGCCTCATCAATGGTCGCAATGGCATCAGTGATCTTTTGCTTTAGGTCAGTGATGTCCCGTATCTCTGTTCGATACACGATATCTTTAACATAACCCCATAGAAAGAAGTCCAGGGGAGTGATAACTGGTGAACGAGGTGGCCAGGGAATCGGGCCATCCCTTCCAATCCACCGGTTTGTGAATGTTTGATTTAGGAACTCAGGAACACGCAGTCCCCAATGTGGTGGTGCACCATCTTTCTGATAAATGATGGTTGGTTGAAGGTCATCTAGTTGTGGTGCCACATATTCAGTCAAAAGGTCAAGGTAAACATTTGCAGTAATTGTTTTCTCGTGGAAGAAAAATGGACCAATGGACAAATGCAATGTTATTAAAAACTTTGATAACCACCGAGTACATACAACAAATCTGATTAAAATATCTCATCAATTGCCTTGGTAATAAAACAAATAAATTGTAAAGAGACTTTATGGACACCCTGTACAGAATATCTGTTGAATGTTCCACAAGGTCTTTGAGACACAAAGACGTTCATGTAACTCTCTCTCTCTCTCTATCTTTGAACTTGATCTATCCCCACTACCACCTCTCCTCCCACTGCTCTTGATAATGTGCTTATGTCATTTGCCAGAGGGACAAGCCTTCTTCACCTCACCTCTCTCTCTCTCTCTCTCTCTCTCTCTCTCTCTCTCTGTGTGTTATATCGCCATGTCTCTTTCGTTCCGTGTGTTATTTCATGTGTTCGCTTCCATGTACAGTATATACAGTAGAGTATATATTTTTTTTCTTTCTGAACTTATGTATCGTCAAAATGTGATTTTATACAAATTGTCCGTGAACTGTATGTACAGGTTGGCGCATAATTGGGTTAGCCACCTGCCAGATATTGGCAACGCTGCCTCTCCACATAGTTGTACAGCTAAGCGGTAGTCTGCGTATAGAAGAGGTTTAGTCCATTCGCTTTCAGATTTTATGACGATCTTGAAGGAGGGTCGGGGGGGGGGGGGGGGAATAAGCTCGATGGAGGTCTATGGAGGGAACTAACAACTACATAAAAATGACAAAAACATACATACATGACGACATAAATACGCCCATCCTCCCTTAAGGCGATATTGAGAGCATAGTCATTAAAAGTAGTTTATCTTCTATTATTAAATATTAACATCTTACAGCAAAGGGAGGACACAATTCCACCTACATCTAATGAATAGACTATTTAATTTAATGTATACTCAGATACCATAGTCTCTAACCCACTCATAGTAATTTAATGTATACTCAGATACCATAGTCTCTAACCCACTCATAGTAATTTAATGTATACTCAGATACCATAGTCTCTAACCCCCTCATAGTTATTTAATGTATACTCAGATACCATAGTCTCTAACCCACTCATAGTAATTTAATGTATACTCAGATACCATAGTCTCTAACCCACTCATAGTAATTTAATGTATACTCAGATACCATAGTCTCTAACCCACTCATAGTAATTTAATGTATACTCAGATACCATAGTCTCTAACCCACTCATAGTAATTTAATGTATACTCAGATACCATAGTCTCTAACCCACTCATAGTAATTTAATGTATACTCAGATACCATAGTCTCTAACCCACTCATAGTAATTTAATGTATACTCAGATACCATAGTCTCTAACCCACTCATAGTAATTTAATGTATACTCAGATACCATAGTCTCTAACCCACTCATAGTAATTTAATGTATACTCAGATACCATAGTCTCTAACCCACTCATAGTAATTTAATGTATACTCAGATACCATAGTCTCTAACCCACTCATAGTAATTTAATGTATACTCAGATACCATAGTCTCTAACCCACTCATAGTAATTTAATGTATACTCAGATACCATAGTCTCTAACCCACTCATAGTAATTTAATGTATACTCAGATACCATAGTCTCTAACCCACTCATAGTAATTTAATGTATACTCAGATACCATAGTCTCTAACCCACTCATAGTAATTTAATGTATACTCAGATACCATAGTCTCTAACCCACTCATAGTAATTTAATGTATACTCAGATACCATAGTCTCTAACCCACTCATAGTAATTTAATGTATACTCAGATACCATAGTCTCTAACCCACTCATAGTAATTTAATGTATACTCAGATACCATAGTCTCTAACCCACTCATAGTAATTTAATGTATACTCAGATACCATAGTCTCTAACCCACTCATAGTAATTTAATGTATACTCAGATACCATAGTCTCTAACCCACTCATAGTAATTTAATGTATACTCAGATACCATAGTCTCTAACCCACTCATAGTAATTTAATGTATACTCAGATACCATAGTCTCTAACCCACTCATAGTTATTTAATGTATACTCAGATACCATAGTCTCTAACCCACCATAGTAATTTAATGTATACTCAGATACCATAGTCTCTAACCCACTCATAGTAATTTAATGTATACTCAGATACCATAGTCTCTAACCCACTCATAGTTATTTAATGTATACTCAGATACCATAGTCTCTAACCCACTCATAGTTATTTAATGTATACTCAGATACCATAGTCTCTAACCCACTCATAGTAATTTAATGTATACTCAGATACCATAGTCTCTAACCCACTCATAGTAATTTAATGTATACTCAGATACCATAGTCTCTAACCCACTCATAGTAATTTAATGTATACTCAGATACCATAGCCTCTAACCCACTCATAGTAATTTAATGTATACTCAGATACCATAGTCTCTAACCCACTCATAGTAATTTAATGTATACTCAGATACCATAGTCTCTAACCCACTCATAGTAATTTAATGTATACTCAGATACCATAGTCTCTAACCCACTCATAGTAATTTAATGTATACTCAGATACCATAGTCTCTAACCCACTCATAGTTATTTAATGTATACTCAGATACCATAGTCTCTAACCCACTCATAGTAATTTAATGTATACTCAGATACCATAGTCCCTAACCCACTCATAGTAATTTAATGTATACTCAGATACCATAGTCTCTAACCCCCTCATAGTTATTTAATGTATACTCAGATACCATAGTCTCTAACCCACTCATAGTAATTTAATGTATACTCAGATACCATAGTCTCTAACCCACTCATAGTAATTTAATGTATACTCAGATACCATAGTCTCTAACCCACTCATAGTAATTTAATGTATACTCAGATACCATAGTCTCTAACCCACTCATAGTAATTTAATGTATACTCAGATACCATAGTCTCTAACCCACTCATAGTAATTTAATGTATACTCAGATACCATAGTCTCTAACCCACTCATAGTTATTTAATGTATACTCAGATACCATAGTCTCTAACCCACTCATAGTAATTTAATGTATACTCAGATACCATAGTCTCTAACCCACTCATAGTTAATTTAATGTATACTCAGATACCATAGTCTCTAACCCACTCATAGTATTTAATGTATACTCAGATACCATAGTCTCTAACCCACTCATAGTAATTTAATGTATACTCAGATACCATAGTCTCTAACCCACTCATAGTTATTTGATGTATACTCAGATACCATAGTCTCTAACCCACTCATAGTTATTTAATGTATACTCAGATACCATAGTCTCTAACCCACTCATAGTAATTTAATGTATACTCAGATACCATAGTCTCTAAACCCCCACATAGTCTCTAACCCACTCATAGTAATTTAATGTATACTCAGATACCATAGTCTCTAACCCACTCATAGTAATTTAATGTATACTCAGATACCATAGTCTCTAACCCACTCATAGTTATTTAATGTATACTCAGATACCATAGTCTCTAACCCACTCATAGTAATTTAATGTATACTCAGATACCATAGTCTCTAACCCACTCATAGTATAGTATACTCTCAGATACCATAGTCTCTAACCCACTCATAGTTAATTAATGTATACTCAGATACCATAGTCTCTAACCCACTCATAGTTATTTAATACTCAGATACCATAGTCTCTAACCCACTCATAGTATTTAATGTATACTCAGATACCATAGTCTCTAACCCACTCAATAATGTATACTCACCATAGTCTCTAACCCACTCATATTTAGTATACTCAGATACCATAGTCTCTAACCCACTCATAGTATGTATACTCAGATACCATAGTCTCTAACCCACTCATAGTAATTTAGGTATACTCAGATACCATAGTCTCTAACCCACTCATAGTATTTAATGTATACTCAGATACCATAGTCTCTAACCCACTCATAGTTATTTAATGTATACTCAGATACCATAACTCTAACCACTCATAGTTAATTTAATGTATACTCAGATACCATAGTCTCTAACCCACTCATAGTTATTTAATGTATACTCAGATACCATAGTCTCTAACCACTCTAGTATAATGTATACTCAGATACCATAGTCTCTACCCACTCATAGTAATTTAATGTATACTCAGATACCATAGTCTCTAACCCACTCATATATGGTTATACTCAGATACCATAGTCTCTAACCCACTCATAGTAATTAATGTATACTCAGATACCATAGTCTCTAACCCACTCATAGTATTTAATGTATACTCAGATACCAAAGTCTCTAACCCACTCATAGTAATTTAATGTATACTCAGATACCATAGTCTCTAACCCACTCATAGTAATTTAATGTATACTCAGATACCATAGTCTCTAACCCACTCATAGTTATTTAATGTATACTCAGATACCATAGTCTCTAACCCCACTCATAGTAATTTAATGTATACTCAGATACCATTCTCACTAACCCACTCATAGTAATTTAATGTATACTCAGATACCATAGTCTCTAACCCACTCATAGTAATTTAATGTATACTCAGATACCATAGTCTCTAACCCACTCATAGTAATTTAATGTATACTCAGATACCATAGTCTCTAACCCACTCATAGTATTTAATGTACACTCTGATACCATAGTCTCTAACCCACTCATAACAATTACAGGTACACTCGGATACCATAGTCTCTAACCCACTCATAACAATTACAGGTACACTCGGATACCATAGTCTCTAACCCACTCATAACAATGTGGGTGGACAGATAAGATATGTACACTCGGATACCATAGTCTCTAACCCACTCATAACAATTACAGGTACACTCTGATACCATAGTCTCTAACCCACTCATAAACATGTGTGTACACTAAGATACCACAGTCTCTAGCCCACTCATAGTAATTTAATGTATACTCAGATACCATAGTCTCTAACCCCACTCATAGTTATTTATGTATACTCAGATACCATAGTCTCTAACCCACTCATAGTAATTTAATGTACACTCAGATACCACAGTCTCTAACCCACTCATAAACATATGTGTACACTCAGATACCACAGTCTCTAACCCACTCATAAACATATGTGTACACTCAGATACCACAGTCTCTAACCCACTCATATGTATACTCAGATACCATAGTCTCTAACCCACTCATAATTTAATGTATACTCAGATACCATAGTCTCTAACCCACTCATAGTATTTAATGTATACTCAGATACCATAGTCTCTAACCCACTCATAGTAATTTAATGTATACTCAGATACCATAGTCTCTAACCCACTCATAGTAATTTAATGTATACTCAGATACCATAGTCTCTAACCCACTCATAGTAATTTAATGTATACTCAGATACCATAGTCTCTAACCCACTCATAGTAATTTAATGTATACTCAGATACCATAGTCTCTAACCCACTCATAGTAATTTAATGTATACTCAGATACCATAGTCTCTAACCCACTCATAGTAATTTAATGTATACTCAGATACCATAGTCTCTAAACCACTCATAGTAATTAATGTATACTCAGATACCATAGTCTCTAACCCACTCATAATGTATCTCACATACCATAGTCTCTAACCCACTCATAGTAATTTAATGTATACTCAGATACCATAGTCTCTAACCCACTCATAGTAATTTAATGTATACTCAGATACCATAGTCTCTAACCCACTCATAATTTAATGTATACTCAGATACCATAGTCTCTAACCCACTCATAGTAATTTATACTCAGATACCATAGTCTCTAACCCACTCATAGTAATTTAATGTATACTCAGATACCATAGTCTCTAACCCACTCATAGTAATTTAATGTATACTCAGATACCATAGTCTCTAACCCACTCATAGTAATTTAATGTATACTCAGATACCATAGTCTCTAACCCACTCATAGTAATTTAATGTATACTCAGATACCATAGTCTCTAACCCACTCATAGTAATTTAATGTATACTCAGATACCATAGTCTCTAACCCACTCATAGTAATTTAATGTATACTCAGATACCATAGTCTCTAACCCACTCATAGTAATTTAATGTATACTCAGATACCATAGTCTCTAACCCACTCATAGTAATTAATGTATACTCAGATACCATAGTCTCTAACCCACTCATAGTAATTTAATGTATACTCAGATACCATAGTCTCTAACCCACTCATAGTAATTTAATGTATACTCAGATACCATAGTCTCTAACCACTCATAGTAATTTAATGTATACTCAGATACCATAGTCTCTAACCCACATAGTAATTTAATGTATACTCAGATACCATAGTCTCTAACCCACTCATAGTAATTTAATGTATACTCAGATACCATAGTCTCTAACCCACTCATAGTAATAATGTATACTCAGATACCATAGTCTCTAACCCACTCATAGTAATTTAATGTATACTCAGATACCATAGTCTCTACCCACTCATAGTAATTTAATGTATACTCAGATACCATAGTCTCTAACCCACTCATAGTAATTTAATGTATACTCAGATACCATAGTCTCTAACCCACTCATAGTAATTTAATGTATACTCAGATACCATAGTCTCTAACCCACTCATAGTAATTTAATGTATACTCAGATACCATAGTCTCTAACCCACTCATAGTAATTTAATGTATACTCAGATACCATAGTCTCTAACCCACTCATAGTAATTTAATGTATACTCAGATACCATAGTCTCTAACCCACTCATAGTAATTTAATGTATACTCAGATACCATAGTCTCTAACCCACTCATAGTAATTTAATGTATACTCAGATACCATAGTCTCTAACCCACTCATAGTATTTAATGTATACTCAGATACCATAGTCTCTAACCCACTCATAGTAATTTAATGTATACTCAGATACCATAGTCTCTACCCACTCATAGTAATTTAATGTATACTCAGATACCATAGTCTCTAACCCACTCATAGTAATTTAATGTATACTCAGATACCATAGTCTCTAACCCACTCATAGTAATTTAATGTATACTCAGATACCATAGTCTCTAACCCACTCATAGTAATTTAATGTATACTCAGATACCATAGTCTCTAACCCCCTCATAGTAATTTAATGTATACTCAGATACCATAGTCTCTAACCCACTCATAGTAATTTAATGTATACTCAGATACCATAGTCTCTAACCCACTCATAGTAATTTAATGTATACTCAGATACCATAGTCTCTAACCCACTCATAGTAATTTAATGTATACTCAGATACCATAGTCTCTAACCCACTCATAGTAATTTAATGTATACTCAGATACCATAGTCTCTAACCCACTCATAGTAATTTAATGTATACTCAGATACCATAGTCTCTAACCCCACTCATAGTAATTAATGTATACTCAGATACCATAGTCTCTAACCCACTCATAGTAATTTAATGTATACTCAGATACCATAGTCTCTAACCCACTCATAGTAATTTAATGTATACTCAGATACCATAGTCTCTAACCCACTCATAGTAATTTAATGTATACTCAGATACCATAGTCTCTAACCCACTCATAGTAATTTAATGTATACTCAGATACCATAGTCTCTAACCCACTCATAGTAATTAATGTATACTCAGATACCATAGTCTCTAACCCACTCATAGTAATTTAATGTATACTCAGATACCATAGTCTCTAACCCACTCATAGTAATTTAATGTATACTCAGATACCATAGTCTCTAACCCACTCATAGTAATTTAATGTATACTCAGATACCATAGTCTCTAACCCACTCATAGTAATTTAATGTATACTCAGATACCATAGTCTCTAACCCACTCATAGTAATTTAATGTATACTCAGATACCATAGTCTCTAACCCACTCATAGTAATTTAATGTATACTCAGATACCATAGTCTCTAACCCACTCATAGTAATTTAATGTATACTCAGATACCATAGTCTCTAACCCACTCATAGTAATTTAATGTATACTCAGATACCATAGTCTCTAACCCACTCATAGTAATTTAATGTATACTCAGATACCATAGTCTCTAACCCACTCATAGTATTTAATGTATACTCAGATACCATAGTCTCTAACCCCTCATAGTAATTTAATGTATACTCAGATACCATAGTCTCTAACCCACTCATAGTAATTTAATGTATACTCAGATACCATAGTCTCTAACCCACTCATAGTAATTCTATGTATACTCAGATACCATAGTCTCTAACCCACTCATAGTAATTTAATGTATACTCAGATACCATAGTCTCTAACCCACTCATAGTAATTTAATGTATACTCAGATACCATAGTCTCTAACCCACTCATAGTAATTTAATGTATACTCAGATACCATAGTCTCTAACCCACTCATAGTAATTTAATGTATACTCAGATACCATAGTCTCTAACCCACTCATAGTAATTTAATGTATACTCAGATACCATAGTCTCTAACCCACTCATAGTAATTTAATGTATACTCAGATACCATAGTCTCTAACCCACTCATAGTAATTTAATGTATACTCAGATACCATAGTCTCTAACCCACTCATAGTAATTAATGTATACTCAGATACCATAGTCTCTAACCCACTCATAGTAATTTAATGTATACTCAGATACCATAGTCTCTAACCCACTCATAGTAATTTAATGTATACTCAGATACCATAGTCTCTAACCCACTCATAGTAATTTAATGTATACTCAGATACCATAGTCTCTAACCCACTCATAGTAATTTAATGTATACTCAGATACCATAGTCTCTAACCCACTCATAGTAATTTAATGTATACTCAGATACCATAGTCTCTAACCCACTCATAGTAATTTAATGTATACTCAGATACCATAGTCTCTAACCCACTCATAGTAATTTAATGTATACTCAGATACCATAGTCTCTAACCCACTCATAGTAATTTAATGTATACTCAGATACTAGTCTCTAACCCACCTCTACTCAGATACCATAGTCTCTAACCCACTCATAGTAATTTAATGTATACTCAGATACCATAGTCTCTAACCCACTCATAGTAATTTAATGTATACTCAGATACCATAGTCTCTAACCCACTCATAGTAATTTAATGTATACTCAGATACCATAGTCTCTAACCCACTCATAGTAATTTAATGTATACTCAGATACCATAGTCTCTAACCCACTCATAGTAATTTAATGTATACTCAGATACCATAGTCTCTAACCCACTCATAGTAACTTAATGTATACTCAGATACCATAGTCTCTAACCCACTCATAGTAATTTAATGTATACTCAGATACCATAGTCTCTAACCCACTCATAGTAATTTAATGTATACTCAGATACCATAGTCTCTAACCCACTCATAGTAATTTAATGTATACTCAGATACCATAGTCTCTAACCCACTCATAGTAATTTAATGTATACTCAGATACCATAGTCTCTAACCCACTCATAGTAACTTAATGTATACTCAGATACCATAGTCTCTAACCCACTCATAGTAACTTAATGTATACTCAGATACCATAGTCTCTAACCCACTCATAGTAATTTAATGTATACTCAGATACCATAGTCTCTAACCCCACTCATAGTAACTTAATGTATACTCAGATACCATAGTCTCTAACCCACTCATAGTAATTTAATGTATACTCAGATACCATAGTCTCTAACCCACTCATAGTAATTTAATGTATACTCAGATACCATAGTCTCTAACCCACTCATAGTAATTTAATGTATACTCAGATACCATAGTCTCTAACCCACTCATAGTAACTTAATGTATACTCAGATACCATAGTCTCTAACCCACTCATAGTAATTTAATGTATACTCAGATACCATAGTCTCTAACCCACTCATAGTAATTTAATGTATACTCAGATACCATAGTCTCTAACCCACTCATAGTAACTTAATGTATACTCAGATACCATAGTCTCTAACCCACTCATAGTAATTTAATGTATACTCAGATACCATAGTCTCTAACCCACTCATAGTAATTTAATGTATACTCAGATACCATAGTCTCTAACCCACTCATAGTAATTTAATGTATACTCAGATACCATAGTCTCTAACCCACTCATAGTAATTTAATGTATACTCAGATACCATAGTCTCTAACCCACTCATAGTAATTTAATGTATACTCAGATACCATAGTCTCTAACCCACTCATAGTAATTTAATGTATACTCAGATACCATAGTCTCTAACCCACTCATAGTAATTAATGTATACTCAGATACCATAGTCTCTAACCCACTCATAGTAATTTAATGTATACTCAGATACCATAGTCTCTAACCCACTCATAGTAATTTAATGTATACTCAGATACCATAGTCTCTAACCCACTCATAGTAATTTAATGTATACTCAGATACCATAGTCTCTAACCCACTCATAGTAATTTAATGTATACTCAGATACCATAGTCTCTAACCCACTCATAGTAACTTAATGTATACTCAGATACCATAGTCTCTAACCCACTCATAGTAATTAATGTATACTCAGATACCATAGTCTCTAACCCACTCATAGTAATTTAATGTATACTCAGATACCATAGTCTCTAACCCACTCATAGTAATTTAATGTATACTCAGATACCATAGTCTCTAACCCACTCATAGTAATTAATGTATACTCAGATACCATAGTCTCTAACCCACTCATAGTAATTTAATGTATACTCAGACTCAGATACCATAGTCTCTAACCCACTCATAGTAACTTAATGTATACTCAGATAGCAAAGGCTCGAAACCCCTCATAGAAAGTTAATGTAAACTCAGATACCATAGTCTCTAACCCACTCATAGTAATTTAATGTATACTCAGATACCATAGTCTCTAACCCACTCATAGTAATTTAATGTATACTCAGATACCATAGTCTCTAACCCACTCATAGTAACTTAATGTATACTCAGATACCATAGTCTCTAACCCACTCATAGTAATTTAATGTATACTCAGATACCATAGTCTCTAACCCACTCATAGTAACTTAATGTATACTCAGATACCATAGTCTCTAACCCACTCATAGTAATTAATGTATACTCAGATACCATAGTCTCTAACCCACTCATAGTAACTTAATGTATACTCAGATACCATAGTCTCTAACCCACTCATAGTAATTAATGTATACTCAGATACCATAGTCTCTAACCCACTCATAGTAACTTAATGTATACTCAGATACCATAGTCTCTAACCCACTCATAGTAATTTAATGTATACTCAGATACCATAGTCTCTAACCCACTCATAGTAACTTAATGTATACTCAGATACCATAGTCTCTAACCCACTCATAGTAATTTAATGTATACTCAGATACCATAGTCTCTAACCCACTCATAGTAACTATGTATACTCAGATACCATAGTCTCTAACCCACTCATAGTAATTTAATGTATACTCAGATACCATAGTCTCTAACCCACTCATAGTAATTTAATGTATACTCAGATACCATAGTCTCTAACCCACTCATAGTAATTTAATGTATACTCAGATACCATAGTCTCTAACCCACTCATAGTAATTTAATGTATACTCAGATACCATAGTCTCTAACCCACTCATAGTTATTTAATGTATACTCAGATACCATAGTCTCTAACCCACTCATAGTAATTTAATGTATACTCAGATACCATAGTCTCTAACCCACTCATAGTAATTTAATGTATACTCAGATACCATAGTCTCTAACCCACTCATAGTAATTTAATGTATACTCAGATACCATAGTCTCTAACCCACTCATAGTAATTTAATGTATACTCAACCATAGTCTCTAACCCACTCATAGTAATTTAATGTATACTCAGATACCATAGCTCTACTCATAGTTATTTAATGTATACTCAGATACCATAGTCTCTAACCCACTCATAGTTATTTAATGTATACTCAGATACCATAGTCTCTAACCCACTCATAGTTATTCGTAGACCTCCTATATTTTTCTTTATGCGATGATAACTGTCTGAATGGATTTGTGGAGATAACATGCTTTTCATTAAATAGTACATATAGTTAGTGCAATAGATGCATAGAGAACTATATTCATAAATTCGTTTACAGAGATATACTTCCATAATTATAAATAGGTAAAGTCCAGGAATATTCATGAGTGGGCTAGAGACTATGGTATCCTAGTGTACCGGTACATTGTAATAACTTGAAGGAAGATGGGCCGTTTTATTGGTCTATTAATTAATGTATTCCTTTATTTCTTAGTTTCCTCGATAGACCTCAATCAAACTTTAAAAAAAAAAACACCCTCTAGAGTCTAGACCCTTCTTCAAGATAAATTTGTACATTTTTCGGTAGAAAAATGTCCCAGCCAAAGGTCGATTCCTCCTGAAAATACAAGCTCGCTATCGCTCGCCAGAAGAAAATCGACACCTACATGGCACGAAAGGTCCTAATATGTACAAAGAAATGGGGTGAAGAGTCTTAAAATCACCAAAATAATGGGCCAAACGTCTTAAAATATAAACAAAAACAATGGGACTAAACACGAGGGAGAAGGGAGCCAGAAAAAACATCCCATGCCCTCTTAGATGTATAACAAAGTAAATACAGCGAGCTTGCTTATACTGCTCGTGATTAAGGGGAGGTTTTTAGTGTGTTTCCTACTCCTCCAGCAATCTAAAAATGTCACCCCCTTGACCCCCTTTCAAGATAAATTTGTACATTTTTCGGTAGAAAAATTTCCCGGCCAAAGGCCGGTTCCTCTTAAATTACAGGCTCGCTATCGCTCGCCAGGATAAAATCGACACCTGAATGGCACGAAAGGTCTTAATATGGGATGAAAGTTCTTAAAATCGCTAAACTAATGGGGCAAACGTTTTATAATATCAAAAGCAATGGGGCTAACCATGAGGGAGAAAGGGGTCAAGAAAAATATCCCTCAAGTGGAAATCTCCCCTTAACACTTGATTATTTGATATATTTCCATCCTTATATTAGATGTATTGGTCACTATACAGATACACCTTTTTGAACAAATTATTATGAAAATAATTACTCTGTCCATACCTTCATTAAACACGTATTGTATTATGTTTTAGTGTATCTTAAAAATTAACTTTTAAATTAATAGGGTGTATAAAAATAGGATTACAAATTATTAAGTGACAGGTCCTTCTTAAGCTGGGGAGAATTGCCTAGTTCCATCCAGAATATATTATACAAAATACCGCTACTGTATTAAAGGGGCAATATACAGTAATATACAATATGCAATATACAGTATTTATCTTTGTATTATTATTTAGTTTCCTCCCCTGCAGTTTCCTCAAGCTGCACAAAACATCCCCTACATCCCCTTTCGAGATAAATGTGTAAATTTTTCGGTAGAAAAATTTCCCGGCCCAAGGCCGATCCCTTCTACAATTACAGGCTCGTGAAAAAATCAACACCTAAATGGAACGAAAGGTCCTAATATCAATAAAGAAATGGGGTCAAAGGTCTTAAAATCGCCAAACTAATGGGCCGAACATCTTATAATATCAAAACCAATGTGGCTAAACATGAGGGAGAAGGGGGTCTAGAAAAAACTACCCATCTCCATTTAAAGGGTAGCCTATAAAGGGCGTGTCCACTAACTGGTTAACAGGATTTGGGGGGAAGGGGGGGGGGGGGGGGAGTGATTAATGTGGCGACATCTGAGAGTCATGTTAGCTTGGAGAGAGAGAGAGAGTGTGTGTGTGTGTGATGTGTGTGGGTGTGAGTGAGAGAGAGCGAGCGAATGAGAGAATAAGAGTGAAAGTGAAAAAGAGTGTGAGATTGAGTGTGTGTTAATGTAAGAGAGTATGTGTCAATATGAGTGTGAGTGAGTGTGTGAGTTTGAGTTTAGTGATTTCAACGCAGCTCAGATAGTAAGCTACACATGTCCAATATAGACCTGTGGCTGTGAATTGATCGACACATGAGGAGCGTCTCTATAAACAACTTAAGGGAAGATGGGCCAGTTTTCTGGCTCACTTTCTCCCTCATGTTTAGCAACATTAGTTTTCAGATGTTACGATGTTTGCCCCATTAGTTAGTCGATTTTAAGACCTTTCGCCCCATTTATTCGTCAATGTTTAGATCTTTCATACTATTTAGGTGTCGATTTTTTTCCTGGCGAACGATAGTGAGCCTGTAATGTTGGAAGAACCGGCCTTCGGCCGGGACACCTTCGGCCAGAACATTTTTCTACCGAGAAATGTACATATTAATCTAGAAGGGGGATCTAATGAATGTTTTGTTTTTTGTTTTTTTGTATTTGATGGAGGTCTAGGGAGGAAACTAGAAAAATAATGAATACATGCAAAAATCGCCCAAAAAATGAACCATCCCCCCTTGAACAACTTAAATAGATAGTCGTTTTTTGTGGACTCCCTTCTCCCTTATTTTAAGACGTTCGGCCCATTAGTTTGGCGATTGTAAGGTATCGCTAGCACTTGAAACACGAACAACAATATCTATCATTAACACCAATATCGACAAAAACTATATTAATATTACAAGAACATAATCAGGAACGATAACAAAAATAAATAAATAAATAAATGCCACCATCCACGTCTGTCATTGAAACATCTTTGTTCCATCTTTGCGCCCCTTGTCCCTCATGTTTAGCCCCTTCAGTTTTCAAATTTTAAGACGTTCGACCCATTAGTATGGCGATTTTAAGACTTTTCGCCCCGTGTCCTTTTCAATATTCAGACCTTTTCATACAATTTAAGAGCAATCGGCCTTCGGCCGACACATTTTTTTATCAAAAAATGTACAAATTTATCTTGCAGGAGGATCTTGGTGTTTTTGTTTAAAACTTGATGGAGGTCCAGGGAGGAAACTACAACAATCATAGACAGATAAATGAATAATCAAATAAATAGGCCCATCCCTCCTTAAACAAACTCAACGTCATCACAACTACTACCATCTGTTTCACCACCGAGGTGAATACAGTAGGTTCAAAGGAATAAACTAGTGTATCAGCAAGATCCTCATCAAAAATATATCACCGTCATTTTCAACAACAACAAAACATCAACGTAATCAACAACAACAACAACGATAACGAAAACAACAACAACAGCATCAACATCATCAACAACAACTACATAGACAACAACAACGACAACAATAAAAGCATCAACGTCATCAACAACTACATAGACAACAACAACGACAACAATAAAAGCATCAACGTCATCAACAACTACAGAGACAACAACAACGACAACAATAAAAGCATCAACGTCATCAACTACACCAAAAACAACAACAACCAATCATCAAAGTTATCAACAACATGAACAACTACAAAAACAACAAAGCATCAACGTCATCAACATTAATAACAACAACAAAGCATCAACGTCATCAACAACACAAAAAACAACAACAACAACCAATCATTAACAACAACAAAACAACAAAGCATCAACGTCATCAACAACACAAAAAACAACAACAACAACCAATCATTAACAACAACAAAAACAACAAAGCATCAACGTCATCAACATTAATAACAACAACAAAGCATCAACGTCATCAACAACACAAAAAACAACAACAACAACCAATCATTAACAACAACAAAAACAACAAAGCATCAACGTCATCAACAACATCAATAACACCGCTAACAAAATCAATTGCCTCTCCTTATCCCATCTTAAACGTCCCTGGAGGCTGTGTGTGTGTGTGTGTGTGTGTGTGTGTACAAAGGAGTACAAAGGAAATCAAGCAACAACATATCTAGTGACCCTTCTAGGCTGCTTGTCCTCCAAAACACTTAGGATCAAGTGTCCAAACAGTGGTTTAGAGTGGGTAAGGGAACATTGGAAAGGGAACTACTGCCCTGCCACTAACGTGGCAGGACTAGGAAGTTAGTAGGGGACATATGGGTTAGTAACTGAGGGGAGGATAAAATAAAGTTATTCATTTACAAACGCAGTCAGTCGCGAGTTTGATGCGAGATATTTGTCTAGGCGGAATTTAAATGAATCAACGGTGCTGCAGTCTATAACGTCTCGGGGAAGCCCATTCCACAAGTTGACAACTCGATTGAAGAAGAAATTCTTAGATTCGTGTGAGTTAAAAGATTTACCAATAATTTTGCAACCGTTTCCCCGCGTGTAATTAAATTGGTCGATAGTGAAGTACTTACTACAGTTCATATTGTCGATGCCTTTGATGATTTGAACACTTGAATTAAGTCACCTCTTAATCTGCGCTGGGTTAAAGGAAATAGATTTAATTCTCTAAGACGCTCTTCGTATGGTTTGTTCTTTAGGCTAGGTATCATTTTGGTAACTCTACGTTGAACTCGTTCTAGCTTGTTTATGTCTTTTTGGTAATAAGGGCACCAGCATTGAACGCAGTATTCCAGAAGAGGGCGGACTAAGGAATTGTAAAAGGTTAGGATTACGTCTTTGGATTTATGCTCAAATGATCTGCCTATAAAGCCAATTATTTTGTTTGCCTTCTTAACAACTTCTGAACATTGTTGACTCGGTTTTAGGTTACTCGATATTGTTACTCCCAGATCGGTTTCTCTGTTTACATTCTTAAGCTGAGTGCCATTCATCGAATAGTTTGCTTTCTCATTTAGGTATCCGATATGTAGTACTTTACATTTATCCGCATTGAAACTCATTTGCCAAATTTGGGCCCAATGTGACAATTTATCTAGATTGTGTTGCATATCGTCAACTTGATCTTTTGAGAGTACGCTATTTGCAATTTTTGTATCGTCAGCAAATTTTGAGATTGTACAGGTGAGACCCTCATCTATGTCGTTGATGTAAATTAGAAAGAGAATTGGTCCCAGTACCGATCCCTGGGGTACCCCGCTACTTACATTGGTCCATTTAGATGCTTTACCGTTTATGACTACTCTTTGCTTTCTGTCGCTGAGCCAATTTTCTATCCATTTCAACACACCGTCTTGTATTTCATGCGCTTTTAGTTTTAGCAGTAAACGTTTGTGAGGAACTTTGTCAAAGGCCTTTTGAAAATCAAGGTATATAATATCTACAGCTTTACTCTCATCGTAGAGATTGAGGATATCGTGGAAGAAGTCTAAGAGGTTTGTTAAACAGGAACGTTTTTTACGAAAGCCGTGTTGAGTATCTTTAACACCTTACGAGCGGCCTATGCGGTTTATTTATGTGTACCGCCCAGCGGGGTGTTTTTAGCCAAAATAGGGCTGTTTACGTGATCATTTTCATGCCTAAATAAGACCCAGAACGTAAAACAAGTACCTATCCCTGAAAGGGCATAAACAGAGCTTTTGAATGACACCATAACGATCCTTGTATGATGGATAGTTTTCTTGCAATAACCGTGCAACGCGAGTGCAAAAAGCAGGTAATTCGGTACTTTCGGTACATAATTGAGTATGTAGCGAGTGAGAGAGGGAGGAGGGAGCTGAGATTTGTGTCAGTAGGTTCGCCGCGGTGGTCTGGAGCAGTCATACGCTCGCTAGTCTCCTGCCACCACTTGTCTCTCTCTCTCAGCCACATTACGTGCTGAAATTGCCACTCGAGTTATGTCGAGCGCCGCCACATAGTTTAGCTTTATTTAACTCGACTTAAGTAGTGGGCCGCTTTTTAAGGGTTAAGTATGTTATTTTCCTCTAAGTGATTTACGAGTCTGTCTCTTATGACCGTTTCTAGCATTTTACATACAACTGAGGTTAAGCTAATTGGACGATAGTTACTGGGTAGGGATTTGCTGCCTTTTTTGAATATCGGTGTTACGTTGGCTATCTTCCACTGATCAGGCATAGTTCCAGACTGCAAGGATTTATTGAATAGTAATGTCAGTGGTTTGGAGAGCTCATCCTTAGCTTCCTTTAGAACTCTAGGCGAGATTGTATCAGGTCCAGGGGTTTTATTTACCTTGAGTTTATCTAAACAATGCAATACTTCTCTCTCTGTAACAGTGATATTGCTTAGAACATCTGAATTATCAATCTGAATCGGCGATGGTGTAGGGATATCACTGATGTCTTCTGTTGTAAAAACTGATGCAAAGAAGGTATTGAGGGCATTACTCATTTGTACTTCGTCTTTGGTGTATTCTCCATTTTCATCGACTAACGGTCCAACAGTTGAAGTAACTACTTTTTTCTTTCTGATATAACTATAGAATTCTTTCGGGTTTGTTTTACTCTGATTCGCAATATGTAACTCTAGGGTCTTTTTACTTTGCTTAATTAACTTTTTGGCTTTGCGTCGTAGCTCTACAAATTTCACCCGTTCTTCGTCATTTTGTGAGGATTTTAATCTATCATTAGCAAATTTTTTAGCAAGCAGGCAGTTTGAAATATCTTTATTCCACCATTTGGGCTTATTATTATGGCCTGGACGCCGTATTTTCGATGGTATGCAGTCTTGCACTGCTTTTAGGTAAGTGGTTTCGAATAACTTCCCAGATGTATTTATGTCGTTATTGTTAATTAAAAAGCTCCAGTCAGTTTCTTTAAACATAGCTCTAAGTTTATGAAAGTTTGCTTTCTTGAAATTAGGGACTTTTTCGATGCTACTATTTGGTTCGTTACTAGTAAAGTTTAAAGTGAAAGTTATCGTACGATGGTCGCTGTTACTGAATTCATCACCAACATTCAAATTCTCTATTAATTCTTCTTTTGTTGCAAGTACAATGTCAAGAACGTTATTACCACGGGTCCGGTGTTCAAACAAATTGATAAAGCGAACTCTCTTGCAAGTTCGTATACAAGTCATGTCCGGAGTGTGAAGTAAGAGTATCGCCCCACTTGGTCACAGGTAAATTAAAGTCGTAAAATACGGTATCTTGTGAGTACTTACATCTGCAATTTGTTCATAAATTTCTCGGTCAGTTTGCACTGATTGAGCTGGAGGTCTGTATATTAATGCAAGTATTATTTTTGTACCTTTATTATTCTTTATTAGCACAAAAGATGTGTCGACGTTCACAATTTGAGGTTTTGACAAGAGGGTCGGGTTAAGACTTTCTTTGATATAAAATAAAACGCCACCTCCATTTTTATTTATTCGGCTTTTCTCAAACATTACATAACCGGGAAGTGAATACTCTGCTAAAAAGTCTCTATCTACTGTATTGAGCCAAGATTCTGTTATACCAATCACATCATAATTTTCAGTAAACACTAGTTCCTCTAAATCTGAAAATTTATTGCGTATGCTACGAGCGTTTTCATAGAAAACCTTTAAAGTTGCGGTTTTAGAACTCACAGAACGTTCTTTAATCAAATTTTTGGTTCTGATCGGATCAACATTTACATTCATAGCTGACATCGGTCCTCGGTCGTTATCCCTGGCGGTTTTGAATTTGGGTCGTGTTGGTGGAGCTTTATCCAAATTCGCGGTTCTTGACAGATTAGCATTTAATTCCTTCGCAGGTTGCCGCCCTCGCTGTCTTCGGTCCTCCTTCCTGGTTGTCCTGTGCTGAGTCGATTTCTTCTCCGAAAATCCTTCACCGCATCGTTGAGAAGACGCCCAAAACGTGCTGCTCCCACCTGGTTCAGATGAACTCCATCGTCCGAAAACAAATAGTCATCGTAGTAGAAATTGTCCCAGGTGTCGACGAATCCCACGTTTTCCTTCCTGCAGAGGTTTGCTAGACAGCTACTGGTACTTTAAAAGCAAATCTTCCGACCGGGTTCGCTGTACATCGTTGGATCCAACGTGGATGACGTACATTGTATTAGCAGGGGCCAGCTTAGATACTTCGTCAACTGCAGCAACTACGTGTGTGTGTGTGTGTGTGTGTGTGTTTATCGTAGTGGCGGCTGCAGTAACAACAAAACGGTGTAATTCAATTAGTTAGCCATTTAATTATATATTTATTATGTAAGTAAGTTATGCAAAGTAATCAAATGCTGATAATATATATATACACTCAGTATACTGTATATACTGTATAATTACACTTGACAAACACACCACACTTCTGTCCATTTTACCAAAATTTAGTTTTTACACCAACGTACCTTGAATTTGGCTTTCTGTTCCTCTTTCAACTTTGGGGGAGATACTCGTTACAGGCAGCATTGCCCTTTGTCTCCTTCGTACATAAAGGAAAATAAAAAGACGTCATTATAGATTATTATTTGAAATGTTTTGCCCTGCTCTTTACTGTGTCTTTACCTTCCACTTTGTATCAAATCCCATGTTAGAGTTAAGTCCGGATTGCCTAATAGGGCCCGCAAGGTATGTGCCGTATGTGTAACTCTATGTAACTATCTCTTCATTAAACCCACTAGGTCTAGAAGGGGCGGGGTTGAGCTAATACCGTAATGAAGGGTTGTGGGGACCCTTTGGCTTCTGAGAGAGAGAGAGTGAGAGAGAGTTGATGTTACGGTACGTTGCTAATCCACTTTTTTTTTCTCTTCTGTTTTTAAGATCTTTGTCATTTTCATCACTGTTTGTCCTTTTCATTCCACTCTCGTCGTGTTGTTACATATGTGTTATCATACTTTATTGTAATCTTATGTTTCTATAAACTGTTTTATATATCGTTTTTCAAATTATTTGTCTTTTATATTTTCTCGCATTGATATTTATCTATGTGTTTTCACCATCACTATACCCCTTTTATTATAAGTAGATCAACAATTGTGACTCCAAACCTCTGTAACTCAAAAAGGGCTAGAGCAAATGGGTTGTAAATATCCACACCTATACTCTGTCTGACTCCTTTTAAATAGTAGAAATATTAGCTTCATTACTCAGGCACCTGTGACGATGTGCCTCCCCCAGAGTTGAAAGAGTAACAGGGCCATAATAAGGCATGTTCGTGCCAAAATGCCTGGACACACGGAGTTGGAAGCAATTTAAGTCATAGGATGAGGGAAAGATTGGTCCAGGGAGAGAGCTCCAGAGCTAAGCTGTTGAGTAGAAGAAATATTGGGAATATCGGTTCACTCTTGGGTTGGAGAATTGCACAGTGTAGAAGTGGGATTGTGTTGCAAGATGGGTGCAACGTAGTCTACGTAGATGAGGTGGTATATACTGAGGGAGCTCTGAGGAACATTGATTATTGTAATAGCTGTAGAATAGCGAGAGATGCAACATAGCAGCGAAGAGAGAGAGATTGCAGAGAATTGGTGAGTGTACGTGAGTTAGTGAGGCGAAATATATATATATATATATATATATATATATATATATATATATATAATATGCTTGCAACTCCGTGTGTCCAGGCATTTTGGCAGGAACATTCCTTATTATGGCCCTGTTACTCTTTCAACTCTGGGGGAGGCACATCGTCACAGGTGCCTGAGTAATGAAGCTAATATTTCTACTATTTAAAAGGAGTCAGACAGGGTATAGGTGTGGATATTTACAACCCATTTGCTCTAGCCCTTTTTTAGACAGAGGTTTGGAGTCACAATTGTTGATCTACTTATAATAAAAGGGGTATAGTGATGGTGAAAACACATAGATAAATATAAATGCGAGAAAATATAAAAGACAAATAATTTGAAAAACGATATATAAAATAGTTTATAGAAACATAAGATTACAATCAAGTATGATAACACATATGTAACAACACGACGAGAGAGGAATGAAAAGGACTAACAGTGATGAAAATGACAAAGATCTTAAAAACAGAAGAGAAAGAAAAAAAGGTGGATTAGCAACGTACCGTAACATCAACTCTCTCTCACTCTCTCTCTCTCAGAAGCCAAAGGGTCCCCACAACCCTTCATTACGGTATTAGCTCAACCCCGCCCCTTCTAGACCTAGTGGGTTTAATGAAGAGATAGTTACATAGAGTTACACATACGGCACATGCCTTGCGGGCCCTATTAGGCAATCCGGACTTAACTCTAACATGGGATTTGATACAAAGTGGAAGGTAATGACACAGTAAAGAGCAGGGCAAAACATTTCAAATAATAATCTATAATGACGTTATTTATTTTCCTATATGTACGAAGGAGACAAAGGGCAATGCTGCCTGTAACGAGTGTCTCCCCCAAAGTTGAAAGAGGAACAGAAAGCCAAATTCAAGGTACGTTGGTGTAAAAAATTTTTTTTGGTAAAATGGACAGAAGTGTGGTGTGCTTGTCAAGTGTAGTTTTATCTCCCTCCCTCTATTACTCTTCCTTCAGTCTTTACACTCTATCTCCCTTCCCCTCTATACCCATCTTTCTGTTCTCTCTCCCTCCATCTCTCACTCTTCCTTCAATTTTTCCACTGTCTCTCTCCCCTTCTATCTCACTCTTCCTTCAATCTCTCCCTTCTCACCCCCTCTCTCTCCCGCCCTTCCTTCAACAACTGTGTGTGTGTGCGAGGGTTTGTGTTGAGGTAATACCCTAATGAAGGGTTGTAAGCGAGGCGTGCTGCCCAACCTACCATTATCACCATCCGCTAACAACACCTATTACCACCACCGCCCATTGCTACCAATACTACCGCTACCACCATTACCACTACTACTACCACCACCGCAATCATCACCATCACCACTACTACCACCACTACCATACCACTACTACTACCACAACACCATCACCACCACCATCATTATCACCACCCGCTAACACCACCATTACACCGCCCACTACTACTACTACTATCACTACAACTACCACACTACTACCACCACATCACCACCACTACCAATATTATCACCACTACCACTACCACCACCCACCCACCAGCAGCACCATACCACAACCACCACCACCACCACCACCACCACCACCAAAACCACTAAGGAAAGCGACATTTACACTCTTAGGAACAGTCGATGTATTTCGGGAAGATACTTTGAAAAAAAAAAGTATTTATATAGTACAGAACATTCACTGCAACGTGTACAGAACACTGACTATTATAATTTGATATTGCTCTATTTACTAAATACAAACATATCGTGCTCATAATCCCCAACTACTTGCATTTAAAATTTAGTAGCTTATTTTGTCCAAGACATATTAACAACACATGTACACAGAGTGGACAAGTGTCATTGTTAGTTTGTCTATAATGGCCTATATTACAATATGTTTCACATATATCATAGTTGTCTTTTCCATCTTCCACATAAAATCCTGTCAGTTTATATATATATATATATATATATATATATATATATATATATATATATATATATATATATATGTATATATATATATATATATATTATAGGTTTGAATCCCGAAGGGAAATAGAGAAAACCTAATATTAAGTAGGGGCCCCTTCATCACTGACGATGTTGCCTATTAGTATAATAGTCTTCAATCAACACCACGTCAGTCGTTTGAATCAACCGCCGCGAGGAAGAAAAAGAGTCATATTCATAAGTGCAACGCTACTTCTCTTATGGTGTCGTCATAGATCGGGTACCCACTACGAAAAAAATTCGTAAAAAATAAGAGAGTAAAAAAGGAAAATTTAAACACTTAAACATTGTTATCAACAAGCTTCCCACATTTGGTGGATTTTCTTGTGTTGAGGCTTCTTACCACCTCTCCCCAAGCGCACAATTCGTCCTTCTCTGATATATCAAGATAAAAAACCTCAAAAATATCACGTGAATGGGAAGGGGATGGCTGGGAGGGCACTCATCGTCAATGATTCCGGGGCCCCTACTAAATATTAGGTTTTCTCTACTTCCCTTCGGGAATCAAACCTATAATTTAATAGTGGCCCCTTCATCATTGACGATGTTGCCTGAATTCCAAGACTGGAGGGGGACATTCGCAATAATATCGTATACTCAGTAACCGCAGGTCGTAAGTCAAGAATCTTCATAACAGGAAAAGTAATTTATTGTAATATGCATACAATATAAAAAATATAAAAATATGAAAGAGTGTGAGCAGTGCGTTGCTTCAAAGAAGCCTGCTCCAACAACTTAGTCCTCGTATGGCGGGTGCCCAACCCCGAAAGGGGTTGAAATAGGGGAGCTATCCCCCCGCCAAAGGCGGCTTTCTAGGGCCTTTCCTAGCTGATGCTGAGAGGATTGGGTTCTAGTCATGTGGTGATGGGCTGGTCTATCAGAGTGAGAGCTGAGCAATCTCTGCCATACCCATAGCTTACTCTGACTGTTCCTTTAACTTACATATTTTCTAGATCTCAAGTGACGGCATCTCTTCCGTGGATTGACCTCCCAATCTACCAAGATTGGAAGCCAAAGCGTCACATTTTTCCCTTGCCCCTCAACTTTCTCTTCATAATTGCTGAGGGGCACAGGGCCCTGGGTGGGGCTTTGGTTTCCCGGGCGTTTCCGCACCCTCCTCAGCTCCCCGCCATGGAGTGGCTTCGGTCACCCAGGCTTTATTGTGGTTGGCAGGGAGGGTTCGGTGGGGGCATTCGGTTATGGCCTTGGAATTGCTCGGGGCCTTGGGGCTGTTCGGCCAGGCAGCTTGGGGAACAACAACAACAACTTAGTCCTCGTACATGAGGTGTTTGTTGTAAAACGTGATACCTGGAGTTAATACAAAACCCCTCATCACTTTTAACCTGGAACCCGGACTGAGCTCAGCTTGTTCCGTGGGTCCATTTATTGAGTCACTTTGACCAATGTCAATACTTCTCAATCTAGTGCAGACTAGCATAGAAATTCTAATTACATATATACAATTAGTGTAAACAATATTTATTATGTATAAAATATATGAGCTTTTAATAAAGCGTTTCAAAAACATAAAATGATTAAACTAGTTCTAGTAACTAAAAACAAAAATCCCTCGAGCTTCGTAGCTCGTATACATACAGTATATGTGGGCTTGGTTTGGCGTAACCCATGCCTAACCTGCCCTGTATGAACTTGTAATCCTGCGGGAGGGGGGTTCTCCTATGTACTGGGATCTACCTACCCCCCCCCCCCCTTTCCTAAGCCAAAATGGGCATACACATCACAGTACTAGTGCTGACCGTCTGGAATACAAGTAAAAAAGCCCCCCAAAAAAGAGTGCCTACATTCGGATCTCGAGAAAAGAGGTTGGGAAGAACAAAAAACCGGACTTTTTAAAAGAGATAAACACATGCAATTGATGTCCGCAAAGGGGGGCACCTCTGCTGATCACCACCGACTCTAGCCAAAAAGGCGTAGAGTGAGCACAATGTAAATATAAAGATTAAACTTCATAGCACCAGAAAATCAGCCGGCTATGCCAGGTCGTCCACCGGGGGAGGGGGGAAGCAGTAAAGTATTCCTAGCTTAAGAGGATCATGCAAGACCCATGCAACCACTTGGACGGAAGCCAAAGGTGGCTTGGCCATGTCCCCTCCGCCAGCGTTCGAGACTGGACATGTAAGAACATTCGGAACTTAAACCTGTACTACTTAAAAAGAACATAATAAACTTAAAACCGGTAAAAGTTAAAGAAACCATTTAGTACCACTCCGAGGTCAGAGACAGCTCGGGGTCAGCATAGCTGGCCAAACCATTTTTTAAGGATCAAAAACCACTAGTCTAATCAGTGAACTGAAAAGGAATGGAAAGTGACTCCAGGTGCCTGTCATTACAGAGAGCGTCGGAGCTACAGAGAAAGTGGGAGGGGGAGCAGACATGCGTGGCAAGCTGTTGGCGAAACTGACAGCAGGTCAGAGAGGGATCTATAAAATTCGAGGATTGCTAGCCACGCTAAATTTGTCGGAGAGTTCTACTTTAGTATGAAATCTTTTGATTGGCCGAAAACTTGAGCCTTTGTTAGCTTGAACTAGAACGCCATGGTGCACAAGCATGAGGAGAACGTGGTAGTAACAAGTGGCGATTTTTAAATTTCGAAGAAATTGAATTGAAAGCAAAGGGATGCGGGCATCCATGATGGTTGAAACCATCATCCGGGGACTGAAGGGAAAATGAGTAGCACACTAAAAACATGGTGGAGGGGGTGGGGAAGTAGAAAGGTGTTCCGACCCTGAGGAATGAGAGCATGGGCCTGCTGCTAAGCTGTCCCTGACTCGGGTAGGTGGGTTACAATAAAAAACATTCAGTTATGTGGGCACAACTCGAGTGAGTATAGGGAGAGGCAAAAACTCCTGAATACCAATGTAGTGAACCTACCCACCGGGACGGAACCCTTCCACTGACGGCGGGAAGTCAAACAAAGGACCAGCCCCGGCATAGCGTAAGATGCCCTCAAAACACAAATGAACTAGAGAGAACCAATATTTGTTTGCGTTGTGCTGCACATATCGTACATTGGGGCCGCCCTGGGGATTTGCCTAGTGTAACTGAGGAAAAACAGTTCCAGAGGTATCGCCGCCCCAACTAGAGCATACATAGTCGCTGAACAGTAATACTCCTTACCAAGGTCCGGGGTATCCACCTGCCGGCGGACGGGTGTATCTATATCACAATTTGTCTGAGATGAAGTCAAAGTTAGTGAGAAGCCTTCTCCTTTACGTGTCCGCCCCTGGGTTAGCGGTGTTTGCATACCTCCCCTGAGCTGGTGATCACGTGCCTACTAGGTTTCGTTGTATCCCATTCCTTATCCAGAAGGTGGTATCATGTATGCACATTGCCGGAGAAGGGAGAGCTTCGAGATTCGTTTCCCGGCGTGTGTTTGCTTGGGCCGGCGCAGTCCGGTCGTGCAGAAGACATAAGGTGGCGCAGCCAACCTGTGGGAACAACCATTAATTCCAGCTTCGGAACCCTATTGCACTAGCATGGCTGAGGGGGAGAGGATGATGTAGGGTGGAAGAAAAAGACTGACTATTAGTCATCGAAAGAATTTGTCTAGTAGCTGGGGCGTTGACCGCCGGCAGCTGCACCATATGGGGAGACCTTTATTGCGGGGTCTCCCCCTGCAATTTACACAATACCTTCACATCTCTCTCTGTCTGTTCATCAAAAAGTTTGGGGGTTAAGACCGGAGAGAACAAAATTCTATAATAAGCATTTATAGGCAATCCCTGTGCCATACCAAGTCAGAGAAACTGCCGTGATCTTACTGCCTCAAATAAGGCCGTTCGGATTTCGGTGATAGTACGAGCCGGGGAAGGGAGGAGATATTGTTGAAAGGCTTTGACCAATTCCTCCTTCTGCCGAGGGGGGTCCGGGACGGGTTTAGCAATAGCCAGGGCCGTATCCCTAGTTAATAGGAAACTAATAAACTTTCGATGGGCATTATCTCTAACTAGAAATTTCCGTTGGAGTTCAATAGGTTCTGGAGCAATGAAGGGCAGGGGAAAACACCCTACTGTTAACTGAGGGGCTATGAGGAAATAAAAAATAGGCAGCGGGACCTCACCCGGTTATTGTGGTAGCCAGTCAAACTCGGTAATGGGGGGAGGTGGAACTGGGGACAAAGGGTTAGATGTAATATCTATCGCAAATTGCTGAAGCTCCCGAGCCCATGTTACCCAAGGGCCATCGCCCACCTCACCCTGATTCAGCTCCTTTCGGTCTCGGTGGGGATAGGAGTGAGTGGTTGGGGGAACAGTAGGGCCCGGTGGAATACTGGACCGTTGGTTCTTGGTCAAAGAAGGGGACATATATGGTGGAGTGTCATCGGAACCGACAGAACTATCCTGCCGGAGACCTTCAGTCCGGGAAACCACACTAGTGTCAATTCTACTGGAGGGGAACCTATGGGAGGTAGAGGCAAGTAACAAAGCATCCGCCGGCAATCCCTGATTGGGCCGACTGGGGGAAGGGGGAGTTACGTTAGAAGACTGCACGTCTGTAAACCCTGGTTTAATAGACGCCGGGCTTTGAGAGCGGATTACAATTTGTTCCGGCAACGAACCTGGGATAGCACCTAGGGTCGGAGGTCAAATCTCTTTCACCGTAGTGAGAGGAATCACTGGGATAATCGGCGTAGGGCCCGTAGTCAACGGGCGGGTGGTTATTCGTTCAGTCTCTGCCCCGGCGAAGGAGGTGGACTGAAGGGGACCGCCTTCATTGACATGAGTAGGGTGAGGCATAGGTAAACTCATAGATGGTCCCAGTGTCTGAGAGGGGGTTTGGCCGCATTTTATAGCACACTGACGGATCACCTTCTGTAATAAGTCATTTAGTTGGTCAGTCGTAAAACCTGGGGGTTTAGGACGTTTAGGGGTCCTAACCTGTTGGTATGTTTGTACTAGATTGGCTGTGTTTGACCTAGGGCAGGGGCCTAGTGCCTGACTGCTACTAGCTGTGGATGGTTGGCTCGAACTAATGGCCGGCGAATGTTAGTCGCGCGGCGTCGGCGGTTCCTGAGTGACCTTAAGGTGAGACCCAGTGTTACTGGTGTTACGACAGGGGTTTACATATATCAGGGCTCTTATTCATTGGACTACTAATGGCATAAATGCTACAACGGAAAGCGCTAGATCCAACCTCTGATGTATATTCCCAGTGAACAAAGAACACAAATACTCTACAGAGTTCTATATGCAATAATAGGCTATCAAACTCTCAATAAATGTGCGTCTACTCTAGGCTTAATGTTATGTGAAAACAGCCTATTACTACCTATAACCGAAGGTGCTTGGTTATGGTATGCAAAGTAAGGTGGTAAGAGAAGTTACAGCTTACGTTACTTTAATCAATAAATGTCAGGCACTCCTGCACTAAAGTCCTTCAACACTAACAAGGAATCTTCTTTAAATGTTAGATGCTATAAAGATGCTCGTATCGGAAATGGAACCCAAAAAGGCAGGCAGCGGAACAATGCTCGTGCAGGCTATGCACACAAAAAGGCAGAATATATAATGCCGTCGGAGCCAAGAATATCCTAAACACTACAACATTAATAATAATCGCCACGACAATGCAGTATTCCTATCAACAAAAAGAGCCTAAGTCGTTTGTGTCTCAATACATCAAACTAGGCTGCGAAATGCTTGCGTAATCATAAATGGGTATACATAAAAAGAGTAATTGGTTTAATATACTTAATGTCTACTGTGACTGATAAAGTCTAGCTAGAATCAATGATACGAGATACTGGTGCGCATGGCATGCCGCATAGCCTAGTGCAAATCTCAAGTCGGTGCGTCAAATATTACGTTATAGGGAAGGGTAGCTCTCTTGAGAAACCTTAATACCGAAGTATTAAGCGTTCTCCTGGCGTACCTCAAAGACAAACAACGAGCTTAGAACAGTGCAGAATGGTATAGGCAAAAAGCCCTCATTCGTGCATGCTCTACTCTCAATGGCACACAGACTAGAATTTACTCAATCAACTCCAGTTCTCAGGTATGTCGTGCCGCTTTTAACTAAAGCCAGCACTCATAGGAAACAATACCTTATAATATCAGACTCCTAGTCTAGCATTATCTAATCCAGCAGAACACTAATAATTAAAGGAAGCGGCAATATGAAAGCCAACCAATGCTTCGTGATCAACTTATCTTAACAACTAACATACATGGGTTATATCAGACCTTAACGCACAATACAACTGGCCAGCATGAAGCTGATTTTGCAGAGTTAACCAGAGGGGATATAATGTTAATAAAAGATGGTGAAAGATATGGAAAATGAGAGAGATAGGCAGAGGAAAAGATTCTCAGGTGCAGTGCTGGGGACAGATAGCAAGGGAAAAAGATGGATGCGTTCTAGAAACCAGATCTGAGGGAGAGAGTGGCGAGGAACTGTATATATACTCGCACTAGCTCGAGCCGCGTGGAAAAAAAGCAGTTACAAGTCCTCTAGCCACTAGCAAGGGAGCTAACAGCATGGGAAGGACCTCTCTCAACCAACCCACACGAGGCAGCCAGCCGTGACGTCATCGAGCGGGACAAAAACACTGCGCGCTCCCTCTCACTCTGTTCTACTCTCTCTCTCTCTCCCAGATCCCATCATTACTAGTTAATGATAAAACATATACTTTACAATTAAATATATAAAGCCTTGACATGGGTGAAAACAAAGAGCCTTTCTGGACTGCCCATGACACAAGCTTTCATATGAAATAAAGCACTCTAATACAAAAACTGTAGCCCCATCCACTGCCCTGGCGATCCTAGCGAGTCACTGTAGGACAAGCCATGCGGTTCTAACGGAGTGGTTAACGTCACACCCCCCCCCAAGATTTTTCTCAGAGGCCCCAAGGCTCACAAAAATCTGATGGTTAGAACCCATGCTATATCTCCACTTCCCATCACCCAGCGGCAGTAAAATATCTGGCACAGTTCTTCAACAAATTTGTTTTCAAAATTATAACCCTCCCCAACACAATAGGTTAAATTATATGTAGTTATGCTCCTCAAGAGCGAGCTTCTCTAGCCCAGCATTCTGAGAGGAGTGCAACTCAGAATTACTGCTATAACATACTGAAAAAATTCAACTATCAAAGAAAGTTTTTATTTGATTTTTATGTTTTTAATTTGTTTATTTCGGCTGCACTATAGGGGCAAGCCTAGTTTTTTCTTCTATACCAAACGCTCAACTCCTGCTTTACGACCCAATACGCTGGGCTACAACCGCGAGCCAACAAGCACCAAGCGCAAAATACTATTCAAACTAAAGCAGGAGGCTACCCGTGTGTCAATCTACCCAGGATCATATACCCTTGAACGACCATCTGCAACCACGTTGTCACAACCGGCAATATGGCGTATGTCCAGGTTATATACCAACAACCTTAGTGACCACCTGGTCAGCCTCATATTCCGATTGTGAAACTGGTCCAAGAACTTGAGAGGGTGATGATCTGGGTAAACTACAACGACCGGACCATAGGCTGGAACATAGACCTCAAAATGCCCAAGCACAACAGCCAGTAGCTCCTTCTCGACAACAGAGCAGCTCCCCTGGGCCGAATTGTACTTCTCCGAGCAGAAACTAACAGGATGCTCCAGCCCATCATCGTCCTTTTCCACAAGGACGGCACCAGCCCCCACACCACTAGCCTCCGTTGCTAGTTGGAAAGGTAGGCTAAAGTCAGGGGCCCTGAGGATAGGGTGAGTGCACAACAGGTGTTTTACTTCTCTAAACACCTTCTCACACTCAGGCGCCCATTTGAACTTCTTATCCTTCCAGTTATCCTCCACCTGAGCTTGACTGTCCCATTCTCCTTCTCCACCTTGACTGCTAAACGTCATCACAGGCACAGTGAGAGGCTCAGGGGGGTGCCTCCCATACTCCTTCATGGGATTAACATGACATAACTGATTGCGCTTCCGTCTGTCTGGAGTGGCTACCAAGTAATCCAGGTCTGATAGCTCCTCCACCACCCTATAAGGACCAGCGTACTTCGCGGATAAGGGGTGACCTACAAGGGGCAGTAGAATCAACACCTCCTGACCCACGTGAAACTCCCTGAGTTCAACCTTGAGGTCGTACCTGTCCTTCCTGAGGGCCTGAGAGCTAGTCAAATTACAGCCAGCCAACTCCAGACTGCGCAACATCCGTTCTCGACTGTTGAGGACACACTTGAGCATAGAACAAGGTTTTTCTGCGCCCTCCCATACTTCTTCAACAATATGGAGAGGCCCTCTGACACGGTGTCCAAAGACGAGATCATTAGGGCTGAATCCCAAACTCTCCCCAGGTACCTCCCACACAGCAAACAAAACACATGGCAGGCCAGGATCCCAATCCCTCCCACTCTCAAAGCAACAACAACGAAGCACAGATTTCAAGGCAGAGTGCCATCGCTCTAACACACCCTGGCTCTCCGGATGATACGCAGACGACACAACCCCCAACAATCTCATGCTGCGGCATTGCTTGAACCAAGAGGCTAGAAGTGAAGTTGGGTCCCTGGACTGACTGAATCCCCTGCGGGTAGCCATACCGGGAAAAATACACTAGCAAGCTTCGGACCATCGTCTTCGCCGACCTATTTCTCATAGGGTACGCGTCAGGGTACCTTGTTGCCACATCTCCCGACTGTGCATCACTGTCCTCCTTCAACTCTTTCGTCTTTTTAAGCCCATCCTCTGCCTTTTCCACAACAGTTACTGGTTCTTCTTCAGACTCAATATTTGGTCCTAATACTGAGTCCCCGAGAAGGGCCGTTGATACTAAACTCTCAACCGCATCAACTTCCAACCCCTTCTCGGAACCCTTCCTCCGCTGATTTAAAGATTGTTGTCCAGAATGTGCTTCCCTGGATGCAGAATCTCCGGTGACAACACACGCCATAGGCTGCACCGGACACTTCTCAACCCACTCCTGCTCCTCCCTACTCACGTCGGCCGGCTTCTCGGCAACGACCAAGGGTGGAGCCTCAGAAGTAGGTCCCGCAAAGTCGTTGCCGAGAAGGAGGTCGACGCCCCAACAGGTAACTTCTCCACAATTCCTACATCCAGGTCCCGAGTCTCACCATCAACTTCCACCTTCATTCTTACAAGCGGGTATGACCTTGTCGCATTAACTCCCTGAACCACAACCACCCGCGCCGTATTGACAGGTTTACCAGTGAAATTTCTCAACAGTGTTTGCGATGCCCCAGTGTCACGCAAAATTCTCACCTCATGTCTTCTACCCTCCCACTCCACACAACCGAGTCCCCTGTGGTCACTAAAGGCATCACAGACAGGGAATAAGCCTTCCGGATCCTTCTGCACTGGCAGTGTATTTACCTCGGAAGAAATGCCTCTAACAAACTCCGATGTCCTCTTGAACATTCCAATGCCGTGAGCAAAAGACACGGCTGCCGGAGGAGGTCGACTAGGGCACTCATTTGCCTTATGACCCTCCTGGTGGCAACTAAAACACATAAATTTCGGTTTCGGCTTATACTGTGATGTAAAAGGCCCCTGACTTTTCACATACGGTGTGGTGTAAGGTTTGGATTCAGTTTTAGTTTCATGGCTCTTCTGTTTAAATGTGTCATTGTTACGGGGAGGGGGAGGATAACGGTCCTTAGCACTTACATCGTACTTCTGTGAGGACCCGCAACCCCGAATCAACGACAGCCGTCGATCAGCCATTTCTGCTGCTTCGACTAGAGTTCTTGGGTTTTTCTCATTCAAGTTCAAAGTTAGATCACCGCCCGTGCTCTTAAAGAACTGCTCCAACATCATTAACTGCTTAATTCCATCAAATGTTGTGACCTTCTCAGATCGGAGCCAGTTCCCCATAGCATCGGACAAGTCCCGGGCGTGTTCCAAAAAGGTGCTATCTCTTCCCTTAGTTACACCCCGGAACTTCAAACGGTACGTTTCTGGTTGCAGTTCGTAAGCCCTCAGAACAGCCTCCTTGAGATCCTCATAAACAATACATAACTCCAAAGGTAACGCATCGTAGGCTTTAAGACCCTTGCCTATTAATCTAGAGGATACAAGTGCTGCCCATTTATTCTCTGGCCACTGGTGTTCCTGGCACTTCTTCTCAAAGCGTGTGAAAAATTCTGTTACACCACTCTCATCAAACACCGGAACCAGTTTCAATAAGTGCGAGAGAGACTGCTCATGAACACGGTTACCAGCCCCAAGTCGCTGTCCCGTTGTCTCTACTCGCGACTTCTCTACATCCATGTCGGCACAGTACCTAGTCGACTCAGCTTGGATTTTTGCTTGACTGATAGTTTTTCTCTCTTCTATCTTGGCTAATTCTAATTGCTGCTGAAGCTGAAGCTCACATGCCCTTTGTTGCTGTTGAACCTCAGATACCCTGATAGCCTTTCTCTCTTCGATCTTAGCAAATTCGAGCTGAAACAATAATTCTGGAGTTAACCCTTGAGGAGGTGAAGGTGCTACAATGTTTGAAATTACCGGTGGTCCCCCCAGGGGCAACCCACCCTGCCAGTCACCACCCAACTGCGGAAGCGTACCCGGGGTCGGCAAACTACTGGGATGGCTGGGAGTCGAGTGTAGGGGAAGCATGGCCGAAGGGCTCTGAGCACTCAACCCATCTCGCTCACCAGTCACCCTGCCCAGTACACACGTTATCAAGTAATCCTTGGTCAGCTGCTAGTAACCGCATGACCGATAGCTGTGGCCAGTAATTGAAGACGGTACCGATCCATACCCTCCAACCGCTCGGCAGTAACAGGCCATTGCAAAAATATCCTAGCATCCTCCTCACAGTTCACCCGATTAACCCTTTCATCATGCTGCTGTTCCTCCGTTTCGACATGACGTACTGTGTCTCCATTCTCCTCTGATCCGGTATAAGACATGATGCTCACAAAAATTTCCCACCTCAATATTCAGAAAAGAAGTACCCCAAACTCTTATACCTCAATATACACACAACATTTCTCGGAAATACTCAAGGGCTATACTATGTTGCAAAAAAAAAATTATTCTTGCTGATCCCCGCAAAATATTCCCCAAAACAACAAATGTTCCCTGCTAATAAATGTAGGTTCACCAAATCCTAGGTAAGGTCGCCATTTGTTACGACTGGGGTTTAAATATATCAGGGCTCTTATTCATTGGACTAGTAATGGCATAAATGCTACAACGGAAAGCGCTAGATCCAACCTCTGATGTATATTCCCAGTGAACAAAGAACACAAATACTCTACAGAGTTCTATATGCAATAATAGGCTATCAAACTCTCAATAAATGTGCGTCTACTCTAGGCTTAATGTTATGTGAAAACAGCCTATTACTACCTATAACCGAAGGTGCTTGGTTATGGTATGCAAAGTAAGGTGGTAAGAGAAGTTACAGCTTACGTTACTGTAATCAATAAATGTCAGGCACTCCTGCATGAAAGAAAGTGCACTAAAGTCCTTCAACACTAACAAGGAATCTTCTTTAAATGTTAGATGCTATAAAGATGCTCGTATCGGAAATGGAACCCAAAAAGGCAGGCAGCGGAACAATGCTCGTGCAGGCTATGCACACAAAAAGGCAGAATATATAATGCCGTCGGAACCAAGAATATCCTAAACACTACAACAATAATAATCGCCACGACAATGCAGTATTCCTATCAACAAAAAGAGCCTAAGTCGTTTGTGTCTCAATACATCAAACTAGGCTGCGAAATGCTTGCGTAATCATAAATGGGTATACATAAAAAGAGTAATTGGTTTAATATACTTAATGTCTACTGTGACTGATAAAGTCTAGCTAGAGTCAATGATACGAGATACTGGTGCGCATGGCATGCCGCATAGCCTAGTGCAAATCTCAAGTCGGTGCGTCAAATATTACGTTATAGGGAAGGGTAGCTCTCTTGAGAAACCTTAATACCGAAGTATTAAGCGTTCTCCTGGCGTACCTCAAAGACAAACAACGAGCTTAGAACAGTGCAGAATGGTATAGGCAAAAAGCCCTCATTCGTGCATGCTCTACTCTCAATGGCACACAGACTAGAATTTACTCAATCAACTCAGTTCTCAGGTATGTCGTGCCGCTTTTAACTAAAGCCAGCACTCATAGGAAACAATACCTTATAATATCAGACTCCTAGTCTAGCATTATCTAATCCAGCAGAACACTAATAATTAAAGGAAGCGGCAATATGAAAGCCAACCAATGCTTCGTGATCAACTTATCTTAACAACTAACATACATGGGTTATATCAGACCTTAACGCACAATACAACTGGCCAGCATGAAGCTGATTTTGCAGAGTTAACCAGAGGGGATATAATGTTAATAAAAGGTGGTGAAAGATATGGAAAATGAGAGAGATAGGCAGAGGGAAAGATTCTCAGGTGCGGAGCTGGGGACAGATAGCAAGGGAAAAAGATGGATGCGTTCTAGAAACCAGATCTGAGGGAGAGAGTGGCGAGGAACTGTATATATACTCGCACTAGCTCGAGCCGCGTGGGAAAAAAGTGGTTGCAAGTCCTCTAGCCACTAGCAAGGGAGCTAACAGCATGGGAAGGACCTCTCTCAACCAACCCCCACGAGGCAGCCAGCCGTGACGTCATCGAGCGGGACAAAAACACTGCGCGCTCCCTCTCACTCTGTTCTACTCTCTCTCCCTCTCCCAGATCCCATCATTACTAGTTAATGATAAAACATATACTTGAGGCAGCCAGCCGTGACGTCATCGAGCGGGACAAAAACACTGCGCGCTCCCTCTCACTCTGTTCTACTCTCTCTCCCTCTCCCAGATCCCATCATTACTAGTTAATGATAAAACATATACTTTACAATTAAATATATAAAGCCTTGACATGGGTGAAAACAAAGAGCTTTTCTGGACTGCCCATGACACAAGCTTTCATATGAAATAAAGCACACTCTAATACATAAACTGTAGCCCCATCCACTGCCCTGGCGATCCTAGCGAGTCACTGTAGGACAAGCCATGCGGTTCTAACGGAGTGGTTAACGTCACACTGGGGACGAAAGCGAAACCTAGCTGGACTCTAGATGGTGGATGGGCCGCCGCGTAATGCTTAGTGGTCGTAACCGTGTCTAATGTAACGGAACAAGGAGACTGAGTAGGATTAAGAGCCCTATCGTCCTGCGGACTGTGTCTGTTAACTAAAACCAGTTTGGAACCTTGGAGCCTAACTTGTACAGATTTAATTAGTCTGGTGGCAGCTTGGGAGTGGCCAGCATCCGCCCCGAGGAGGCCGGGGAAAAACCCCGACGTTCCCGAGGCGGGCGCCGGAGCCACCGGCCGTGTCACCGTATGATCTACTTGTGATGAAGCAGGGATCTCTCTAGTTATCTTAATACTGCATGGAGGACTAGAGAGGCTGAGGATTTTGTCAGGCAGAAACTCCGAGCTGGCCGTTCTCCGCAGGCGGCCCGCAGGTGGATCCGGGAGGACAGGTCCATGACATTCTGGTGACACAGAGCGGCTCCTCTTGGATGGGGGAGAGGAGCTCTGAGCCAATGTTGTGGAGGAATTGGGGTGACGCAAGGGTCAACAAGGGTATTGGGGGGGTTCTGAGATTGGGGAGCTATGTGTTCATCAAATTAATATAACTGGACCATCCTTTACAATTCCGGATTATCACATGAAAGTTCTATATTAGCTACTCGAGAAGCATATGCCGTAAACTTGGTCTTAATTTCAATTAGAGTGAGCAAACAAGATGTATCTTGGCCCGCGAGCCATTCCTCAAACAGGTCTGAACAGACTGGACATGTGCGAGATGTCCACACGAAAGAAGCTTTATCTAAACATTTTATACACAGGATACACAGTCTATGCGCTGGTACCGGTACAAGAATGCATGTGGGAGTTGAGCAGATTGTGAACAAGGGCATGATTACAGAGGCTCCTCTCCCCGGCGGGAACGTCGGAGTAGTAGGATGTCCTGGGGGTCGCCTGGAAAGATAAAATTTGCAGGAATCAGTGCTCATAAGGATATACCGAGATGGCCTCACACAGCCTATCCCCTCGGGGTAGGAAGAAACAGTAGGCCACGGCCTTCCTCTTTATTCCCACCCCTGAGGTTGTGCCACGCCTCCTCCCATGCCCCTTGTAAAACATGAGAAGAGGTGTACACTGCAGAGAGCTAACCCACGACATGGTTCATGGTTGGGCATGCCAACTGGCGGCGGGCAGCGCTGTGCTAAAGCAAACGCCTTAGCAGCCGCCGGTGCGTTTACCAACTGGGCCGCGAGCAACACGGGGTAAACTACACACTGTAAGAGTGCCGGCTCATGACCTAGGTCATAGGGGAAATGGGCCCCCTGGCGGCGGGTATTGGCGTGTTATGCGAAACAAGCGCCACCCGCTGTCAGAACGTTTCAACACTAAGCCGCCGGTAATGACGGTGCAAACTTCAAAAGGGCCAGCGAGCACGCCACAAACATGTGTTACACAGAAAAAACAAGTTTCCGCCGGACCTGCAAGGTCACCGGAACGGGGAGGAAGACGCACCCTACCTCCCCCCGACAAAGCCACGACATGGGAAAAAAGAGAGGGACTCAGCAAACGCCGGCACGGCGGACCGTACCAAAGGCCGCAAAACAGAGGCCGGCGGGTCAAAAAGGGGGAAACACTCGGAGAAAAGCACAACAACGAGAGAAACCACCTAACTCTCAAGCAAACCCAGATGTAGGACGCCTCCCAGGACCCCCAGAAAGTGGAACACTAACCAACAGGGAGCTCCAAGAAACAAAGGGGACATAATAATTCACAACAAGATAAAATTAACGCTACCCCCCAAACACTAGATAACCTTTTTTTTATGTTTTTGTTTGTTTTAAAGAAACAATGAATGGAGGAAGGAACAACACAGATAAAACAAAAAGGTCCATGTGCCTAAAGGCATCCTCCATTCATAAAATGTTTGTAACAACTGGATTTAAACATTTGTAGATTGTAAGTTTGTGGAAAGCAATTCAAGGGAAGTGAATTCCAAAGAGTAGTAGCTCTGGGGATAAATGAATTCTGATAAGCAGAAGTTCTGCATTGTGGAGGAGAAAGTGTAAATTCATGGGCGCTCTCAGCTGCCCTAGTTCTACGGGGAAAGATGTGGAGAGGCGGCACAATTGAAGCAAGTTCCTCGGAACAATTGCTGTGAAAATATCTGTAGAATAATGCAAGGGATGCAACGTTTCTTCGTATGGATAATGTAGGAAGGTCCTGTGTGATTGCAGGGTTATTGATTAATCTAATAGCTTTATTTTAAATTTTGTCCAACTGCCTCAATGCAACCACTCCACTTCCACCCCACAGAGGTGAACAGTAATCCATCTGAGAACACACCTGACTTTTATATATTACGGCCAACTGCTCGTCAGTGAAGAATTCTCGAACTCTGTACAGGAGTCCCAGTTTTTTAGAGGCATTCTTAGCAATGCTTCTAACATAACGTGTCCAGCTCAAGTTACAGGCTTAACAAGAAAGAATTGTCGAACGACGACAAGAATGAACTATGAGAAAAGAGCCAAAAAGGGTGAAAGGATCGCCGCCGAATGGGGCCTCTCAGCAGGCTCGGACGCCAGAAGATCCCACAGCCACGTGTGACAATCTAAACCTGGCGCGTCTGCAAAAGAACAAAGACAGGGTCCCACGACCCTAAGCTGAACGAAGGAACAGCTATTAAATACTGAAAGGAAGCCTCCTAACTAAAGAGAAAAAAAAAACTAAGGCGCATAGCAACAAGAAACACCACGCGTGTGGCGACAAAATGAACACAATTCAGCGCCTGAACGTACCCTAATTTAACACTTCCAGTGGGCCAACAATAACACAACCCGTGCTAGCTAGTCTAAACCCTGCTCACTATCTCTCAAATATATACAAATGAGTAAGGACTCACTAGAAGAGAGCGAACATCGAATGAAGCCGGAGCGCGGGGGCACATGTGTAGACAGTAGGCCCGCTAGGAAGAGAAAGACGAATTGTGCGCTTGGCGAGAGGTGGTAAGAAGCCACAACACAAGATAATCCACCGAATGTGGGAAGCTTGTTGATCTATCTATCTATCTATTGCCTGACGCCGTGATCCCCGAAGGTGTGGCCACAAACGAACTGCCCCCATGCACCTCTGTCCCCAGTCAGTCGACGCCCCTCCCCCCAACCAGCACCACCTTCGTTCATGTACTTCCTCACTCCATCCTTCCACCTCTCATTCGGTCTGCCTCTCCCTCTCTGTCCCTCCACCTCGCTCTAGTACACCCTCTTAGTCATTCTCTCGTTTCCATACGTTCCATATGGCCGAACCATCTCAAGTTGTTCCTTTTCACACTTTCACAGCTTGTTGATAACAGTGTGTAAGTGTTTACATTTTCCTTTTTTACTCTTATTTTTTACGAAAAGTTTTTTCGTAGTGGGTACCCGATCTGTGACGACACCATAAGAGAAGTAGTGTTGCACTTATGAAGATGACTCTTTTTCTTCCTCGCGGCGGTTGATTCAAACGACTGACGTGGTGTTGATTGGAGACTATTATACTAATAGGCAACATCGTCAATGATGAAGGGGCCACTATTAAATTATATATTATATATATATATATATATATATATATATATATATATATATATATATATATATATTTAAATAGAGAGAGAGAGAGATTCATATTTGGTTGATACATTTTTGCTTTATTTATAAAAGCTCCATCTCTCTTCCTCCCCTCAGGCGCAAATGTTTGGGCATGGCGGCTGCGGCCACAGCCTCTTTCCCCAAAACGATCGACATCCAGCTTGATTCGTGGTTATTTAATTAATATGCTTATATAGGCCTAAATATAAAACAAATATTTCAAATTATAAACATCAACTAAGACCTATCAATATTAATTATAAACATCAACTAAGACCTATCAATATTAATTATAAACATCAACTAAGACCTATCAATATTAATTATAAACATCAACTAAGACCTATCAATATTAATTATAAACATCAACTAAGACCTATCAATATTAATTATAAACATCAACTAAGACCTATCAATATAATTATAAACATCAACTAAGACCTATCATATTAATTATAACATCAACTAAGACCTATCAATATTAATTATAAACATCAACTAAGACCTATCAATATTAATTATAAACATCAACTAAGACCTATCAATATTAATTATAAACATCAACTAAGACCTATCAATATTAATTATAAACATCAACTAAGACCTATCAATATTAATTTATACCGAAAAAAATGGTGAACTATTTATTCAGAAAAAAAAAAAATCTCATTTGTTCACCATTATATAATTTGGATAATGGGTAAAATGTTATAATTTGACCAAATATCTTATATAGTTTGTATCTTAGGCCCCATTTAGTGCTGTATTATAGCCAATAATTCAGTTCGAAAAATGCCACTTGGCTACCGACATCATTATATTAATCCACTGAGTATTTCGGCATATATAATACATTCTGTATGTACATATAATTCGAACTGACCCTTTGGTAGGGCTACAGGTCCAACACTATGGGGAGCTTTGTTGATGAAGGTGTGTGTTTGCAACCGTAGGCTATTAATTGCCTACGAAATACATTTTTATCTAACTATTAGTCAGTCCTAAAATGATACATTTTCGGTTTTCTTTACTAAATTATCCAAAGAAAACGTTAATTATCTACGGCTAAGGAAGATGGAGGCAAATAATAATAATAATAATAATAATAATAATAATAATATTTATTCAGTTAGCACTTTACAGAGTTGGTACCACATAATATGTTACAAATATGACATGTACCAGCCTTGCATAATTCCAACTAAGGATAGCCCAATAAGGCCGTTAGGCGTATTTCCATTGGGATCCTTGTGGGATTAGGTTAGCTGGGGAACAGGGGAGGATAAAATAAATAAATACATTTGAGAAAGTATTTCTAGGGGGTTATTTTAAGATACCTTACATACTATAGTATATATCAGTAATCCGTAATCAGTAATCATTTCAGTTTGTTTTGCCTATCTCTTATGTCGTATTTAGTAGTAGACATAAGCTTGGTGCTCCCTTCTCGTAGCTGTCCGGTTCAGGTGCTCCTTCAGGCTACGTCTGAAGGGATACAGTGTTCTCTTTTCACGGACTGACTGGGGTAGGTCGTTCCAGTCTTTGATGGCAGTGAAGAAGAATGTTTGCTTACCCTGTCCTTGGATTCTCGGCAAAGGATTTTCTATGTAAATAATGTATGTTTAACAGCAATGACACAAGTGAAGTTGGTCCCAGTACATAATTGAAACCATACATACAGACATAAACCTGCGCAAGATTGCTTACCAGAGTATCGTGACTCTTACTCAAGTGTAAATAAGGAAAATAATATGATTACCGAGTGTATTTTTCCCCTCTCGGTATTTTGACCACATTTATTGGAAAATTGCAGTAATATAGGGGTAAACTGCATACTCATATGAAGTCAATTACTTATGTAATATCCCTACTTATGATAGCATAATGCACAAACTACTTCAGAAGTTATATTTCGATAATAAATGTAACAGAAGCCCAGAAGATGCTGAGAAAGGCTTCATTAACACCAACATTATCGATATATATGAACACATTAGGACCAGTTATATACTACAATTAAGTTGTTTAGTCTTTTATCAACTCATTAAAACCATTGTTACACAACCGTATATACCAGTATTCCATATGCTTTGATCTTACCAGAACCACCGTTAGTAAATAAGGAGGTAGCAAGCGTGGAGCCTACTTCGTGACGTCACAGGTTCCAATATTGTGTTGATAGGTTTAACTTCTTAGAGTGTATATACTTTGGGGATAATACCCAGGGGTTGAGGGTAGGCGTGTTGTCCACCCTACTATTATCCCGCCCGCTAACACCACCACCATTATCACCACCCACACCCAGCTACTGTGTGTGTGTGTGTGTGTGTGTGTGTGTGTGTGTGTGTGTGTATGTGTATGTGTATGTGTGTGTGTGTTGTCCACCCCCTATTATCCCACCCGCTAACACCACCACCATTATCACCACCCACATCCAGCTTCTGTGTGTGTGTGTGTGTGTTTCAATGAAAGTATCAGAACCTAATTTCCTCAACTTTTTACAACTTCAAAAGTGGTGAAAATAGTGTGTGAGTAAAGAGAGAGAGAGAGAGGGGGGGGGGGGCGACCACAGTGGAATCATTAATTCGTTTATGGCCCTGGTTTGTGTGGTGTGTTTCATGGGCTGGTCTCGGGTACTAGTTAAAGTTTACGCAACACACTTCAACCCTTCCTACAATATCGTGAGTTGTTGTCGTGATGTTGACACACAACGATGATCTACTAACAGCTTACGAAGAGCTAATAAGCTACTAAGCGCTACAACTTACGTTACCGCTATTATGAATTACGAATTTAGACATCAAGATACAAATTTCAATTTTAAAGCATGTTCGAAAATTGCTATCGCTTTGACGATCCCACATGACCTAGGAACGATTTTCCACGACACATAAGGATGTGCCCCGACCATGATGACGTTTTTTTAACAAAGTGCTTGTTGTGACGTGTCAGGATTGACTTCATGAATGTGTGAAAGCCCCGAGTGTACTGCTTAAGAACCTCGAAGTCAGCAGTGCAAAAGTGCCAAAGAGTAGCCCAACGGAGATAAAATATATATTACACAGTGTAAGCAGAAGGATAAGGTTTAGAAATAAGCCAAAGCTGTTGGGAAGATCTCCAATGAGATTAGTGATACGAGTAGGGCAATAACTGTCGTAAGTCTTTTAGGACCTTGGGTGTTCAAGTTGGTCAGTGAAATGAGAGGATAACCATTGGCTAGTGTAGGTATTGTAATAGGTTGGAGTAACATACTAGGTTAGCTAAGGTTCGGTTGGACCAGGCTAGGTTGCATAATAATCAACTTCTCAAAGGTAAAAGGTCCGAAGTGGGTTGGAGTAAGTCACTTCGCGTCCCGGGCTACAGCAATTTACGACAGGTAATGATCACCTGAGCTCCTCCTCCTCCTCCTCCTTAGACCAACAGTTTACATAATGTCAACAATCGACTTCAATTACCCCGGATAACGGCTTAATGGAGGGGCTGCTGCTGTTCTATTTAAACCTTTTCAGTCAGATGACACCCTTTTCAGTTGGTGGTGTTAATTTGTTGACCTCTTCAATCAGATGACTCCCTTTTCAGCTATATTTATGATACCTTATTACAAATATATGCAAAAGTGTGAGTTATATTTAATTATTAGTTTGTATCTATAGCTTTATATAATGTTTATATTTTGTTGTAGTTCTTTATGTTTTGTTGTTTCTATTCGGGCTCTGTCTCGAGTTGGCCACCCCAGCTATGGAGTATGTGCTTGGGTATATACATAGGAAAGACCTGGCTCGGAAGGTTGCTCTTTTTAACCATTTTTATATGTTGAAGCTATCATATATTTTGATTCCCGTTACCGTACCTTTAACCCCTTCTGTACCGGCGACGTCTTATATATGTGATTGCAGCTACATATAGACGATTTTATGAAGTAATGCAAGGATATATGGTAGCTAAAAGATTGTATTGAGATAGTCTGTAGCTTTTTTAAAGGGTAGACGTCCTTCCTAGTAAGCTGAACTAAATCGTCTAATAGTTGCCAGAATATATCTAAAAGGACATCACCAGTGCAGAAGGGATTAAACAATTTTATACAGCTTAGTAAGAATCCTTGGAAGTAAAAGGGTTGTAACATGCGTAGACTAGATGGTAATGTTCACGCTTTGAAATAGTATGTGTCTGTACTAAACAAACTCTCTTCTTTCAGTTATCGTATCTCCTTGAAATTTTTTAAGATTTTTGAGATACGAACTATCCTCTCTGTCTGTCTGTCTGTCTCTGTCTCTCTCTCTCTCTAAGAATCTATCTCACTCAGGTATCTCTCTGTATCTCACTCACTCAAGTATCTCTCTCTCTCTCTCAAGTATCACTCTCACTCTCACTCACTCACTCACTCTCTCTCACCACCACCACCACCACCACCACTCTAGCCCTTTAACTGCCTCATATAACCCTCCTGGGGGTAAGGGAATAGAATATGCCCCACGTGCCTTCTGCGTGTCGTAAGAGGCGACTAAAGAGGTTGGGTCGGTGGGCTTGCGACCCCCACCCGGAAAAAATACCTAAGCAAAGAAAAACGAACGAACAGCCTCGGATGCGGACGGAACCTGCGTTGACGAACCACGACCGACTAAGGACAGTCCTTCGGACATTCTGAGAATGGCTACTTGGAATGTTAGTGGCATGAATGATGGCACAAAAGAGAGAGAGGTTCTGGAAGTGCTAGTGAATGCCAGGCTGGATGTATGTGGAATGACAGAGACCAAATGGAAAGGTTCAGATGTGAGAGAGTGGGAGTGTGGAATGGGTGTGTATGCTGGAGTGAGTGAAGGAACAGCGAGAGAAGGTGCGTGTTTGTTTGTAAGTAACAAATGGAAGGAATGTGTAAGAGAGTATGGGTCTGTGGGTTCCAGGATTGTGTGGGTGAGAATAAAAGTAGGAATACAAACGTGGGTGATTGTGTGTGTGTATGCCCCGACAGAGGATAAACTTGAAAGAAAGAAAGAGGAGTTCTGGATGAATGTGGAGGCGTGCCTGGAGAAGTTTGACAAGAACGAAAGAATATTTCTGATTGGAGATATGAATGGTAAGGTGGGTGATAGGAAAGTTGAGGGAGTGGTGGGAGGGTGGGGGGTACCATCAGAGGTGAATGGGAATGGTAGTGCACTTGTGGACGTATGTGTGGGGAGGAGGCTGTGGATAGCCAACACCTTCATCCGACACAGAATGATCCACAGGTACACGTGGAAACGGGTGTGGACGATGAAGGATGAGACAGTGGTGGAACGAAAGTCATTGATTGATTATGTATGTGTGGATGAACGAATGAAGAAATCTGTGATGGATGCTAGGGTGTATAGGGGTATTGGAGGGGGTCTGTCTGATCATTATGTAGTGGTAGCTAAGGTTAGGATATAAAAGAAGTGGGTGAGGAGAGCTGGAGGGAGGCGAGAGGAGGGTGGAATGGTGAGGAGGGTGGAGAGGTTGCAGGAGGAGGAAGTCAGGGAGGAGTACAGGAGAGCAGTGGAAAGACGACTAGGTGGGTTCGACCTGGAAGGTATGGAGGACGTGGAGGAGATGAGCAAGGTGTTTAAGGATGAGATCTGTGCAACATGTGAGTAGGTGTGTGGAGTGAGGAGAAGAGGGAGTGGAGTGAAAGATACAGCATGGTGGACATAAGAGGTAAGAATAGCTGTGGAAGAAAAGAAGAAAGCATATAGAGAGTGGTTGGGTAGTAGAGGGAATGAAGATTCCGAGAGACAGAAACGAGCGAGGTACGTGGAGAGTAAGAGGGTGGTGAAGAGAGTAGTGAAGGAAAGTAAGAGAAGAGTAGATGAGGAATTTGGAAGGAATCTGAGTGTGAAATGGAGGGAGAGTAAGAAACTGTTCTGGAAAGAAGTCAAGAAAGTTAGGGAAGGTAGCAAGGGAAACAGTAAGGGTGTGAAAGATAAGAATGGGAGAATGCTAGCCGAGAAGCAAGAGAGAGTCGAAAGATGGAGGGAGTACTTCGGTGAGTTACTAAATGTAAGGAATGAAGAGCCAGCAAACATAGCTGGATATGGTATGGGAGGGAGACGAAGAGAAGTAGTGGAGGAGGAGGTGGGGATCAGGAGGTCAGAAGTGTGGGAAGCCATGAAAAGAGTGAAAATGGGGAAAGCACCAGGAACAGATGGAGTGTGTGGGGAAATGTTGAGGTATGGTGGTGAGATAGTGATCGAATGAGTAAAGATGGGACTATGGCTGAAGAAGTGCGGGAGAGGGTACAACAGGGGAAGAGGGTTGTAGGAACGCTAAAAGCAGTAACAAGAAATAGGGTGGTCAGTATGGAAGTGAAGAAGTCCTTGCATGACAGTGTGGTAATCCCGACACTGACTTACGGAAGCGAAGCATGGACGTTGGTTGAGAGACTCAGACCAAGAGTGAGAGCAGTGGATTTGAATTACTTAAGAAGTGAGTGCGGAGTTACATGGAGGGATAGACAGACTAATGTGGAAGTAAGAAGGAGGTGTGGTGTGGAGGTAGATGTGCTGGAAAGTGTGAAAAGGAATAACTTGAGATGGTTCGGCCATATGGAACGTATGGAAAGCGAGAGAATGACTAAGAGGGTGTACGAGAGCGAGGTGGAGGGACAGAGAGGGAGAGGTAGACCGAAAGAGAGGTGGAAGGATGGAGTGAGGAAGTATATGAACGAAGGCGGTGCTGGTTGGGGGGATGGGCGTCGACTGACTGGGGACAGAGGTGCATGGGGGCAAACCGCCCCCATGCACCTCTGTCCCTCTGTACCCTCTGTTCGTGGCCACCCCTTTGGGGATCACGGCGTCAGGCAATAGATAGATAGATAGATAGATTGTTAATTTAAAAAGTTGCCTCCTACCAGAATCCAAGTCACTAGCTACCCACCTCCCCCTCGTACCCCCATATATCTACTTCTCTTCTCTCCCCCCTACCCCTCACCTCCTTCTATATCCTCCTCCCCCCCCCCCATCTCAAAAGCGCGGGGCCTCGGGAGTAGCGTTTCAGGCTGCTATTATAAAAAAAGGGATTAATTCAAAGTTTAGCAGGTTCCAATACCTAAGGAAAGAGAGAGGGAAGAATGGGGAGGGCAGAGGAGGCAGGAGATGGGGGAAGGAGGGAGATGGGAAAGAAGGGGAGAGGGGAGGGGGGAGGTGGTAGGGTGGGGAAAGAGGAAGGACGGGTAAAGGGGAAGGAGGAGGGGGGGGGGGGGGAGAGAGAAAGCTAGAGGAGGAAAGGGGGGATTATTTAAATTGTTCTCTTTCTGGACCCCCTTCTCCCTCTTGTTTATCCTCATTAGCTTTCAGATTATAGGATATTCGCCCAATTAGTTTGGAGATTTTAAGACCTTTCGTGCCATTTAGGTGTCATATGTTTCATGACGGGCGATAGGGAGACTGCAATTTAGAAGGAAATGGCCCAGGGCATTTTTCTACCGAAACATATAACAATCTTAATCTCGAAGGGGGTCTTGGGGCGTATATTTTCAAGCTTGATGGAGGTCTATGGAGGAAACTAAATATATATTCAATCAGTAGAACTTTGGCCAACTTATTTGGAACAGGGTATAGGCCATTAATCGTGGTCTTAAGGGAGGATGGGCGTATTTACTTTGCTAATTTGCTTATATCTATATAATATATTTTTTTCCTCGCTAGACATCTATCAAACTTAAAATAACATCCATTGGATCCCCCTTCTACATTAATTTGTACATTTTTCGGTAGAAAAATGGCCGGGTCTTCCAAAATTGCAGGTTCACTATCGTTCGGCTGGAAAAACATCGACACCTAAATAGCACACACAGTCTTAATATTGATAAAGAAATGGGGCGAAAGGGCTCAAAATTGCCAAACTAATAAACCGAACGTCTTAAGATCAGAAAACTAATGGGGTTAAACATGAGGAAGATGGGCTCCAGAAAAAACGACCTATCTCCCCTTTAGAAGTTTTCGAAGATAACCCAAACTGAATGTAATGTTCTCATTCATTCTGGACCTTATATTGACATTTTGGAGGTTCATTTATTTATGCTGTTGGAGGGTGAATACTAGGCCACAAATTATGTCTTAAGAGTGTACCTTACCAATTAGTCAGAGATAGGTTGACGAAAATAAGCTCGCAGGTACGAATTAGTCAAATATAGGTTGAACAAAATATGCTCGCAGGTAGGGAAAGGAGGGAAAGGGGAGGAGGAGGAGGACTACAAAGGAGAACAAACTGCAACAGATCTATTGGTCCTTAGAGGGCAGTTTGGATAACTAAACTACTAATCTACTGACTACGAGGTAGAGTAAATGATAGCAAAGAAGGAAGAGGACAGAGAGAGAGAGAGAGAGTGAGAGAGAGAGGGGGGGGGGGGGAAGGAGGGGAGAAAGAGAGAGAGAGTAAGAGTGTATGAGATGGGTAAACTTTCCACATAGTGATTTGGATAAGTTCTGCTGTCTTAATATTGTGTCGTTCTTGCTTTGGTTTGTTTATTTTGCAAGTTTAACATTATGATAAGGGAGAGCATGAGAGAGAGTGAGAGAGGGGAGGGGGGTGGGGGAAGATATAAGGGGGAGGGGGGTATCATCAAAGGCTGGGGGAGGGGGTTAGAACGCCACTTGCAGATGTTGCAGTTTGGGTTACCTACTTACCTCATTTTACAGCTAAGTTTGGCCGTTTAGTTTTTTGTTTTCAGTTTACTATTCATATTTAGCCTTACTCTCTCTCTCTCTCTCACTCTCTCTCTCTCTCTCTCTCTCTCTCTCTCTCTATAATACTTCCCATCTCTGAAATTACCTCTCATTTTTATAATCGACAAACTATTTTAATTCCTACTCTTTCTCATATCTTCCACACTTTTAGAATAGACTGACTCTCTCTCTCTCTCTCTCTCTCAGCCATTCAGTGTCACGGGAGTGAAATACGCCCGCTCACCTTCACCTATCGTGGCTGTAAACCTGCCCTCTCTATCTCTCTCTCTCTCCCTCCAGCCCCTACCATGAAATATTCCTCGACCAATTTTACCCTTCTGATCTCTCTCTCTCTCTCTCTCTCTCTCTCTCTCTCTCTCTCTCTCTCTCTCTCTCTCTCTCTCTCTCTCAGTAAATATATATACTCATAATATACTTACCTTACATACATGCAGATACGCTCTTATCCCTACTAGTACACACTTAAAGGAATATTTCCACTTGAGGGAGAGTTTTTCTGGACCCCTTTTTCCCTCATGTTTAGCCCAACTGCTTTTGAGATTTTAAGACATTCGCCCCATTAGGTTGGCGATTATAAGAACTTTCGCCCCATTTTTGTCTAAGACCTTTCGTGCCATTTAGGTGTCGATTTTTCCTGACTAGCGATAGCGAACTTGTAATTTAAGAGGAAAACACACCGAAAAATGCACAAATGTATCTTGAAAGGGGGTTGATGGGGTGTAAGTGACCACTTGTGAGTTTCAGCCTATAAGGAATTTGGAGCTTTAGACATCGATAGTAAACAGAAATGCAATAATACTGTAGGTTTCTGATGACTATAGACTTTTTTGAATTTTATTTCTTGTATGTATACATGAACTACAACCGTATTTTAGTTGGCAATTCTGCTAAATATCGATGTCTACAACTCCGACTTCCTTATAGAACGAAACTTGCAAGTGGTCAATTTTAAGCTAGAGGGAGGTCTAGGGAATAAACTAAAAACCTCCCCTTAATCCATCTATGGACATCTATGTCCACGATATGAATTGTGGCCGTACAGACCACCACCATCACCATACCACAAGGATATACAAAGCCGAGGAGAGAGGACCTGCGCACTCATCATACGGCCATACGAGAAACAACAATGTCATAGGTAGCCACGTTGTGCACCGGATAGGAACCAGCATACGCAAAACTACGACAGACTATTTATTACTCAACTGGCAAAAATAATTCAACTAGGTAGATAGACCCCCCAAAATAACCACTTTCCCCTTAAATTAGAAGGTCGTACTCATCATCAAACACGCCTCAGTTCTCTCTCTCTTCTTACATTGTATGACGTGAAGAACCATGGGCCGACGACAGAAAACCACCTCCTTTGGCAGGAATCCCGTGGGTAGCATTTGCCAGTGTTGGTGGTGGTGGTGGTGGTATTGTTGTTGTTGGTTGTGGTGGTGGTGAGAGTGGTGGTGGTGGGATGGATCTTATGGTTGTTCTTCATCCATTTCGCCTGCAAAGATAACATAAATAAGGTTATTTATACTGTTCTTCATCCATTTCGCCTGCAAAGATAACATAAATAAGGTTGTAAATGGTGTTCTTCATCCATTTCACTTGCAAATATAACATAAATAAGGTTATTTATACTGTTCTTCGTCCATTTCACCTGCAAAGATAACATAAATAAGGTTATACATACTATCACGGTACGTATATATCAAGAAATATATAACAAAATAACCAGGTCCAGCGGCGAGCATCCTAACAAATTTAGGGGGATAGTGCTTGTTTTTTGGACTATGTATTTATTTATTAATATATTTGTTAGTTTACTCGCTAGACCTCCATTAAGCTAAAAATATAACCCCCTTGAGCCCCTTTCAAGATAAATTTGTAAATTTTTCGGTAAAAAAAATGTCCCGGCCGTCTCTTCTTAAATTACAGGCTCGCTTCCGCTTGCCAGGAAAATATCGACACCTAAATGGCACGAAAGATCTTAAAATTGACAGAAAATTGGCGAAAGTTCATAAAATAGTCCAGCTAATGGGGCAAACGTCTTAAATCTCAAAAGCAATGGGGCTAAACATGAGGGAGAAAGGGGTCAAGAAAATAACTCCTCAAGTGAACATCTCCCCTTAATCCATTCTGTACCGGTGACGTTCTTTTAACTTTGTTCTGGCTACTATTATACGATTTCGTCAGTTTAAAAATAGCCTCCAGCATATACAAGGCTTCGAACTATCTCACTTAACCCTTTTTCTACCACAAATCCTTCTTAAACTGCATACAATCGTCTAAATGTAGCCAGAATAATTTTGAAAAGACGTCGCCGGTACAGAAGGGGTTAAGGCCACTTGTAATTTTATGATCCTAAAAGGCCACCTCGACAATGAAGAACTGTAGCGTGGTCCATTCCTAGCTAACTGTTCTAAACTAAGTTAGTTAAAATGGGACTTCAGGATTATTAAGCCAGCACACTGTAAGTCAAGAATAGCGTCAGGACTGGAGACCCTTTTCGAGAACTTCAGTCCCTTGCTAACAAGTACATTGCTTTAGCTTACTCGTCGTTCCTTTATGAACATTCGTGGACCTCCTCTATTTATATATATGGAAGCATATCTCTGGAATCGAATTTATGAATATATGTGTCTATACATTAGCTAAAAAAATATGTATACGATTTATTGAAAAGCAAGTTCCATCCAAAAATCAATCTAGATAGTTATAATAGCATAAAGGAAAACAGAAGGGGTCCACGGATTTTTATAGTGACTGTACCTAGGTTAAACAAATGTATATTTCCATCATCAAGGCTGCAAATAAATGGCAAACAGAGGATGATAAAGCCGGTATCACACGAGCGCTTTTTACCTCAACATTTATCCTTAACACTGGTCTGGCAGCATATGAGGTCAACATTTAAAGTATTTCGGTTACCTAAATTCATCTATCATCAGTCTAGAGTCCGACACCAGTGCAATATATTTCAGATATGTTGCCAGAAATATGTTGATCATTGAATGTTGAATATAAAAGCTCTCGTGTGATACCGGCTTGATGAGGATGATGAGAATTAGTATTATTATTGTCTGACCGTACCAAATAAGTCCTGGGGAGTGTAGTGAGACCGGGAGTATGACGAGCCTGTATGACATGAACTCGAGAGGCCCCCATAAATCGTTGGAGTGACAGACAGACAGACAGACAGACACAGCTATGAATAATTATATACCCCCGGACAAAGGGTTAGGCTGGGAGGAGGGGTTCATGTATACTGTTAGTGGGTTATGACCCCAGCCTTACACATACTCACTCACTCACACGCACACAGACTCACTCACTCACTCTCTCTCTCTCTCTGTACATTTTTCGGTAGAAAAATGTCTACAGCGAAGCCGAATTTCTTAACAATATTGGCTTGCTATCGCTCGCCAGGAAAAAAATTGATACCTGAATAGGGAGGAACGTCTTAAAACAGTAGGCCGAATTGGGCCGAATGGATAAAACCCATAGAGAAAAAGCAGGTCGGTCCCCCATTGAGTACCAGGGAAGTCCTTTTCATCCTATTTTGGCGACTATTAGACGATTTTATTCAAATTGGGAAGGACCTCTAGCAACGATAAGGCCTCAAACTATCTCAACCAACCCTTTTACCTACCACAGATCCTTCCCAAGCTGTATAATATCGTCTAAATATAGTTAGAATAATAAATAACACACGTCGCTGGTACTCAAAGGGTTAAGTTATGATAGTTCTGGGTGGGTGTTTTTGGCCTTTCTATAATGAACAATGTATATTGTGTTGGTGGTGTAATGGTTAAGATGCTTATGTTCTGGGTTTGGTGTCCCGAGTTCGAATCCCAGGAGGACCATATGCTTTCATCAGTTTATTCAAGTGCATTGGGGATTGTAATTGATGATTAATGTTAAGAACGGGGTGTTACTTTATACAACAATCTAACTCCAGAATACCTGATAATACCGATGAAAAAGACCCCCCCCCCAAAAAAAAAATTGCCAGAATGATCCCTATCGAAGTCGCCGGCAAGAAGCGCTTCTTAAGGGGAGTGGGTCGTTTTTATGGTCCCCTTTCTTCCTCATATTTAGCACCATTAGTTTCCAGATTTTATGACATTCAGCTCAATAGCTTGGCGATTTTAAGATCATCCGCCTCATTTCGTTGTCAATTTTAAGACCTTTCGTGCCATTTAGGTGTCGATTTATTCCTGGCAAGCGATAGCAAGCCTGAAAATATAACAGGAACCGGCCTTCGGCCGGGAAATTTTTCTACTGAAAAATGTACAAATTTATCTTGAAGGGGGGTCTAGGTTTGTTTTGTCTAAGCTCGATGGGGGTCTAGCAAAGAAACTAAGAAATACAGGAATAAATTAGTTAATAGGCCAAAAAAACGGCTCATCTCCCCTTAAGTGACTGAATTAACGATTGCCAGATAAACGCAAATTCACACCCAAATCCAGGAAATCCCCGAGAATGTGACGGAATTCATCCTTAAACCAGGTTATGCCACACACTGGCATCGTCTGGAACACAAATCGAGATAGAAAAGTCCGAAATTATTCCAAAATATCGGAGACTATCAGGCTTGTCAAAATTACGTGCAAGGAGGCGGGGCTTGCTCAGGAGTTGCCGCTTGCCCTCCATTTGGCCTATCCAGCTAAATGGTTACACATGATTGTTTGTGTGGATAGTTAATGGTTCGTGCAAGCTTACTAGACTCACACAAACTCCCATAGCACTCCCACAAACGTTTAAAGTAAGTTAAGTAGCCTAAACCCTTCACTGCTAAGCTTCACTTTTTGGTCGATTTTTGCATGTATTCATTATTTTTCTAGTTTCCTCCCTAGACCTTCATCAAATAAAGAAAACATCCATTAGATCCCCCTTCTAGATTAATTTGTAAATTTTTCGGTAGAAAAATGTCCCGGCCGAAGGCAGGTTCTTCCAAAATTACAGGCTCACTATCGTTCGCCAGGGAAAAAATCGACACCTAAATAGCACGAAAGGTCGAAATATTGACGACGAAATGGGGCGAAAGGTCTTAAAATCGACTAACTAATGGGGCAAAAATCTTAACATCTGAAAACCAATGGAGCTAAACATGAGGGAGAAAGTGGTCCAGAAAACCGGCCCATCCCCCCTTAATACGACGAACTAAGCGGTGTGTGGCAAGCCTCCGTTGGACACGCTCTGCATCTCTGCCGGTTTGTCCTTCACCTCTGCACAGTCACACGCAAAAGTTCCGTCTGCCTTAAGGGGAGATGGGTCCCCCTTCTTTCTCATATTTAGCCTGATTAGTTTTGATATTTTAAGACGTTTGCTTCATTATTTTGTAAATTTTAAGACCTTTTGTGTTATTTTAGGTGTCGATGTTTTCCTGGCGAGCGATAGCGAGCCTGTAGTTTAGGAGGAACCGGCCTTCGGCCGGAAATTTGTTCTACAGAAAAATATACAAATTTATTTTGAAAGTGAGTCTGGGTGGTGTTTATTTAAGCTTGATGGGGTCTAGCGAGGAAACTAAGAAGTTCCGTCCACCTTCATAACTATACTTTATTCTTTTAATATCACGCGAGCGCTATTCCCGGGAATTTGTTTGGGTAGAGGCAGGTTCACATGAGGATTCTTCCCGGTATTTATATTCTGGTAACACTTAACCCCTTCATTACCGGTGCCGTCCTTTTAGCGTTATTCTGGCTACTATTAGACGATGTTATTCAGTTTATAAAGGGCCTTCAGCAATTAACAAGTTTCGTACTATCTCACTCAACCCTTTTTTGTACCACATATCCTTCTTAAATTGCATAAAATCGTCAATATATAGGGATACTATAATTAAAAAGACGTCACTGTTACAGAAGGGGTTAAGGGGAGACTTGGATTTATTTTGTATTATTTGTTCAAGTATTTATATATTCTTGTATTGTGTTTAGTTTCTTCCAAGACCTTTATCAAACTTTATAAAAACACCCCAAGATCCCCCTTCGATATAAATTTGTTATATTTTAGGTAGAAAAACGGATGGTTCCTCCTAAATTACTGGCTCGCTATCGCTCGCCAGGATAAACTCAACACCTAAATGGCATGACAGGTCTCGATATTCATAAACAAGCGACGTCTTTTTCATTTCATTCTGGCTATATTTAGTCGATTTTATTCAGTTCAAGTAGCTTTCACGATCCAATACACATTTATTTTAGCTTTCTGGCTATTATTAAGCGGTTTTATTCAGATTAGGAAGGGTATATGGAGGTCAAAGGATTCATTGAGTCAGTCTTTACTCCTTTAATTCCCATAAATCTTTCATAAACTGTATAAAATCGTATAATGATAGCCAGAATAAACTCCACGACAGAATTGCCGAAAAAGGTTGTCGACATTTGAGGTAGTGTAAAAGTGCCTGAATTCCAATCTATACCCTATTCCAAGTAAGTACACGCAAACTTTTTAACTGTTTAACTCACAAACGACTAGAGTAATCTCTTAAATATTTATATCATTTAGGAAAGGTCAGCTAGGGAATTAGTGTGGAAATGTACAACCCATTTGCTCTAGCCCTTTTTGAGTTACAGAGGTTAGAGTTCGCGATTTCTAGACTAATTTAGAACAGGGTATAGCCATTTGAATTCAAATGTTTAATTAAATCGACCACTAGGATTACATATCAACGATCTTATTACCACGATTATAACAAAATATCAATAAACAAAATTGGGTATACTGATGGTGACATGCCTTTGATTAAGGAAGGGAATATTTTTTGGCCGATTATTTCATATATTCATATTATTTTTAGTTTCCTCCCTAGACCTCCATCAAACTTAAAAGACACATCCATTAGATCCCCCTTCTACATTTTTCGGCCGAAGGCCGGTTCTTCCAAAATTACAGGCTCACTATCGTTCGTCAGGGAAGAAATCGACACCTATATAGCACAAGTTCTTAATATTGGCAAATAAATGGGGCAAAAGGTCTTCAAATTGAAAAAACTAATGGGGGCAAACGTCTTAAAATATGAAAACTAATGGGGCTAAACATGAGGGAGGGGTGTCTATAAAACGATCCATCTCTCCTTTAATGGTATACTGTACCTTCCTACTCTACAAAACAGAGAAAAGGGTGAGGGAACGCGAAAGTGGTCCGGACTCTGAGAATAGGAACTTTAAATGTTGTTTCTGTTTGGGCTCTGTCTCGTGTCAGCCACCTCCAGCAATGGGGTATGTGGCTAAGTATACACATACATACATACCTTTCTAAATACCTTCTAAATGGATTTATTATTACCACAATAGCTACTAATACAATACAATAATAATAATAGCAGTAACAACAACAACAACAACAGCAACAAAAACAATAATAATAATAATAATAATAATAATAATAACAACAGTAATAATCACCCCAAAAAGTTGTGCCAAGAAAAAGTTACCTATCACAAAATTGGAAAAATCCGCTGGTGTGGCTGGGGTATTATGTAACCTGGGTTGGCTACCTAGTCCCAGACCACTTCATCATCCCTGTCACCTTCGCTGCCCGGGCATCATAAAATATATCAAAAAAGGAAGTCGAGAGTTGAATTGTAATTTTTGCATGGGCCGATCGGGGGCGGGGCTTATGGAGCTTTAGCGTGTGACGTCAGCGGGGAGAGGAACGCTGATTGGCTGGTGGGATATGGAAGCCCCGCCCATTGCCATCTATAGGGGTAAATAGCAATTTGTTTACAGTCGCTGCCATCTTGAATCCATCTCTATTAGCTCCTTTAACCCCTTCTGTACCACCACATCCTTTTTATTTTATTCTGGCTACTACTAATCGATCTTGTTCAGCTTAGGAAGGATCTCTAGCAATTATAAGGCTTCGAACTATCTCAATCAACCCTTCTAATTCGCAGATCTTTTCTAAGCTCCTACAATCGTCTAAATCTAGCTATAATAAAATATATCAGACGTCGCTGGTACATATAGGATTAAGGGGAGATGGGTCGTGTTCTGGACGCTCTTCTCCCTCATGCTTAGCCCCATTTTTTTTATAATTATTATTATTATTATTATTATTATTATTATTATTATTATTATATGAGATGACGAGTGTTGTTGTTGTTGTGAGAAGACGTCTGTGATTCACTCCGCTATTTTTACGATTTTCTTCAATAACTATAGTGTAATCGGTGACAAATATATTCAAAGGTGATATACAAACACCCACTAAGTGCCCTCTAACAAGAACATTGGCAAGAAAATAAAGGATTTCAGTGATAAATTACGGAAAAGTGAAGACCGCCCAGACAACCCCAAAATGGCCGCCGCCAACCCAGACAGCTTGGATGTAAACAAACCACAAGAGGAGTCAGGAAGGGATATCTACCCCTGCAGAATATGCCAGGGTCACTGCAACACTGGTATAAAGTGCAATGATTACCAAATGTGGGTGCACTACAGATGCAGTGAAATTCCTACCTACCTCCTGGTTACCCTAACCAAGTCAACTAGGAAACACACTTGTAAGAAGTGTACAAAGGAAGGCCATGCCAACTATGTAAAGCTTTCTTCAGATATTGAAAAATATATAGCAGAGGAGATTCAGGAGCATGAAGCCAACAAATCAAAACCTGCTGAAGCTGAACAAGGGAACAGTGTTGGCACTGGAATAGTTGCTGCATCAAGGGAAAGCGCCACTGGAACATTACCAAAGAGCTTTCCAGTGCAATCGCAAAATGGAGACACTACAGACCACACTGTGGAACTTCGCCTGGGAGATGAACAAGGAACAAACAGGAACAAACAAGAGGACGCAGCCAAAACGCTGGATCTCGGAATAGGGAGCACCCCTGCGAACATTGTTCTTTCAGTAGCCACTGAACCCCAGGATGTGAGCCAGCCCTCGCAACCACCAAGACCCAGTCCCAGAGTCACCAAACCTGTACCACGAACAAACAGACATGATGCCGCTGCCAGGACCGGGCACATTTCCACACCAGTTCACTATGCCACCGGAAGATCTGACGTCTGCAAATATTTCAGGAGAGGAGTTTGCCGTTATGGACGAGCAGGAAAGGGTTGTGTGTACCGCCACCCCAAGTTATGTACCAAACTAGTAAACCATGGCCCAAACAGTGACCTAGGCTGCAAACTGGGGAGAAAATGTCCATTCCTCCACCCCATCCTCTGTGAGTCTTCCGTCACAAACTGGGAATGCCTAAGCAGAAACTGTAAGTACACACATAAAAAGGGAACAAAAAGACATAGGTCTAGGCAAATGACCGAAAAACCACCACCCAGCACCACAAATCGCCAGGGTCAGGCCCAGGAGGCACCTCCGAACCGTCGTGGAGGAACCAGTTACCCTACTCCCCTTCCCGTTTCCGTTCCCCAGAATGTACCAGTAGAAACAAGCCCAGCTTTTTTAGATCTAATGATGGGCATGAAGGCAAGACTGGACACTCTAACAAAAGCATTGGAAGCCCAAGCAGCTATTATATCCAGCCACATAATAGGACAGCAAATTTTTTTTTTTTTTTTTTTAAGAGACAATGAACGGAGGAAGGAAAAACACAGATAAAACAAAAAGGTCCATGTGCCTAAAGGCATCCTCCATTCATAAAATGTTTGTAACAACTGGATTTAAACATTTGTAGATTGTAAGTTTGTGGAAAGCAATTCGAGGGAAGTGAATTCCAAAGAGTAGTAGCTCTGGGGATAAATGAATTCTGATAAGCAGAAGTTCTGCATTGTGGAGGAGAAAGTGTAAATTCATGGGCGCTCTCAGCTGCCCTAGTTCTACGGGGAAAGATGTGGAGAGGCGGCACAATTGAAGCAAGTTCCTCGGAACAATTACTGTGAAAATATCTGTAGAATAATGCAAGGGATGCAACGTTTCTTCGTATGGATAATGTAGGAAGGTCCTGTGTGATTGCAGGGTTATTGATTAATCTAATAGCTTTATTTTGAATTTTGTCCAACTGCCTCAATGCAACCACTCCACTTCCACCCCACAGAGGTGAACAGTAATCCATCTGAGAACGCACATGACTTTTATATATCACGGCCAACTGCTCGTCAGTGAAGAATTCTCGAACTCTGTACAGAAGTCCCAGTTTTTTAGAGGCATTCTTAGCAATGCTTCTAACATAATGTGTCCAGCTCAAGTTAGTAGTTAATGTTACACCGAGAATGTCAATACTAGGGGAAGTGGGAATATTTACATCATTAAAAAATATATGGGAGTCAGTGAGATTCTGTCGGTTAGAAAATTGAATGTACTTGGTTTTCTGTGCATTAAAGGAAACTAGATTCTTTTGTCCCCATCCATTAATTCTAGAAAGGTCCTGGTTCAGAGAAATTGCAGTGTTTATTTTTGAATTTATAAGATCGGGTTGGGTGAAAGAATTGGTAAATGTGAAGGAACTGTGGAGTGTTGAGTCATCTGCGTAGGAATGTATTGGATTATGAGTGGTAGATATGAGATCATTGATATGAATGAGGAACAGAATTGGGGCCAAAACTGATCCCTGGGGAACACCAGCATTTATTGAGTGAAATTGAGAATAAAGGCCATCTACCATTACACGTATTTTTCTGTTATGAAGATAAGAAGAAATTAGTGGAACTAATGATGCAAGGCCGTAGTGTGACATCTTCGACAATAAGGATTGATGCCAGACTCTATCAAATGCCTTTGATATATCCAGTGCTATTGTATGTGTTTCACCATGTTGGTCTGTAGCTTGGTTGATTTGATGCGTAAGAAGGCATAGCATGTCTGCAGTTGATCGACATCGTCTAAAACCATATTGCCTATCACTGATTAATTTATTATTCTCAAGATGCTTAATTATGTGATTATTTAATATAATTTCAAAGACTTTACCAAGAGTGGAAGTTATAGCTATTGGTCTGTAGTTTGATGGATCTGAAGAGGCACCTTTTTTAGGAACTGGATGGATGTTTGCTTCTTTCCAGGGTACTGGGAAGCATGAGGTATGAGTACACAGACGGAAAAAATTTTGCCAATACAGGAGCGAGCACCAAGGAGCAATTCTTAAGTACTATTGGAGGAATTTCATCTGGACCAGGAGCCTTATCTACCGAGAGATTCTGCAAAATAGTTTTGACATGTCTGGTGTGGATCTTAAGTGAGGGAATTTCAGGCGAATTAAAATTAAGTACAGGGACATCTTGATTTATTTCATCTAAGGTTGAGTTGGTGGAGAAAATATCCGCAAGAAGGTTAGCTTTTCCTCGTGGGTCACTTACAAGATTGCCAGTCGGAGATTTTAATGGTGGAATGGATGAAGCAGTAGTGAAGTTGGATTTAAATGAGTTAAGAGTAGACCAAAATATTTTGTTATCATTTGGATTATTTAGAAGTTTATTTGCCTGCTTGTGGAGAAAGTTTGATTTAGTTAGGTTTAATACAGTTTTGGCATGATTTCTGATGTTTCTAAAGTAATTAAAGGCTTCATGTGTTTTTGATCTTGTGTATGCATTGTAGGCTATTGCTTTTTGTTCAGTTACTCTAGCACAATTATGGTCAAACCATTTAGGTGAATTAGATCTTTTACTGTACTTTTGATGAGGAATAAAAGTTTCCATTCCAATTTTTACAAAATCTTGTATGTGGCTCAAGGTGGAGTGTGCATCATTAGAAAAGAAAGAGGTCCAGGGAATATCAATAAAGAAACCTTGAAGACCCTCCCAGTCTGCCCTATCGTAATGCCATTTAGTCACCAAAACAGGTTCAGAGTGGGAAGGTGTGGTAGGTGATAGACAGGTGGCCTGTATCAGACAGTGATCAGAAGATCCAAGCGGGGACCTCACTGTAACATCATAATTTTCTGAATTGGTTGTTAAAAATAAGTCCAGTAGGTGGGAATTATGATTAGGATTATCTGGTACACGGGTGGGTTGGTTGACTAGTTGAGTGAGATTAAATGAGTCTGCAAATAGCTCACATTCAAGACCAGCATCATCAGTCCTGGCTGAATGAGTGAGCCATTCAACATTATACCAACTCAACCCCAACCCCAAATGTTCCCCTGGCTAAATGCTGTGAAAACCCCCAAGAATGTGCACTGTTAGGCAATATTCAAGGCTTATTCCCAAAATCTAACCAAAGCAAAGTACCATTCCTTTCAGAATTATAAAGAGAGGAAAAGTTTGCTTTTATTGCCTTAACAGAGTCGCACCTTAGCCAAGAAATATACAAGGCCGAAATTAAATTAGAAAACTATACTTCTTTTAGAACTGACAGAAATGGAAGAAGTCACGGAGGTGTCATAAACTACGTAAGAAATGATTTGGCATCAACAACTGAGAATATCCTCTCTCATTCTAACGGAGTGGTGGAGACAATTATTACCCACATCAAGAAAATACAACTGGTACTGGTTAATGTATACCGGCCCCCAAATTGTAGTAAAGAACATTTCAGAGCTGCCCTGAGTGCAATAACAGTAGCACTAGATACCCTACCAGAACCTATGCCAGAGACTTCAACTTCCCCATAATTAAATGGCCTTCAAAGAGAAATTTCTGGTGGCACATGTGGTGACCAAGAACAAGCAAAGCAACTGATAACTCTTGCTGAGAAATACTTCCTCACGCAAATCATACAGAAAGCCACAAGAGAAAAGAAAATACTTGACTTGCTCTTCACCAACAACCACGAGCTTATACATGGGTACGAGCTAGACAAGACCAACCTCTCTGACCACAAACTTATATCAGTATGTACACAAATCATAAAGGCCACCAAAAGCAGTATGACTGAAAGTGATATGAAAAGAGACTTCAAAGCCCTAAACTTCTTTTGCGAGAAAATAGAATAGGATGAGGTAAATGCTAAGCTATCGAAAATAAACTGGGGTCAAGCATTGAATGTGGAACATGTAGATGCCATGCTGGAAACTTTTCTTTCTACTGTACTCAATATATGTAGAAGTTGCATACCAGAAAAGAGAGGTCCAGGAACCAACAGAGCTCGGACAATACCACAGACCAGAAAAATCCCCATGAGAAAAAGAACTTGCCTGCAAAAACAGTTGTCATCTTCATATAGTGACCAAAGACGATCCACACTGCTATCAAGAATCTTGGAGGTAGAAAGAAATATCAAGAAATCCCATGAAGATCAGCGACGGAGGGAAGAAACCAAAGCAGTATCAACAATTAAAAACAATCCCAAATACTTCTCTCAATATGCAAAAAGATTCTCCAGAACAAAGTCACAAGTTGGACCACTACTATCGGAGGAGGGAGAGCTGGAAACGGAACCACAAACAATATGTGATATTCTTGCAAGGCGGTATGAGGCAGTCTTCAGCTTTCCGGACAACTCCAAGACAGTCCATGACCCTCAAGCATTCTTTCGACAAGTACCGGTACCAGGACCGGAGCAACAACAAACACTAACAAACTTCCGTTTCACGGAGGAAGATATCATACTGGCAATAGATGAATTAAAGGAAATTCAGCTCCTGGTCCAGAGGGGGTCCCAGCAATATTGCTAAAAAATTGCAAAAACACACTAGCAGGACCTCTCTACCTACTGTGGTGGAAATCACTAGACACAGGGGTTGTACCTAAAGAACTGAAAAGAGGCAGCATAACCCCAATACATAAGGGCGGAGAAAGAGGTCTCCCGAAAAACTACCGCCCTGTAGCGCTGAAATCGCATTTAATCAAAATATTTGAAAAGGTTATTAGAAAACATATTGTCAACTACCTGGAATCCCAAGACCTCATGAACAAAGGACAACATGGGTTCCGAAAAGGGAGATCGTGCCTCTCGCATCTCCTAGAACACCAAGATCGGCTATTAAATCAACTGTCAACTGGAAACAATATGGACGTCGTTTTCCTTGATTTCGCTAAGGCCTTTGACAAGGTTGATCACGGAATACTCGTCCACAAATTGAGGAGCCTTGGGATCTCGGGTAACTTGGGTACCTGGCTCCACAGCTTCCTGACATCCAGAAGCCAGACTGTGACAACAAATGGAGCCTCATCGAAGAAGAGTCTGGTTGTAAGTGGAGTCCCCCAAGGCTCGTCCTGGGACCTCTTCTTTTCCTGATTCTGATGATAGACATTGATAGAGAAATACAGTACTCTACTCTCTCATCATTTGCTGATGACACAAATATCAGCAAAAATGTAAACTCTACAGATGACGTCCGGAAACTACAAGAGGACTTGGACACTGTGTACAGCTGGGCAAATGAAAACAATATGATTTTCAATGAGGACAAGTTTGAGTTGCTGAGATGTGGAACATTGGAGAACATAAAAGAATCAACATTGCTCAGTACTGAGGGTGGACAACCCATAGAAGCTAGCACAGAGGTCAAATGCCTGGGTGTCCATCTCAGTGGGGATGGAAAATTCCAGTATCATGTAGAAGAAACTGTAAAAATGGCAAACAGGGTGGCTGGGTGGATACTCCGAACATTCCATACCAGAGACGAAGAATGTCTTTCAACTTTGTGGAGAGCCTTGGTCCAACCCATCTTGGACTATTGTAGTCAGCTCTGATCACCCCATAAGGTTGCAGATATCCAGGCACTGGAAGCAGTCCAACGTTGTTACACACGCCAAATCAGAGGACTGAAAGAAGCAAACTACTGGAGCAGACTAAAAAGCCTCAAAATGTATTCGCAACAAAGAAGAAGAGAAAGATACATTGCGATATATGTGAGGAAGATTTTAGAAGGACTGGTGCCAAATCCATTTGAATCTGCAGGCATAGTGCCACACTATACTGACCGTGCTGGATGGCAGTGTGAAAGGAGGACACTACCCAGCCAGGCACCCCAAAGAGTAAAGACCCTCTTAGGAGCCAGCTACAGCATCAATGGAGCAAAACTTTACAACTGCCTACCAAAGGAACTAAGAAATCTCACTGACTGCCCAGTAGAAAAGTTTAAGACCAAACTGGAAATTTGTCTTAGAAATAACCCGGACGAGCCTCCAGTCTCGGGGTACACCCAGCTCTGCAGAGCGGCATCAAATTCTATCCCGGACCAGCTGGACCTCAAGAAAAGGGACGCAGGACTGGGGCGCAGCGGTGGAGCACCATGGCTGTGAGGCCTTGACCTCTAGACATCTTCAAGAATTCAAGTAAGTATTCAAGGTCTCCAACCAGGGTGCAGAAACACCAACAAGATGAATCCACACCAAACACCCGGAGGCACTGGAGAGAGACTACGGCAACTTAGGAAAAAAAACCCATATATACTGTATATACAGTATACATATATTAAACACAGATCAAATGAATAATAAAATATTATGCAGGAGGATATAAAGTATAAATATAATACAATAAAATAGAATAAAATAAGTTTAAACGTTAAAATTAATGCTGCAAAAAAGCATTAACTCTAGACTTAAAAATGGAGATATGAACTGAATTGACTAGCTCATTTGGCAACTTATTCCACAAGTCAACCATGGCCGGCACAGAACCCCATGTAAGGGATGCTGAGGGTTGTTAAAAACTTTAAATAAAAGACTAAGGGCACCAACTTTACGTCGATGACACAGATCAAGAGACAAATGAGGTAGAATAAAACTGATAGAATTTAGTGACCTGTGAAGCAACTTGAGATGGCAGTCAGCTGCTGACAACCAGACAGGTGAGCAATACTCGAATTGTGGCAAAATAGAAGCATAAAAAGACTTGATAACTGTGGCTTCACAAGCAAACGTTTTATAAGCCTTGCAAAGCAGACCAATTTTTTGGGAAATGGAAGAGGAGAAAGAACGAATATGCTTTTCAGAAGTAAGTTTGGGATCCAGAGCAACTCCTAACAAACGCAGAGTATCCACATTCTCAATTTGCTTGCCAGAAACTTGTAGATAAGGATGGGGAGGATCCAAGGTACGAGATCTGCTGATGATAATGGAGTGTGTTTTACTAGCATTAAGTTTCATACCCCAAAGTTCACACCATGATGTAATTTTGACTAAATCCCTATTCAGAGCAGTAGCAATTTCGTGTCGATCAATTGGTGATGGAATTGACGCATATAAAGTTGTATCATCGGCATAGGAGATTAGTATATTTTCAAGCTCGGAACACAGGTCAGCAGTAAAAATAATAAAAAGCAAAGGCCCAAGGACACTGCCTTCTGGAACGCCAGAAACAACAGTAACAGAAGGGGAATGACACCCATCAATGACCACAGACTGAGATCTTTTCGTCAAAAAATCTTCAAAGATCCTTAAAAAATTGCCACCAATACCGATGAGCTGTAACTTATACAAAAGTGCTTTATGGTTGACTAAGTCAAAAGCAGAACTAAAGTCAATAGCCACGACACGAGATTCATGTCCCTGGTCCAATGAAGATTGCAAGTTATGGGTGAGTGTCAGAAGCGCATCACATGTACCCAGTCCCTTACGAAAACCAAACTGTGAGTTTGGTATAAAATTATGAGTATTACAATAAGAGGAAAAGCGTCTGGACAAAAGCCTCTCATAGAGCTTGGATCGGATAGGCGTAATGAAGATCGGGCAATAGTCATTAGGAGATGATGAGGCAGTATTTCCCTTTGGAATAGGAGTGATACTGGCCTTACGCCAGCAAAGAGGAAAGCTACCTGATTTCAAAAGCAACCTAAACACCACGGCCAATTTAGGTGCCAAGACCACTGCAACATTTAAAAAAAAGAGAGGGAAAAACCCATCCGGGTCTGTGCCACCATAGGTATCAAGATCCAGCAAGTACCTTTTCAGTTCAGCTGATTTGAATGCCATTGAATTGAGGTTGGGTCTAGGGAAACACGTCAATGGCAAACACAATTCCTGATTACTCTGCTTGTTAATAAACATATTAGATAGAATATTGGCCTTTGATAATGGATCAAAAGAGATGGAGCCATCAGAATCACAAAGAGGAGACATGGAGGAATCTATTCCAAATAAAGAGGACTTCAAAGCGGACCACCATTTATGAGGCTGTGTAGCTCCTGCCAGAACATCCTGAAGATGGGAGTTATAATCCCTCTCAGCACCATAACAAAAAACTCTGCGCAGCTGCCCTTTTAGAAACATAATTTTCCCAATGCAAGGGGGTTTGATTACACCTCCATAAACGATATGCAGCCTGTTTGTCATCAAATGTACGCTTGCCGTCATCATTAAACCATGCTTTATCCCTGATACGAGACTTAATTGTTTTTGATGGAACTCTTTTGCGAAGGATACCAAGAAGGGAATTGTTGAAAGCTGAAACTCGGTCATGAGATCTTAGTATGAGATTCCACTCAATATTACAAACACATTACAAACGTTGTCCCAGTTAACCAGGGATTTAAGGTACGGTAGACTTTACGTGAGAGAGTAATACCAGGAGCAGAAAAATCAAGATAAATTTTACACATGATGGCATTGTGGTCGGAAGTGCCAGCAGGTACAAGAACGGATTTGAGATTTTAAGACTTTCGCCCCATTAGTTTGCCGACTTTAACACCTTTCACCCCATTTCGTTGTCAATTTTAAGACCTTTCGTACCATTTAGGTGTCGATATTTTCCTGGCGATCGATAGCGAGCCTGTAATTTTAAGAGGAACCGGCCTTTGGCCGGGAAATTTTTCTTCCGAAAAATGTACAAATTTATCTTGAAGAGGGGTCTATTTTTTTTTATTTTTTTTTTAAAGCTTGATGGAGGTCTAGCGAGGAAACTAAAACATAAATTATTACATTATTTATAGAAAAAAACAAAATAAAATAAAACAAATAAAACGATGACGTCATTTTCGCTTTATTCTGGTTATCATTGAGTGATTCTATACCCTGTTCCAAATAAGTAGGCCAGAAATCCTGAACCCTAACCTCTGTTACTCAAAAAGGGCTAGAGTAAATGAGCTGTCAATCTCCAAACCTATTTCCTGGCTGATCCTTCCCAAATGGTAGACATATTGGCTCGATTACTGTAGTCGTTTGTGAATTATAGAGGTTATAGTCCGTTCATTCTGGGTTGGGCAGAAATCGTAACCCCTAACCTCTCATAACTCAAGAAGGACTAGAGTAATTGAGCTAATACTTCTACCAAATAGGAAGACTTGGCTAGGGAATATGTGTATACATAAACAGCTCATTTATTTGCTCTAGCCCTTTTTGAGTTACAGAGGTTAGAGTTTACGATTTCTACCCAAGCTAGAATGAGCGGACTATAGTGGTCAAGAGATTTGGTATAGTGGGATCAAGGAGCTGACCGAGATCATTAGAATTCCCTTTAATTGCTATACTTCCTTCTTAAGCTTGGTAAAATTATCAAATGTCAACTTAATCCCTCCTGTACCGGCGACGCACACACACACACACACAACACACATACAGAAACCCACACACAGATACACACACACACACAGAAACACACACACGCACAAAGAAACACACACACACACACACACACACACACACACACACACACACACACACACACACACACACACACACACACACACCACCTCTGCCTTGCCTTTACCTTCAGAATGGTAGGATAAGTGAACATTTTCCTGGTATACCATCACATACTGTACATCCAATGAGAGAGGCCACTCCTAGGACCAATAGATGCACGGACGATATCATTTTAAGGTTTACACTATATTTGGTTTATGGGTAAGAGAGTGTATACATATATTTCACATAAACGAGATTATTAAGTTCGGAAATATGCCAACGCCTATATTCAGACAGCATCACACAATAGATTACAACCGGTGTCATCCGAGAACTGGTATCCGATACAAGGTTTGGAGTCACTGTATTCGATTCAAGAAAGGGCTAAATGGCAGGATAAGTTAAAATTGTCCGGGTATGGCATCAAATATAAGAGATAGCTCGTTTTTCTGGTCCCCTTCTTCCTCATGTTTAGCTCCATTAGTTTTCAGATTTTAAGATGTTCGGCCTATTAGTTTGGCGATTCTAAGACCTTTCACCCCATTTCGTTTTCAATTTTAGGACCTTACGTGGTTTGCCTGGCAAGCGATAGCGAGTCTGTGATTTTAGAGAGAACCGGCCTTTGGCCGGGAAATATTTCTACCAAAATGTTTATAAAATTATCTTGAAGGGGGGTCTAGGGGGTGTATTTTAAAGCTTGATGGAGGTTTAGGGAAGAAATTAAAAAAATAATATATAATACAAAAACAAAAAACGACCAAAATATAAACCCTATCGCCTTAAAGGGCTGAATGGCAGGATAAGTTACAATTTTCCGGGTACGCCACCAAATATAACCAGTTGAGTGGCCATTCGTAAGACCAATAGATGCGGGGAGGATAACATTTCAAGGCTTGCACTTTATTTGGTGTTTGAATACAAATGCAAAATATAAACTAGCTAATACGGAATTAGAAAACTCAGACTGTGAGAAAGATTTGGGTGTCTTTGTAGCAATGATGTGAAGCCTAGAAAACAGTGTATAAGCGTTCGTAACAAGGCAAACAGGATTCTCGGGTTCATCTCAAGGAGTGTGAGTAACAGAACTTCTGATGTTATCTTAATACTTTACTTTTCATTAGTGAGACCTCATATGGATAATGCTGTCCAGTTTTGGTGTCCTTATTACAGAATGGACATAGATTCCTTGGAGAGAGTACAACGTAAATGACAAAAATGATTCATAATATTAGACATCTAACATATGAAGAAATTAGGCTTACATTCGTTAGAAAGACGCAGAGTTAGAGGGGATATGATATAAGTGTTCAAGTGGGTTAGTGGGATTAATAAAGGAGACATGAAAGATGTACTGAAGCTCAGTGATAGCGAAAGGACTCGAGGAAATGGTTTCAAATTAGATAAATTTCGTTTAAAAAAAGATATATTGGTTTGGTAACAGAGTTGAAGATATATGGAATAGGCTAACGAGTGATATGGTAGGATCGAGAACGACAGGGAGCTTTAAGATAAAAGTAGATAGGCATATGGACGAGATGGGTTGGGTGTGAGGGGGATATGCCGGGCCTATAATTGTGCCTTGAAATTGGGGTTGGGTGTGAGAGGTATCTGCCTTGTGTGGGCCTATCGGCTTTCTGCAGACTCCCATTTTCTTATGTTGTTATGAAAGCGGGTCAGGGAGTATATTTTGTGCACTAGAGAGAGAGGGGGGTTAATAAGTACAGTATATATATAGAAACACGCATATATACTGTATATCAGTCAACCTAACCTAATCCAATCACTATATATCGCTATTCTTAATCTACTTTTTTGCTATTCACACAAATACTCGAGCGTATAAGAACATAAGAATGGGAGTCTGCAGAAAGCCGGTTGGCCCACACAATGCAGATCCCTCTCGCACCCAACCTTGATTATAATTATATTTTAATGTAAACATCTCCGTCTACCAAACCTAATCCAATCAGTATATATCGCTATTCACACAAAGACACGAGCGTATAATTATAATGAACTTTAAAAATCGCCGTAAACGTTGATTGTTAACCCCTTCTGTACCGGAGACGTCTTTTTCATATTATTCTAGCTATATTTAGAAGATATTGGGCAGTTTAAGAAGGATCTGTGGTAGTGAAAAGGGTTAAGTGAGATGGTTCGAAACTTGTTAATTGCCAAAGGCCCTTTGGAAACTAAATAAAATCGTTTTATAGTAGCCAGAATAAAGTTAAAAGGGTAGATCCGGTACAAAATGGGTTAAAGGGGTAGTGTTTGTTTTATTGGTCTATGTATTTATTTAGTAATTTAATTTTGAGTTTCCTCGGTAGACCTCCATCAAGCTTTAAAAAAAAAAAAAAAAAATAGACCCTAAGACCCCTTTCAAGATAAATTTGTTTATTTTTCGGTAGAAAAATGTCCCGGACGAAGGCCGCTTTCTTCTAAAACGACAGGCTCAATGTCGCTCGCCAGGAAAAGATTGACACCTAAATGGCCCGAAAGGTCTTAATATTGACAAAGAAATGGGGCAAAAAGGTCTCAAAATCGCCAAACTAATGGAACGAACGTCTTAAAATCTCAAAACTACTGGGGATAAACATGAGGGAGAAGGGAATCCAGAAAAAGCAACTACCTCCTTCTTAAGTATGCTTGTGATAGTACAATTTAGGGTATAATGTTGGCAATAGGGCTGCCTGTCACGTGACTGTCAAAACAACGGGATGTGTTTAACCCCTTCAGTACCGGTGCCGTCTTTTTAATTTTATTCGGGCCATTAGACGCTGGTATTCAGTTTAATAAGGGCCTCCAGCAATTAACAGGCTTCGAACTATCCTACTTGACCCTTTTTACTGCCACAGATCCTTCTAAAACAGCACAAAATCAACTAAATATAACTAGAATAAAATTACCATGACGTCGCCGATACAGAAGGGATTAACAGTGACAATAAATTATTTAGAACACCCGGGATAACACAGCTTCAGCAATACAAAAGTCAATTTATCATAAGTAGGCCAGAAGTCGTGTCTCCTAACCTCTGTTACTCAAAATGGGCTAGAGTAAATGGGCTGTATACCTATTACCTGGCTGACTCTTCCCAAGTGGTAGAAATATTAGTTCGATTACTCGAGTAGTGTTTTAGGGTGACCGGTCAACTCAACCAGTAGCTCTCAACCAGTACCAAATCAACCAATATGGTTAGGTTAGGTTAGGTTAGGTTAGTACTATATTTTGGCACTGGTTTGGTTGGTCTTGGTTGATTTGGCACTGGTTGAGAGCTACTGGTTGAAATGGTCTACTGGTTGAGATGACATGGAACCATTAATGTCAGCTAAACAAAAATTAGGATGTATCGGTATAATATAACAATTTGGCTAAAATACTACGGTAATATAGAATTCTGATTCATCACTAATTTGGACAGGTTTATTTGGACACAAGCTGGGGGGATTATCTTGTGTTTTGTTAGGAGAGAGAGAGCTACATAGAGCTACATAGATACACAGACCACACAGACCTCAAGGTCCTTACTAGGCAGTCTGGCCTTACAAACTATATATGTATATATGCATATATATATATATATATATATATATATATATATATATATATATATATATTATATATATACATATATATACATATACACACACCGGTACATACATATACACACATACACACACACACACATACATACATACATATATATACAGTATATATATACATACTGTACAGTGCACACACACATACACATACATACATTTTTTTTTTTTTTTTTTTTTTCATATCACCCCAGTCCTCTGCAGATAGAGGTCAAGCCTTCCCTTGAAAGCGTTTATTGTGTCGCTCTCCACCACTCTCGCTGGTAGTTTATTCCACTCTGTCGCCACACTGTAGGTGAAGAAACTCTTTGTGACATCTAGGTTTGCCTTTTTGGTTTTTAATTTCATTCCATTTCCGCGAGTTTGATTAATATTGTTTAATGTGAATAGTGCATTTACATCGACTTTGTCGAAACCTTTTAGTATCTTAAAGCACTCAATAAGCTGACCCCTCAACCTCCTCTTTTTTAATGAGAACAGGTTCAATCGTTTAAGTCTTTCTTCATATGGTTTATTTCTTAATGAGGGTATCATCTTCGTCGCTCTACGCTGTACTGACTAAAGTCTTACAATGTCCTTGATCAGATAAGGTGACCAGAACTGCACACCATATTCAAGGTGGGGCCTCACCATACTTTTGAACAGTGGCACTATTACGTTTTCATGTTTATATGTAAATTTTCGTTTAATAAAGCCCAATGCTATGTTTGCCTTATTTGCAGCTGCTATACATTGGTCGGAAGTTTTTAGGTTTTCAGATATTAGTACCCCTAGGTCTTTTACTACCGTTGCGGTTTTTATTTGTTTGCCATTCATTTCGTATTTGTATTTCATATTTCTGCTACCAACCTGCAGCACCTGACATTTATCGACATTGAAGGGCATCTGCCATTTTTTCGACCACTCTGATATCTTGTTTAAATCAGATTGCAACGCATTTCTATCATCTTCGTTCAGGACTGTATTTCCTATTTTTGTATCGTCGGCAAATTTGGAAATGGTGTTGTTTACCCCTACATCAATATCGTTAATGTAAATGAGAAACAGGACCGGTCCAAGGACTGAACCCTGTGGAACTCCACTAGTGACAGGCTCCCACTCCGATTCCACTCCATTTATCACCACTCTCTGTCTTCTGCCTGTAAGCCAATTTTTTATCCAAGAATGAATTTCACCTTTGATACCTATCCTCTCCAGTTTAGCCAATAGTTTTCGGTGAGGCACCTTGTCGAAAGCTTTTTGAAAGTCCAAGAAGATTATATCTAGTGATTTCGTCATGTCGTTATATGTGAATAGTTTGTTATAAAATTCAATCAAATTTGTTAGGCATGACTTATTTGATCTAAAGCCGTGTTGACTATTTTGATTAGGTTGTTTGATTCGAGGTAATCTACTATCTTATCTCTAAGGATTTTTTCCATGATTTTTCCTACAATTGAAGTTAGACTAATTGGTCTGTAATTACTCGCTTTGGCCTTGCTACCCTTCTTGTATATCGGCGTAATGTTCGCATCTTTCCAATCACTCGGTACAATCCCCTGTAGTAATGATAAGTTAAATAGTTGTGTCAGGGGTTTTGCTATTTCGTCCTTAACATTCTTAATTATTTTCGGGTGGAGCATGTCGGGTCCCGGGGTCTTATTTACATTTAAATTACTCAATTTGCTTTGTACTTCGCTAACACTGATGGTGAAATCTCCTATCACATGAGTTGAGGTGTTATTTTCAAGGGTATGATCGAAAATTTCTTCTGTGAAAACTGAGCCAAAATATTTGTTGAGCAGATTTGCCGTGTTTGTGTCACCTGTTATTGTCTGGCCATCTTCTATTAGCGGTCCGATTCCGCTTTTGATCTGTTTATTTTTATTTACGTAACTGTAGAATTTGTTGGGGTTTGTGGCACTTTCTCTGGCAATAGTCATTTCGTAATTTTGTTTGTTCGCCCTAATTATTTTTTTCACTTCCCTTCTACTATTTTTGTACAAGTTTTTAATTACTTCAGTGTTTGTGTTATTTTTTACAAGTTTGTGGAGTTGATTCCTTTTCCTTATTGCCTTGCCAATGTCTCTACTGTACCAAGGGGGCATACTTGATTTCGTATTACGTTTTGGTTTCATGGGTACAAATTGTTTATGCGCCTCTGTAATTGTAGACTTAAAATTTCCCCATAGTTCATTTACTTCGTTTATATTTATGAGGTTTGAGTGTATGTTTGATAGCGATTCCTTAAGTCCGTCATAATTTGCGTTTTTGAAGTGCGAAACCATTCCTGTTGTTTTTACTGAGGAATATTTGCTAATAACGTTGATTCTTAAGATTTTATGATCGGACGTTGCCAGATGTTCACCTACATCCAGGTTTGATAATAGATTTTCTTGGGTAGTGATTACGAGGTCTAATATATTCCTGTCTCGCGTCGGCTGTTTTACGTGTTGAGTCAAAAAATTGTCCTGGATGAAGCTTGTCATTAGGCGTGACTCAGCATTTTTTCCGGTCGTGGTATTCCAGTCAATTAGGGGGAGGTTATAGTCACCTAGTAAAACTGTTTCGTCGGAATTAAGGGTTTTCTCTAGTATTTCATAACAAATTGTATCATCGGCAACAGTTAGTCTCGGTGGTCGGTACGCTGTAGTGATATTTAAGTTCATGTTTTTTGTATTTATTTTGACGCACACTATTTCTGCATTACTTTCGGGGAGAGTCACCTCAACTGGGTTTAAGTAGGTTGCAACGTACATTGCAACCCCCCCTCTTTGTTTTCCATTGTTACGGTCTTTATGAAAAAAATTATATGGCTCTATGTGATATTCATGAAGTAGATCTTTATTATTAAGGTTCAGATGTGTTTCCGTTATACAAATAACGTCAACTTTCTCATTTAATAACAGACATTTGAGTTCGTCTATTTTGTTTCTTATTGAGCAGGCATTTATGGATATTATTTTTATATCATTTCTCTCAGCATGCGCTGGATTTGTTTTTCTTATTGGTGGGGATGGGTTTGGGGTTGTGACTTGAAGCCGCGGCGGGTTGTCAAATTCATTCAGTTGGTTGGGTTGGCTTGGATGGGGTTGGGTGGGGTTGTTTAGTTTGTTTTGTGGTTCAGGTAGGTAAATTTTCGCAACTTGTGGGCCATTGGGGTTGACGGTTTCGTTTAAATGGTTGTGAGAGAGAGAGAGAGAGAGAGAGAGAGAGAGAGAGAGAGAGAGAGAGAGAGAGAGAGCGAGAGAGAGAGCGAGAGAGAGAGAGAGAGTGAGAGAGAGAGAGAGAGAGAGGGGGGGGGAAGGAGGGAGAGTGAGTGTGAGTTACAAGGAACATTAACCCACAGAACCCCAGCGACGCAAACCATGAGTCCTCAATGTATGTAACGTTAAACCCCAGCGACGCAAACCATGCGTCCTGGCCGGTCCGGTCACACTTACTCCGGTCCTATGGCACCTAGAGGGCTCAGATTTGTATGGGAACTGTATAAGTATCCCACGCAACCTTGACGATGGTTGAACACTCTCAAAGTCCAACCGCATGCGCGTGAGCACGCAAAAACCAGTATTTTGGGTGCATTTGCCTTCAAATTTTTACTCTTGTAAAATCGACATTTGGGGGCTCCGTAGGACAATTTTTTGAGCTTTTTGATCGTTTTTTTTGTGGTTTTTCCTTCATTCCAAACCCATTCGCTATTGTTTCTGGAAAAAAAAAATCAAAACAGCCGGTCCCTGGTGGTACATTTATTATAAACTAGCTGGTCCTCAGCGGGTTAAGTATCTCAGAGACCTTGTGGTCCATTCTGGGGAGATACTCAAAGTGGAAGGACAGAGATTGTTTAGTCCACTATTCATTACAGAGTGCGTATAAGGCTACAGCCACACTGAGAGCGAGCTGGGGCAGGGGTGAGCTGGGATGGGGATGAGCTGGGGCGAGCTGGGGCGGGAGAGAGCTGGGGCGGCGAGATGGGGCGGGAGAGAGCTGGGGCGGGGGCGAGCTGGGACAGAGCAAGCTGGGGCGGGAGTGAGCTGGGGTGGGAGCGAGCTGGGGCGGGAGTGAGCTGGGATGGGAGTGAGCTGGGGCGGGGGCGAGCTGGGGCGGGAGAGAGCTAGGGCGGGAGAGAGCTGGGGCGGGAGCGAGCTGGGGCGGGAGAGAGCTGGGGTGGGAGCAAGGTGGGGCGGGAGAGAGCTGGGGTGGGAGCGAGCTGGGGCGGGGGCAAGCTGGGGTGGGAGAGAGGTGGGGTGGGAGCGAGCTGGGGCGAGGAGCGAGCTGGGGCGGGTTGAGCTGGGGCGGGAGAGAGCTGGGGTGGGAGAGAGCTGGGGTGGGAGAGAGCTAGGGTGGGAGCGAGCTGGGGCGGGAGAGAGCTGGGGCGGGTGCAAGCTGGGGCGGGGGCAAGCTGGGGTGGGAGCCAGCTGGGGCGGAAGAGAGCTGGGGCGGGAGCGAGCTGGGGTGGGAGCGAGCTGGGGAGGGAGAGAGCTGGGGCGGGAGCCAGCCGGGGAGGGAGAAAGCTGGGAGCGGGGGCGAGTCAGAGCGTTTGAGTGGACACACTGGAAGCAGGTGATCGTGGCGATTGCTGGGGGATAATTAGCAGCACCTTAGGAAAATCACTTTGGCAACACACCACGGGACTTTCACTGGCTATTGTTCTGTTGTACTGTCTATCTTTCCCCTAACTCTACCGACTTTCCCAAATTCTTCGACTATTTAAACTCTAAGGTGGAACACATTCTATCTATCTATCTATATATATGCTCAGGCCCAATCCCCATTTTGGGGGTAGCCGACTCAAGACAGAGCAAGAACAGGGAAAACACAAAAACAACATAAACACATTCTATCCATCTCTTTCTCTGAAATCTCCATCTTAGGATATTTCAACGTTCACCACCGCCAATGGCTCTCCTATCACACTACTGACCAACCTGGTGAATAAGCCTACGTCTTTTTTATCATAAATGACCTAGTGCAGCTGGTCCAGCAACCCACCCATATCCCGGATCGCTTCAAAGATCGGCCCACCATTCTTGACTTATTGCTGACTTCTAACCCTTCTTCTTATAGGCTATTGTCCATCTTTTCTCTCCTTTGGGCTCCTCCGATCATAAACTTATCTCAGTCATCTGTCCTATCTCTTCATTACGGCCACCTGATCCTCTCAGCCGGCGGCGCTTGAGGCACTTCGGCACTGCCAACTGGGAGGCTCTCCGGCAGTACTTCTTTGATTTCCCATGGAATGACTTCTGCTTTCGTGGCCGGGGACCCTCGGAGAGTGCTGAACGCATTACCGAGGTAATGCTCTCGGGCATGGAAGCGTATATTCCATTTTCTTTCTCTCAGTCTAATGCAAAACAATCTTGGGTTTACTTACGCTTGTTCTACTGCTGTCCACAACAAGGAGGAAGCATTCAAACTGTACCGACGCCTTAAAACTCAATAATCTCATTCTTCCTATGTTTCTGCCCGGAATCAAGCTAAATCTGTTCTTCGACTTGCCAAGCACTCTTTCATCAATAATAAATGCACTGAACTATCCAACTCTAGCTCTTCCCAAGCTTTCTGGCATCAAGCCAAAAACCTCTCTAACAATTTTCTTCCTCGTCTTTCCCTCCCCTTTTCCACTCTGATGGCACATCCGTGAAATAACTTCTTCTTCTGACATCCTACGACTAAAGAAGGACGGCAAAGTCACCACCACTCCTGCCCTGCATCCCACTCTACTAGCAGAAGCGGCCAAAACCAGGGGAACACACCACAGCAAACTCCTCACCAATCACCACTTCCAAGGTGCTAAACAACTGATAGAGAACCCCAACATCATCATCTGTTGCACCGATAAACCTTCCTGCCTTGTGATCCACAATAAGGAGGAATACCTGCGAAATATGAACAACATCCAAAGTGACAATAGCAAGTTCAAAAGGATCACTCGCAACCTGACTGATGAAATGAAAAGAAAAGCTAACACCACCATCAACGCCAAAGAAGGAGGAGTTCATCTCAAAAAACCTATTGGAGAATTCACCCCAGGTTATGCCTATGGCACCATAAAAACTCAAAAGCCTGGTAACCCCCTCCGCCCCATCATCTCACAGATCCCCAATGCCACCTACCAGATCGCCAAGGCCCAGAACAACCTCCTCATCCCCTACGTGCCCTGCCAATACAACTTGAACTCCGCCAACGATTTCTTGGAAATTCTACGAGACGCCCCCCGGATTAACGACCATACCATCGCCTCCCTCGACGTAGAAAACCTGTTCACCAATGTGCCTGTGGAGAGGACCATTAACATGATTCTACGTCGGATATACCACTGCCCTGACACACCCAACCGGGACATCCCGGAGAAGGCCCTGAAGACGCTGCTGGAGTTGTGTACTAAGGAGGCTCCCTTCCTCTGCCCCCGGGGCAACATGTATCAGCAGATAGACAGCGTGGCGATGGGCAGCCCCATAGGAGTTCTTTTCGCCAACTTCTTCATGGGAACAATCGAAGAGGAACTCCTAGCTGCCCACTGGCCCGCTATCTACTGCAGATACGTCAATGACATCTTCGTGCAAGTTAAGCACCTGGATGAACTTCAGGAACTCCAGCGACGCTTCACGGCCTCCTCCGGACTCAATTTCACCTAAGAGAAATCCACCAACGGACAATTACCCTTCCTCGACCTTCTTGTTTCACTGAATGATCTTGGGTTCAAAACCACAGTGTACGTCAAACCCACTAACAGCAGACAATACCTAAATGGTGACAGTGAATGCCCCCGCCATTACCTCCTATCTTCCATCTCTGCTTACATTAGGAGAGCCCTCTCACACTGCACTACCTGGGGAGACTACCATCAGGAGCTTGAAAGACTCTCCCAAGTCCTGGTGAATAATGGGTACTCCAACTCTGATGTCTCCAGCACCATTAACCACCACTTTGAGAAATGGTACACTCAAAATCCCCCTAACACCAACCTCTCAGACGTAATCAAGATTTTCTTCCGTAATTACATGTCCTCAGATCACAAAACCGACGAATCCGTCATGAAAGAAATAATCAATAAACATGTCCTACCCACCAACCCTGACAACAAAATTAAATTAATCATTTACTATAAATCTCCGAAAACCTCCAACCTTGTTCTCCGGAACAGACCTACTTCCACCAAGAATAAGAGCCCGATGAATGACGACCATGTGATATATCAGCACACCTGTAATAATGGGGACTGTGGGCCCCATTCCTATGTTGGTATGACTCAGACTCGTCTGTCCCGTCGGCTAACTCTGCACCTTCAGGCAGGAGCCATTAAAGACCACTACCTCTCCCCCAACCACCCCCACTTACCTGCAACGATTGCTAAGGCAGCCTCCCAGAAGCTGGGTGTGCTCAACCGCCATAGGGGGTTCAATTCCCCTGCACAACTTCTTGCTCTGTACAGGGGCATAGTGCGCCCTTGTATTGAGTATTGTTCACATGTGTGGGGAGGTTCCTCTCACACCGCTCTCCTAGACAAAGTTGAAAGGAAGGCCTTTCGTATCATTAACTCCCGTCCACTCACCAACTCTCTGCAATCTCTCTCTCTCCGCCGCAATGTTGCATCTCTCTCGCTATTCTATCGCTAGTATAATAATCAGTGTTCCTCAGAGCTTTCCCAGTTTATACCACGTTCGTTACGTAGGGCACGTGGTACCGTACCCGTCTTGCAACTCAATCCCACCCCTACTCTGTGCAACTCTTCAACCCAAGAGTGAAACGTTACTCTCAAACTTTCTTCTACTCAACAGCTGAGCTCTGGAAATCTCTCCCAGAATCAGTCTTTCCCTCTTCCTATGACTTAAATTGCTTCAAACTCCGTGTGTCCAGGCATTTTGGCTCGAACGTCCCTTGATTTTGGCCCTGTCACTCTTTAAACTATGGGGGAGGCACTTGCTATAGGCAGTTCTGCCTTTTGCCTCCCTCAAGGCCCCATTAATTACTCCTTCCTTTTATCTATCCATAGCCTATGATAGCGCAGATGGAATGGGTGTACATGCTTAGATTGATATGCAGGATTCGAAACTGCATAATAAACCGTAGGCTTGTCCACCATTCTTTAACTGTCTTCGTAGCGCAATGGATAAATGCACTGAATTTCGGTGTGAGCATCCTAGGTTCGAATCCCTGGACTGCCACATGTATTTGTTGATTTCATTAATTGAGTTTAGGAGTAAAGTCGGTTGGTGGAGGGAACATAATAAATCACATAGAAAAAAACAAAAAATAAAAATTGACAAAGAAAATTACCCCAGAAGACTCTATACTTGAAGCTCTTTATATCCAAGCCTTAAACACCTAACGAGCGGCCTAGGCGGTAAATAATATGTAGCCACCAGCGGGGTGTTTTTAGCCAAAATAGGGCTGTTTACGTGATCATTTTCATGCCTAAATAAGACCCAGAGCGTAAAACAAGCATCTATCCCTGAAAGGGCATAAACAGAGCTTTCCAATGACACCACAACGATTCTTGTATGACCGCTAGTTTTCTTGCAACAACCGCGCAACACGAGTGCAAAAACCATGTAATTCGGTACTTTCCCCATACATTTCAGTATGTAGCGAGTGTGAGAGGGTGGAGGAGGGTGGGATTCATGTCAGTAGGCCCGCCGCGGTGGTCTGGAGCAGTCATACGCTCGCTAATCTCCTGCCACCACTTGTCTCTCTCTCTCAGCAACATTACGTGCTGAAATTGCCACACGACCTATGTCGCGCGCCGCCACATAGTCCAAATTTATTTAACTCGACTTATGTTGCGCGCCGCTAAAGAAGGGTTAAACCCGAGCATAAACAACCGAATAATTGACCTACAAATACTACCATCCGCCAAACGCCACTACCCTACCACGGCCGCCGTCCCCACACCTCCCTCCAGCACATCCTGTGTCTACGCATCCCAGCGCTCGCAACTGACCACCCATAGGACTTCCAACAGCCAATCAATGATAACTTCGCCCACCCCCAGCCATTCACAGACCAGATGCAGCGCGTGACTTGCTAGAAGGCTACCTTCTACCAATGGCAAGCCTCCAAACACACAGTAGCCCCACCTCCTCCTCGCCCCCTGATCTACACACCGGTATATATACCCGTAATGTTTCATAATGTAATAATTCCTTGAAGATGCTAGAAGACTAGCGAAACGTCGAATTACCATGCACTTTGCTAACCTAACCTTATCCCCCTGCTGACTGAACCCCAACGAAAATTAATCAGAAATATAGACTCTCTGAATAATAAAATTTTGATGCTGAAACTGCTGCTTCCTTTAACCTTGTATGCATTAAAGAAAATGTATTACCTGGCTTTACTAACATTATATATACAGTATATATAATATATAATATACATATATATATATATATATATATATATATATATATACATATATATATATATATATATATATATATATATATATATATGTATATATATGTTTCTAATCTCTCAGTGGGGATCGAACTGTCGACCATCAGGATGATAGCCGATGCTTTAATCAACTAAACCACGACATAGGACTGCCAGGGTGTAGTTGATTAAAGCGTCGGCTATCCTCCTGATGGTCGACAGTTCGATCCCCACTGAGAGATTAGAAACATTTAGTGGCTCACGTGTATTTGTGATATATTCTCATTATATATATATATATATATACTTACATTGATATCATAAATAGATATACAGATAGATAGACAAATAGAGATACACTGTACAACTGAATGCAGAGTTCATGTACCGGTATACAGTATTTCCGGCACTGTAGTTAGGATGATATTTATCATATCAATTCCTTGTACTGTACAACTCTTGTAGCGCAGTTTTCATGTTAATACCTACTCTAAATAACTAAACCCATGTGATTACACATTGTTTTGGATAATAGGATACTTCCAAAACAGCTAGTGAGAGTGATACTAATAAATTAATCATTCCCTATCCATAATAAACAGTACACTGCTCGCGCGATTCAAGCGAGAAACGTTAACTGTCAACCTTTCTCGCTTTGGGTCGCGCGGTCTCGCATCAATGTCCGCTCTAGCACGCTGCCAGTGTGGCCACATTCATTTGATACAGTGTTTCTGATTTTCTCGCCTCTGATCGCACCAGCCCGCCCGGTCACAACCGCTTGCAGTGTGTCCGCGGCCTAATACTAAGAGAGAGTGAGAGTGAGGGAGTGTGTGTGAGAGTGAATGAGCCAGATCCACACACATTGGGAGCTTATTAATATCTCACTTAACCCCACCAATTTAAGGGGATTAACGTTATCGCCACTAATCCACATAATACCCAGATAAATTAGTCGTCCTGATAATATATATATTTAATATTACATTCAGTCTCTCTCTCTCTCTCCTCCCATTGAGCTATTGCGTAGTACTGTTCACCCTCATAATAATATATAATATAATAGAGGGTCACTCGGTAGAGCACATACCTCCGCCTATGCTGGCTGGTTATTGTCCACTAATATTGTAGGCCTAAATTTCTTCTGGATCTGGGTTTCAGGATATGGTCCGGATCGCCTGTTAAATTGAATCACTTTTTTCATGGCGCATATCCTTTTTGCCAACCAAATTTTTGAAAATCAGTTTGTAACTTTGTGAGATATCTTGTTTACAGACCGTGATGCCCCATACCCGAAAAATCCCGCAACCACAGAACTACCTGAGTTGACGTCCCACCGCTGCCACCAATGAAATGTTGGGTGAGAAGAGAATTTAACCCTCCCGAAAATACCTGGGCCTGTAGCGGGCGGTTGTTTGGTTGCCTTTTTACTTCTTACCTTAATTTTCCTTGGTTATGCTTGTAGTTCAGGTTTTCACTGTAAAAACATGTTGAAAGGTAAATTGTTAAGGTAACTGATTTGAAGCAAAGACACTGTTGGGTTTTTCTATAGTTTTATTACAGCAAAATAAACTATGCTTGAATATGGCTTGTTTGATTTATTAATTGTCTTTGTAGGTATTGTAGCTACCCGACTGGGAAATACCTACAGCTTGCACTATAATATAAAAGCAACTAGATTTAAGTTATATTCCTGTAATTTATATTCTTCCCTGTAAAAGAATATAAGATAAGAATAGCGAAAATAGATAACGGTACACACACTAATATCGCACAGTATCGTACTGCCACTGTATACGTCACTTTATTAACACCTTACGAGCGGCCTATGCGGTTTATTTATGTGTACCGCACAGCGGGGTGTTTTTAGCCAAAATAGGGCTGTTTACGTGATCATTTTCATGCCTAAATAAGACCCAGAACGTAAAACAAGTACCTATCCCTGAAAGGGCATAAACAGAGCTTTCGAATGACACCATAACGATCCTTGTATGATGGATAGTTTTCTTGCAATAACCGTGCAACGCGAGTGCAAAAAGCAGGTAATTCGGTACTTTCAGTACATAATTGAGTATGTAGCGAGTGAGAGAGGGAGGAGGGAGCTGAGATTTGTGTCAGTAGGTTCGCCGCGGTGGTCTGGAGCAGTCATACGCTCGCTAGTCTCCTGCCACCACTTGTCTCTCTCTCTCAGCCACATTACGTGCTGAAATTGCCACTCGACCTATGTCGAGCGCCGCCACATAGTCCAGCTTTATTTAACTCGACTTATGTTGCTCGCCGCTAATTAAGGGTTAATTACCACAGCCGAATGAAGGGTCGACCTTCCAATGGGGCTGTCTGATCTGCTACTGGCCTGGCTTGCCTCCTTGGGCACCGGCTTTCTTACTAGAGTGGTGTTACACGTTACATAGTTGCTAGCAATCATATTGGAGTTGCTGCAATACTCTGAGGAGACCATGGGAACCCTTGCTTACTCTGCAAGAATTGTACCAAGTCCTTTTAGTCCAGGAGCTATTTCCCATAAGAGGTCAAATAAGGGAGTTGGTTCAACATACCCTACAGAAAAGGTTTGACTTGACAGAGTGGTAGGATAGACTCTCTGGAACACCCCCAGGTAGTATGTGGTTCCAAATTGTGGTATCATTTAAAAACTATTGACTGTTTTTTATTAAAAGGGGGGACAAATATTTGTTGCGTAGTCACTTCACTTTATTTACCGGTACACAAGTTATGTTGGACAAAAAATATAAGTGTTATATGTTAAATTGTTCGCAATGAAATGCTCTATCAGTACATGTGTATTAATTGTGTCTTCTACTTCACCTTTTATGAGGATATTACGTTAGATGCAAGAGCGTGAAAAAAACATTTTTTCCTTGTTAATATGATATTATGAAGCTTTCCTATTCCTTTCATACAAAAGATAAAAATAATTTGATTACACCAAAAACTGCCCCTACTATTCTATTATAAACTGTGAAAAAATTAGCATGATACATGCATCATTATTACCACAGGAGGGAGATGAGTATCAAGCTCCCATAGTCGCTCCGCACCTGACAATTTGGGGGCCGCTCTGATTGTATGATTGCTTGATTGTATCAATACCTTTTGAACATTGATACAAACATGAAATTAGGCATTAATTTTGCGGATTTACCATATTTCCAGGAAAAAAGAATATTGTTTTGAAAATCTAATATGGCGGTCATTTTTCAAGATGGCTACCATCGCATTTTGGCAAAGGTTACATGTTCACCTATATTTATATTATGCTTATAATAAGTTTGTTTACACATTCTCCCTCATGCCTAAGACATCTCTGCTGTTTCAAAAAATTTCACACATGTTCATTCTTAAATTTTGGTATATCATCAATAATATATATTATGGTATTATGCAGCAATACATGTTACTGGTAGTGCAGTCATTGTTGCATAGCTTTAACTCTGCCTACAGGTTTTTTTGCTTCTGTGATGATTACACATAATTATGGCTAACCCCTCTAAAAACAAAATCAGACAGTGAAAACACACCATGGCTAGTGCAGAGAATCAGGAATTGTTGGACCTCTTGCCTAAGAAAAGAAAGAAACTTTCAGACTTCAACAAGTGCATAATTTGTCAAATGGACTCCTGTGAAAAGCTGAGAAGACCTTCAGTAGGATCAATTCAGACACTTGTTACAGCACTTGAACTTAGGCAGAATGATGTTTATGAACGTTTGAAGGCAGATCTTGGCACGCTTTCCACTGTTGATGTTCAGTGGCACTCGAACTGCTATGAAACATGCACCAGCAAAGAAAATCTCCGATATGTACACAAGAGAAAATCTATAGAAACCTCTGTCAACAGTAGACAGTCTGATATGAGTACAGCAGATGCATCCACATCCAGAGTATCACGATCCCAGTCATCACCCATTGATTGGTCTGTATGTCTCTTTTGCAAGAAGAAAACTCACAAAAAGGTGAAGAATTTGATAATGGTCAGCACCTTTCAGGCATGTCAAACAATAGTTACAGCAGCAATTTCCCAGGGTGATCAGGTCATGCTTGGATTAACTAGTGCTGTCAACAATGACTTAATTGCAGCTGAAGCCAGATATCATCGTGCCTGTCATGCCTCTTATGTGAGCAAGACAAACTTGAAGGTCAGTGGAGTCCGTGGGGAAAAAGAGGACTCTGCATTTGATACTGCGTTCAGAGACCTGATAGAAGAGATCTCGGTGACCTGATGAGTGGAAAGGCATTTGATATGTCAATGTTAATGGACAAGTATAGAGATCATCTGCATGGAAAGGGGCTAAAGACAGTTGACAGTTACACTACCCAACGACTAAAATTGCGACTGAAGCATCATTTTGGAGACAGTGTTATTTTTCACAAGCCTTATGACAGCAAAAAAGCAGAGTTGCTCTACTCAAGCTCTATATCCCTCCAAGATGTTATTAACTGTGCCTTCAAATTAAATATCTCACCAGTGGGAGAACCACTTAGGGAACAGGCCCCGACTACAAGGGAATCTGACACAGACAAAATGAAGCTGCTGTACCAAGCTGCCAAGTTAATAAAATCAGAAATCAGTGAGTGTCAGGGCATATCAATTCGTCCACCTGACATCTCAGATCTTTCCATGACAAAAGCAAAGTCTGTGATACCAGAGAGTCTGTACTGGTTGCTTCGCTGGGCAATTGAAAAACCACACAAAGCTGACAATGCTGACTTTTCTTCACCAGTGTGTAGCAACCAGGCAGACGAAAGGCGTGTTCTGATGCTCGCTCAAGATGTTGTTCACTGTACATCTCATGGTAGGACCAAAATGCCCAAGCATGTAGCGCTGGGAATGGCAGTTCATCACCTGACGAGGTCAAAGCAACTGATCACCATCCTCAGCAGAATGGGCCACTGTGAAGCTTATGATAATGTAGAGGCAATGGACACCAGCCTTGCTAAGGAAGTTCTGGTCAAGAGTGACCTGTATGGAGTGGTGATACCTTCCAATATTATCCCAGGTGTTTTTGTTCAAGTAGCAGGAGACAACAATGACCTCAATGAAGAGACCCTAGATGGCAAGAATACAACTCATGCTACCACAGTTGTTCAATACCAGCGAGGAAATTATGGACCTGCCCCCAAGCCAAATGTGGTTGGAGACTATTCAAGGAGAAAGCGGTCACTTGAATCACCTGCAACTTGCCAGTCTGTAAGAGAGTTTGGTGCACATGGAAAACGGCCTGCACTCACCAAGTTCCTGAAGAAGATCAAAAGCAAGTGGTTCCAAATCAATGAAAGTCTCCATTCAGCATCACGTAACATGGATCTTGCTTGGGCCACATTAAGAATGACTCCAGTGAAGCTATTTGAGGTAGAGCTCATCTGCACAGAGAAACAGAAGGTACCTGGCTGGAGCGGCTTCAATGCTGTGGTTCACCCCCAGACACAAGATCAACAAGATCAACGTCCTCACCATGAAGCTGGAATCACTCCAAGAGTTTGTAACACTCAACGTTGGAGTGCCACAAACTTCAATTGTCACCGCAACTCCAGCAGCCACAAATGCCCCAACGTCAACTGCCAACAATTCAACGCCTACAGTAGCCATTTCAGCTGATGTTTCCGATACTCAAGATACAAATAGCGACTCTCTTCCCCCTCAAGACAACTTCCGTGTCGTGAGGAACAACGTTTGCCCCAAGACCAGGAAACACATACCGATTACCGAGTGTCAAAACCGTTTCCAGATACTCGCAGACTCAGATGACGAAGAGGAAATAGAAGAAGTCCGGCTCGTGGGAGACTCGATGATACGTGGTCAGCTCACAGAGTTTTGCGCCAGGGCACCTAAGACCAGGAAGCGTTTTTGTATCCCTGGTGGTGGTGTGGATGACGTAGTTGCAGCAGTTGACGAAGTATCAAAGCTGGCCCCAGCTAATACAATGTATGTCATCCACATTGGATCCAACGATGTACAGCGAACCCGGTCGGAAGATTTGCTTTTAAAGTACCAGCAGCTGATCAAGTCGTTTAAGGAGAAGTCATCAAGGATCATCGTCTCAGGAATCGTCCCCCGGCTCGGTGTAGAGAGCCGATTTTACAACATAGCCACCAGCACAAATCGTTGTCTAGCAAACCTCTGCAGGAAGGAGAACGTGGGATTCGTCGACACCTGGGACAATTTCTACTACGATGACTATTTGTTTTCGGACGATGGAGTTCATCTGAACCAGGTGGGAGCAGCGCGTTTTGGGCGTCTTCTCAACGATGCGGTGAAGGATTTTCGGAGAAGAAATCGACTCAGCACAGGACAACCAGGAAGGAGGACCGAAGACAGCGAGGACGGCAATCTACAAAGGAATTAAATACTAATCCGTCAAGAACCGCGAATTTGGATAAAGCTCCACCAATACGACCCAAATTCAAAACCGTCAGGGATAACGACCGAGGACCGAGGACAGCCATGAATGTAAATGTAGATCCGATCAGAACCAATAATTTGAATAAAGACCGTTCCTTGAATCCCAAATCCAAAACTTTGAATGTTTTCTATACAAACGCTCGTAGCATACGCAATAAATTTTCAGATTTAGAGGAACTAGTGTTTACAGAAAATTATGATGTGATTGGCATAACAGAATCTTGGCTCAATACACAAGATAGAGACTTTTTAGCAGAGTATTCACTTCCCGGTTATGTAATGTTTGAGAACAGCCGAATAAATAAAAATGGAGGTGGCGTTTTATTTTATATCAAAGAAAGTCTTAACCCGACCCTCGTGTCAAAACCTCAAATTGTGAACGTCGACACATCTTTTGTGCTAATAAAGAATAATAAAGGTACAAAAATAATACTTGCGTTAATATACAGACCTCCAGCTCAATCAGTGCAAACTGACCGAGAAATTTACGAACAAATTGCAGATGTAAGTAACTCACAAGATACCGTAATTTTTGGCGACTTTAATTTACCTGTGACCAAGTGGGGCGATACTCTTACTTCACACTCCGGACATGACTTGTATACGAACTTGCAAGAGAGTTCGCTTTATCAATTTGTTCGAATGCCGACCCGTGGTAATAACGTTCTTGACATTGTACTTGCAACAAAAGAAGAATTGATAGAGAATTTGAATGTTGGTGATGAATTCAGTAACAGCGACCATCGTACGATAACTTTCACTTTAAAGTTTACTAGTAACGAACCAAATAGTAGCATCGAAAAAGTCCCTAATTTCAAGAAAGCAAACTTCCATAAACTTAGAGCTATGTTTAACCCTCCAGCCCCGGGGGCTATAGCTTGCGACTGTGCTCCGGTACCGGGTGTTTTGACGATCTTTGGCCTATGTTAACTACTCTGTAAGTCAATGAATATGTCATGTAATGTTGTGAATAAAAAAGAATAATGTTCCACAAACCTTTCTCTGTCGAATGGCGTTGAGTAGAGGTCTCTAGCCCCTCTGGTTGCATAATGGTGAGCGCGGGAAGACGAGTGCTTTTCGGCGGCAAATTCTTCCCGCGTTCGGACGCGTCGCCTCGGCCATGGCTACGACGCACCTAGCCGCTCGCCGCGCCAAAGTATTTATCTCCCTTAGACGATTTTAGTGTTTGATATTGAGAATGTGATGTTTATTTGATATTTTCTAGTTATTTTGAGGCCAATTATATAAAATATGTTTATTAGGGTATCACTGTCACTGATATTGCTAATTTTCACTCGATACCGTACATTTTATTAGTAATTGAGGTAGGTTATTGTTGTATTAGGCACTGATTATTCGTTATCACAGGTGTTTATTATACTTTGGCCATCAAATATTAGGTCTTGTGTCACTTTCACTTTGACAAATATGCTTTAGAGTGTCACTGTCACTGATAATGCTCATTTTCACTCGATACCGTACATTTTATTAGTAATTGAGGTAGGTTATTGTTGTATTAGGCACTGATTATTCGTTATCACAGGTGTTTATTATACTTTGGCCATCAAATATTAGGTCTTGTGTCACTTTCACTTTGACAAATATGCTTTAGAGTGTCACTGTCACTGATAATGCTCATTTTCACTCGATACCGTACATTTTATTAGTAATTGAGGTAGGTTATTGTTGTATTAGGCACTGATTATTCGTTATCACAGGTGTTTATTATACTTTGGCCATCAAATATTAGGTCTTGTGTCACTTTCACTTTGACAAATATGCTTTAGAGATAAAGCATATTGATAATGCTCATTTTCACTCGATACCGTACATTTTATTAGTAATTGAGGTAGGTTATTGTTGTATTAGGCACTGATTATTCGTTATCACAGGTGTTTATTATACTTTGGCCATCAAATATTAGGTCTTGTGTCACTTTCACTTTGACAAATATGCTTTAGAGATAAAGCATATTGATAATGCTCATTTTCACTCGATACCGTGCATTTTATTAGTAATTGAGGTAGGTTATTGTTGTATTAGGCACTGATTATTCGTTATCACAGGTGTTTATTATACTTTGGCCATCAAATATTAGGTCTTGTGTCACTTTCACTTAGTTATATGATTTGTAAACGATTTATATACAATTTATTGTGTCTTTTTTCACTGATTTATATATATCTATAGGTTCTAATCATATGAATGTCACTTGGTATATACATTTGTGTCACTTTCACATATTATTATGGTGTAATTGTATTTGTATCAATGTTCTCATAATACATGACTTTTGTATTACAATACATTGGTTTTCTTCCACTTTTTGCCTATATATAATTATAGTGTACATATTGTCATTTTATTTGGCAATTTCAGTATGATTATTAGAACTCCAGCTTGGAGTGGTAATCAAAGAAGCAATCTACAGCACAGAGTGCCACCTTGCACTCCACACACTCCAGGGTTGACTTTTTACCTGACCTCGGCTTCACCCTGCTGTTGTAGCAGACATGGCACCGCTTCTGCTGTGTTCTTCCGGATTCATTCTGAGGCAGGGAACCAAGCCTGTGCCTAGTCAAGTATTGAGCAGACTGCAAGCGGTCAATAACGGCGGGCCCAGGATGTGCCACTGCCCTCTGTGGCATAGCATACTTCTCCAGGAGCTCCGTCAACACCTGCTTTTGGAACCTCCGCAGGCTATTGAACTTCATGGGTGTGTTCACATTCCGAAGCTTGTATATGTTGTAGGCATTCAGAACTGACATGTCCACCATATGCAGAAAGAACTTTTTGTACCATCTGCACGAGGTACGCAGGCAGTCAATGAAGCCTATCTGCATGTCGGACTTGTCCACCAGCCTCATGTTGATGTTGTAGTCCAGGACAGCATCGGGCTTGGTCACCCTGGCCTGGGTGCGGCGATCCACCTTGCCAGTCTCCACCATTTCCCCCTTGTGGATGGTGGTCAGGAGGTTGACCTTCCGCTGGTCGTGCCAGTGGATAGCCAGAATGGGCCCCGACTTCTTCTTGAACACATCACCTTTTTTGGTCTTTGGAGGGAAAGGTGGCATGCCCTTCCTTTTCCCTCGTACTGTGCCTACAGTCCCCGTCTTGTGCTCATGCAGGTACTGTGAGAGAGTGGGGGACGTATAATAATTGTCCGTGTAGAGGACGTGATTCTTATGAAAGTAGCGATCCATCATGGCTTGCACCACTGCTCCACCAAAGCCAATGAGGGGGTCCACAAGCAAGTCCCCTTCCTTCCCGCTGTAGACCAGGAAGTCCAGGACATAGCCAGTTTGGCAGTCGCACAGCACAAAGAATTTTATGCCAAAGCGATGTCTTTTTGAGGGGATGTACTGCCGGAAGCTGAGTTTTCCCCGGAACAGCACAAGAGACTCGTCAATGACGACCTTGCGGAAGGGCTTGAAGTAGGAGGTGAAGCGTTCTCGCATCATCTCATACAACGTCCTAATCTTCCACAGCTTGTCTGGGAGGTGGACGTCAAGGTTGGTGACAAGATGGAGCGCTGCGAGGATATCAAGGTACCGGTCGCGAGACATATATTTCCCGAAGGCAGGGGTGGATATCAGATCATTGGTGATCCAATAGTCAGGCAACCTATGCTTCTTGACATGAGGCATTAGCATGGTGAGTGCCAGGAACACCATGAACTCTTTATGAGTCACTGGGGTCCACTGCCTCATGTGGCCCTTGGTCACCTTTCCCAAAAAGTGGACCTGGAATTGGTGCTGCTTATTTGTCTCTTTGACAACATAGCCTACCACCTCCTCATCAAAGAAGGCCTCAAACAGTTCGTGTGGTGGAGCATTGGGGCCTGCAGGAAAATTGGGGGTAACGCCTGAACCCTCCAGTACCTCATCAAAAGCTGGCACATCAGGGTTGTATGCATCCTCATCAACTACGTCTTGCCACTGAAAAACGTAGAATGGGTCTTGTCTACGCTGACGAGGAGCTCCAGCTGGTGGCCCAGCACGCCCACGGCCAACTCGGGAGGCGCGCGCCCTAGGGCGGCGAGGGCGGCGGCCAGGGCGGTGGGCAGCACGACGGGCAGCACGACGCCGGGCCAAGCGGATGGGTCGAGGGTCGTCGATGTCCATATAGTCATCGTCAGAGTGGTCATCTTGCCCTGACGGTGGACCTATGTAATCATGGCCAGAGTCTTGAGAGAGGTGCCCTTCATCATCAGTGGCCCCCACATAATCTGGCGGGGAACCAGTGATGCGTGGGCGGCGTGCGGGTGGGCGAGGTGGGGAAGGAGTGGCAGGTGAGGCTGTGTCCCCCCGAGGTCCCGGGCTCCTTGGCCTGCGACGAGTGACAGAAAGCAATGTTTCAGTGTCACTAGGGCCAGGTATTGGTGATGCGAGCTCAAAGACTTCTTCAGGAAGACATGTTGAAGGCGGGAGAGGTGGGGAGGACCGTGGGGAAAGTTGCGGGGACGTATGGCTGGGGCCGGCCGGGGTGGACGCCGCGGGAGCCTCGAACAAAACTCTCTTACTTTTCTTAATTTTCTTGGTATATTTCCTACCTTTCCCCTTTTCGGCAGCAGTATGTCTCCTGTCGGGGGACCTAGGAGGCAAATAGGCCGAAAGTGTGGGGTCCTCAACCCTTGGCAATGATGGGGGTGGTGGGGAAGAATGCGGGGCATCCGGGTCATCTTGGGTGGCGTGGGTAGATAAGGGAGACAATGGCGGACGAGAAGGGTCACCACGCTGACCCTCACTCACAGCCTCATCCTCACCAAGTAGTTTTGCTTGTTCCCTAGCTGCCGCGGCCGCCTTCTCAAGTATTTTCTGCTTATACAAATGTAGCTTGAAAGGCGATTTACCAGGGGAAGGGCTTGGCGTCGTGTCACTTAAGCGAAATTTGGTGAGTGACCTTGAACTCTCCCACTCGCTCACTCTCTCAAGTTCACTGTCTTTAGGTAAACCAGCTTCCTCAACAACTGGTACATCACCTTCATCACTCTCATCACTGTCATGTTCTCTCGCAAATCCCAGGAATTGCTCTTCTTTATCACTCTCATGGCCATAATCACTCGACTTATAATTACTGGAGTCGTCACTGACTTCATCATCAACATTATGCTTGGCATCAGCTCGCTCATAAAGTCTCAATGTCGTCTCAATACCTCCGGGAGATAACACATTTAGGCGATGGCGTCGGGGTAAGGCGCGACGAACAAGCAAGGGCGTCGTAGGAAGCACGGTATCGGACACAGCGGAATCACTATTTGGCGTACTGTCCATGATGGCGTCGGGGTAGATACTGTTGCTGTGGCGGAGTTTACGCCTGGTGGCGCCACCTACCGTCCCACGATACCGAAAATGTACGCGCGGCATTCGAAAGCACGCATGCAAGCAATGGGCGTTCAAGAGCCCTTCCGGGTTGCGCGGGCCGAGTTTGTTATGGGCGTTCAAGAGCCCATCCGGGTTGGAGGGGTTAAAGAAACTGACTGGAGCTTTTTAATTAACAATAACGACATAAATACATCTTGGAAGTTATTCGAAACCACTTACCTAAAAGCAGTGCAAGACTGCATACCATCGAAAATACGGCGTCCAGGCCATAATAATAAGCCCAAATGGTGGAATAAAGATATTTCAAACTGCCTGCTTGCTAAAAAATTTGCTAATGATAGATTAAAATCCTCACAAAATGACGAAGAACGGGTGAAATTTGTAGAGCTACGACGCAAAGCCAAAAAGTTAATTAAGCAAAGTAAAAAGACCTTAGAGTTACATATTGCGAATCAAAGTAAAACAAACCCGAAAGAATTCTATAGTTATATCAGAAAGAAAAAAGTAGTTACTTCAACTGTTGGACCGTTAGTCGATGAAAAAGGAGAATACACCAAAGACGAAGTACAAATGAGTAATGCCCTCAATACCTTCTTTGCATCAGTTTTTACAACAGAAGACCTCAGTGATATCCCTACACCATCGCCGATTCAGATTGATAATTCAGATGTTCTAAGCAATATCACCGTTACAGAGAGAGAAGTATTGAATTGTTTAGATAAACTCAAGGTAAATAAAACGCCAGGACCTGATAAAATCTCGCCTAGAGTTCTAAAGGAAGCTAAGAATGAGCTCTCCAAACCACTGACATTACTATTCAATAAATCCTTGCAGTCTGGAACTATGCCTGATCAGTGGAAGCTAGCCAACGTAACACCGATATTCAAAAAAGGCAGCAAATCCCTACCCAGTAACTATCGTCCAATTAGCTTAACCTCAGTTGTATGTAAAATGCTAGAAACGGTCATACGAGACTCGTAAATCACTTAGAGGAAAATAACATACTTAAAGATACTCAACACGGCTTTCGTAAAAAACGTTCCTGTTTAACAAACCTCTTAGACTTCTTCCACGATATCCTCAACCTCTACGATGAGAGTAAAGCTGTAGATATTATATACCTTGATTTTCAAAAGGCCTTTGACAAAGTTCCCCACAAACGTTTACTGCTAAAACTAAAAGCGCATGGAATACAAGACGGTGTGTTGAAAGGGATAGAAAATTGGCTCAGCAACAGAAAGCAAAGGGTAGTCAAAAACGGTAAGGCATCTAAATGGACCAATGTAAGTAGCGGGGTACCCCAGGGTTCGGTACTAGGACCAATTCTCTTTCTAATTTACATCAACGACATAGATGAGGGTCTCACCTGCACAATCTCAAAATTTGCTGACGATACAAAAATTGCAAATAGCGTACTCTCAAAAGAACAAGTTGACGATATGCAACACAATCTAGATAAATTGTCATGTTGGGCCTAAATTTGGCAAATGAGTTTCAATGCGGATAAATGTAAAGTACTACATGTCGGATACCTAAATGAGAAAGCAAACTATTCGATGAGTGGCACTCAGCTTAAGAATGTAAACAGAGAAACTGATCTGGGAGTAACAATATCGAGTAACCTAAAACCGAGTCAACAATGTTCAGAAGTTGTTAAGAAGGCAAACAAAATAATTGGCTTTATAGGCAGGTCATTTGAGCATAAATCCAAAGAAGTTATCCTAACCCTTTACAATTCCTTAGTCCGCCCTCTTCTGGAATACTGCGTTCAATCCTGGTGCCCTTATTACCAAAAGATATAAACAAGCTAGAACGAGTTCAACGTAGAGTTACCAAAATGATACCTAGCCTAAAGAACAAACCATACGAAGAGCGTCTTAGAGAATTAAATCTATTTCCTTTAACCCAGCGCAGATTAAGAGGCGACTTAATTCAAGTGTTCAAAATCATCAAAGGCATCGACAATATGAACTGTAGTAAGTACTTCACTATCGACCAATCTAATTACACGCGGGGAAACGGTTGCAAAATTATTGGTAAATCTTTTAACTCGCACGAATCTAAGAATTTCTTCTTCAATCGAGTTGTCAACTTGTGGAATGGGCTTCCCCGAGACGTTATAGACTGCAGCACTGTTGATTCATTTAAATTCCGCCTAGACAAATATCTCGCATCAAACCCGCGACTGACTGCGTTTGTAAATGAATAACTTTATCCTCCACTCAGTTACTAACCCATATGTCCCCTACTAACTTCCTAGTCCTGCCACGTTAGTGGCAGGGCAGTAGTTCCCTTTCCAATGTTCCCTTACCCCCTCTAAACCACTGTTTGGACACTTGATCCTCAGTGTTTTGGAGGACAAGCAACCTAGAAGGGTCACTAGACCTGTTGTTGCTTGATTTCCTTTGTACTCCTTTGTACACCTACTTGCACAAATATTGGCTACTGTCCCATGATTGATGGTTCTCCAACCGAGTTCAGCATTGTATAATATACAGTCATGACGAATGTCCAAGCCATGATGGCAAGCCTCGGCCAGAAAGATAGTGTTATCAATTTTGACCTTGCAATATACATGAAGGCCAAGGAGATCCAGTGGCGGCTTCCAGAAGAGTTTGAAGACATGGTGATACGAATGGGAGGTTTCCACATTGCGCTGAATTTTCTGGCTGTCTTAGGAAAGAAGTATGAGATGACTGGCATTGAGGACCTGCTAGTCGAGTCTGGGATCTATGGTAGCGCAACAGCTTCTACACTTTTGAAAGGAAAGTCCTACAATCGTGGAGTACGAGCCCACAAGATCCTCATGGAGGCTATGTTTCGTCTTAAGTGGAATGCCTTTGCACAGTGGCTCTCCAAGCAGAATGACAGTAATGTGGACAAGGTAGTCTTTATGCAGCAAGCAATGGTGACCCAGTTAACTCTGGAAGAAGAGAAGGATATTGTAATTTCCATGAAGCAAATGTGTGATGTCATAGCCAAAATAGAGCCGGAGTTCACACTGTTTGAAGAAGAAGGAAGAGCCAGATCCCAGCTCTTCAGTTACTGGTGTGATTATGTGTCCATGGTTCAGTTTCTTTTGGAATTCATAAAGGCAGAGAGAACTGGAGACTGGGCTTTGCATCTTTCTGCCACAGCTGGTATGGTACCTCACTTCTTTGCTATGGATCGGCCCAACTACTCCAGGTGGTTGTTAGTGTACCTGACTGACATGAATCTGCTCCCAGAGACCCATCCTGCCATCTGTGCTGAGTTTATGTCTGGGAACCATGCGATCAGTCGCTCTACTCAACCCTTTGCTCAAGTATGGACTGACATGGTACTTGAACAGTCCATCAATCTGGACAGCAAGACAAGTGGTGGCATAATAGGTATCAGCCAGAAGCTGGGAGCTTTGCAGTGATGGTTCTTGACATGTCATGAGAGAGCAGCCATAACGACAGCAGTGAAAGAGATGTGTCCTCTGTATGACACAGGCAGAGTCGGCAGCCACAGAGAAGCTGCACCAAAGAGAATTGAAAGGGATGAAAGTGATGTTCAAAGGTTGCTTAATGTCTTCACATCAGAGCTGATAACAAATCCTTTCTCACAGATAGAAGACGAAGATGGCATCTCACCCCTAATTAGCATTGCTACAGGAGTAAGGATGCCTAAGGATGCTGCTGAACACAATTTTTTTTCCAGGAAATATGGTAAATCCGCAAAATTCATGCCTAATTTCATGTTTGTATCAATGTTCAAAAGGTATTGATACAATCAAACAATCATACAATCAGAGCGGCCCCCAAATTGTCAGGTGCGGAGCGACTATGGGAGCTTGATACTCATCTCCCTCCTGTGGTAATAATAATGCATGTATCATGCTAATTTTTTCACAGTTTATAATAGAATAGTAGGGTCAGTTTTTGGTGTAATCAAATTGTTTTTATCTTTTGTATGAAAGGAATAACACGTATTTTTCACACTCTTCTCGCATCTAACGTAATATCCTCATAAAAGGTGAAGTAGAAGATACAATTAATACACATGTACTGATAGAGCATTTCATTGTGAACAATTTGATATATAACACTTATATTTTTTGTCCAACATAACTTGTGTACCGGTAAATAAAGTGAAGTGACTACGCAACAAATATTTGTCCCCCCTTTTAATAAAAAACAGTGTAATAGTTTTTAAATGATACCACAATTTGGAACCACATACTACCTGGGGGTGTTCCAGAGAGTCTATCCTACCACTCTGTCAAGTCAAACCTTTTCTGTACGGTATGTTGAACCAACTCAAATTGTCTTGTTATCTGCTCCTGGACTATTTATAGGTGGGGGAGATTATCTATCTATAGGGAGATCATTCCGAACTAGAATGTACAGTAGTATACTTAAGTAAGTGAATAATTGTTATAAGGGTGTGAGTTATATATGTGATTATATGAGTTACCCTAGAGCCTAGAGTGTAGAGTCGCTCAAAATGCGCTGTTACACAGCTCGGCCACGTAAAGTGAGGCCCACCGAACATATATATAGAGAAATATACGTCATAATCATCCCTATGACTTACATAACCCTGTTCCCAGTGTATAGCAATGCCAAAGAAAGTATGAAAAGGTAAGGACCACTTACACAGTCGCCTCGGCAGTTGCCAGCTTAGCCTTACATCTACGAGTCAGGCGATCAACCCTGAAAGATAGGCGAAGGAAGAAGCCTACAAGGATTAGAATTAGTACTGAGAGAGCCAAGGCAGGGGTTAGTACTGTAGGATAGATAACGTCCGGGCTAATGGACATGGGGAGAGATGAACTAGGTAGATTAGTAAACTCAGAAGAATTCAATGCATTTAACATCTTAATGCTACGTGACTTGATGATCAGGTCTGAAGAGTTGCCTGTGAAAGAAATTTTAATTTGGGATGAACTCAGAAGAGAGGTTAGTAATCAGGGCATAGTGCTGATAAGAACTATGAATGAGTGAACTCCTTACTTCACAGTGATCAGGGGCCTGATACATCCCTTGTATATGAAATACATTTCTAGAATCTTGACAAATGAGAGACACCTGGGTCTGGTTAGGGAAGTAAAAGAACTGTAAATCTAGTAAGTGCTTATGAAACACGGGGAGCTCAGGAGCCGTGGCGTAAGTACAGTCTTTCATAGCTCCAGTGTCAGTCACAGTGGCTTGAGTCAAGGTAAGTTCGCATGCAGTTTTGTCCGGGGACATAAAGGAAAACACATACGCTGGTCACTCATATAGATGAAGATACGAGGACCTACATAAGTTAAGTGCATCATTGTCAGTCACAGCCACAAGTTGAAGGTCGTCGGAAACGAGCATCATGTCCGCTGTGTCAGTCACGGTTAGTAATCTTCCGTCTAAGAGAAACGGGAACGGGATAATTCTCCAAGCATTGAATATGTGTGAGGACTTAAACGGGATGTGGACTAAAATTGATGAGTGCGTAAGAACTGTCTCCAGTAGAGGGTAGTAGAACTCACATTCATCTGCTTCAAATAGTGGCATCAGGGAATACTGGTCTTTCGCTATCTCTATTGCCGTACTGAGATGTTCTACAGGTACTAGGTCACTTGTGACTCGGCTTAGGGCAGCATCAACGAGATTTGCTATAACCCTCTTCGTACCCACAAATAATTCGCTAACATCTTCCTCAGTAGCTTGCAGGATCTCGGACAAGTATATGACTTTATCTGTGGAATGCCCATCAGAAACTAGAGAATTAACTACTTGTGTCAAAGTTATTCATTGTCGAAATTACCGAGTTAACTGTCGTGAATACATCCTTCATTGCTATTGAGTCGTAATTCAAGACTCTATTCATGGCTCTTGCTGCTGTCTCCAGTACACTAAGTCTCTTTCCCAGCTTTTCAACATCAGAAGCTTGGGCTCTTCCAAAGAGCTCATGGGAGATCAAGCCAACAAAATTGAAAAGTCCTCTCTTTGTACGCCGTGAGTGAGCCTGTTTGGCTACCTGGATAGGGTCTTCAGGCAGGACCAATTGGATCTTCCGTAATTTACGATTTATACGAGATATACGTGAGCGTTGGAGTATAACTGTAAGTCGTAAATCACGGGGCATTGTCTGATTAGTCAGTAGGAAGGTAAAAGTAGAGTGAAATTTGTCTACGCGACGTTGGAGCGTCTCAACATCACGGGGGATTGCAAAGAGGTCTCCAAAATCATACTGAACTGCTACTACATCTTCCGCAATTAGCACTCTTCCAACTTGGGTTATGAGGGCACCGGGTTTCAGATACGAGGGTGTCGCAGAATCAACCACTATTAGTGTTCCAAGTAGAAGAAGGGCTTTCATTAACCAGATCATCTTTCTCGGGAGAAAGGGCAATATTCTACTCGTAGGGTTACTAATAGAATACTTCACTCGCCCAGTAGGATGTACGTGGGGAATGGCTTGCTCTGTCAGATATGTGACGTTAACAGAACGATGATGTGTATAGAATACTTCACTCTCTGTCTAGAGTGGTCTTACTTGAGTGGTCTCACTTCACTCTCTTACTAGAGTGGTCTTACTTCACTCTCTTACTAGAGTGGTCTTAGAATGCTCTTCTAGCAGAACGAAGCTTCCGCCTATACTCGTTTGTCTGGGCGGAGTCAGTTGTGGTAGGTGCATTTGGTTGCACTGCCGAAGGTACAAAGGAGTACAAAGGAAATCAAGCAACAACAGATCTAGTGACCCTTCTAGGCTGCTTGTCCTCCAAAACACTGAGGATCAAGTGTCCAAATAGTGGTTTAGAGTGGGTAAGGGAACATTGGAAAGGGAATTACTGCCCAGGAACTAATGTTCGTGGCAGGATTAGGAAGTTAGTAGGGGACAGATGGGTTAGCAACTGAGGGGGGGATAAAATAAAGTTATTTATTAACAAACGCAGTCAGTCGCGGGTTTGATGCGAGATATTTGTCTAGGCGGAGTTTAAATGAATCAACGGTGCTGCAGTCTATAACGTCTCGGGGAAGCCCATTCCACAAGTTGGCAACTCGATTGCAGAAGAAATTCTTAGATTCGTGTGAGTTAAAAGATTTCCCAATAATTTTGCAACCGTTTCCCCGGGTGTAATTAGATTGGTCGATAGTGAAGTACTTACTACAGTTCATATTGTCGATGCCTTTGATGATTTTGAACACTTGAATTAAGTCACCTGATAACCCTTGTCTATCAGGGCACGACTTAAGTCCGTATCTAAACATTTGGACTATGTGGCGGGGCCCGACTTAAGGGAAGATCTCCACTTGAGGGATTTTTTTCTTGACTCCTTTCTCCCTCATGTTTAGCCCCATTGCTTTTGATATTATAAAACGTTTGCCCTATTAGTTTAGCGATTTTAAGAACTTTCACCCCATATTAAGACCTTTCGTGCAATTCAGGTGTCGATTTTATCCTGGCGAGCGATAGCGAGCCTGTAATTTAAGAGGATCCGGCCTTCGGCCGGGACATTTTTCTACCGAAAAATGTACAAATTTATCTTGAAAGGGACTCAAGGGGGTGTAATTTTAAGCTTGATGGAGGTCTAGGGAACAAACTAAATACCTCCCCTTAAGTCCGAGTGCAATTTTGGCGCAATATTGGCTCTGAGAGAGAGACGAGTGACTGGAGGAGCATGGGTTACCTCATGACCGCTCGCCACGGCCGCCGTGGACCAACTGAGATGTACTCCACTTACATCCACCCTCACTCCCTCGCTACATACGTAATTATATAAAGAAATTACCGTATTTTACCGATTTTGCCCTTCAGTTGCACGATCGTTGCAAGACAACCAGTGATCGTAGAAGAATGGTTCGGCTGTCATTGGAAAGCTCAATTTATGCCCTTTCAGGGATACATACTTGTATTACGCTCTGCGTCGTGTTTATGCATGAAAAAGAGCATGGAAACAACCCCATTTATGGTAAAAAAAAAAACGCTGAGCGGCACAGTGAAATATACTCCACCACCCGCTCTTAACCCTCCAGCCCCGGCTATGTATTATATATATATTCCTCGAAACCCGGGTGTTTTGGCCGAAAAACGTCTAGGCTAGGCTACCGTATATTCGTTAATCAGACTGCTTCCCGCATTCCCGCGCATCCCCAAGCGTAGCTGTGTTATTTACCTGTAGAATGGCATTAAGTAGAGCTCGCTAAGTCAACTGGTTAAGGTGTGATGATGATTTCATTGGAGATAACTTTATGGCCAAAACAGCCACTTTACACCACTTTTCGATACTTAACAACAACATACAGGCACACACGAACAAGCGACGCTCTCCTTCTTGTGGCCGGAGATGCGGGGCGTCGGTCCAGCCGCCTGTTGTTTACATGCGTCGGACCGACGCCTCGCACACGAAGCTCACAGGCTTTCAACCACTGGGCGTTCACGAGGCCTTCCGGTTACCTGTTATATGTTTTTTTATGGGCGTTCAAGAGCCCTTCCGTGGTGAGAGGGTTAAGGTGTTAATCTGCGCTGGGTTAAAGGAAATAGATTTAATTCTCTAAGACGCTCTTTGCATGGTTTGTTCTTTAGGCTAGGTATCATTTTGGTAACTCTACGTTGAACTCGTTCTAGCTTGTTTATATCTTCTTGGTAATAAGGGCACCAGGATTGTACGCAGTATTCCAGAAGAGGGCGGACTAAGGAATTGTAAAGGGTTAGGATAACTTCTTTGGATTTATGCTCAAATGACCTGCCTATAAAGCCAATTATTTTGTTTGCCTTCTTAACAACTTCTGAACATTGTTGACTCAGTTTTAGGTTACTCGATATTGTTACTCCCAGATCGGTTTCTCTGTTTACATTCTTAAGCTGAGTGCCATTCATCGAATAGTTTGCTTTCTCATTTAGGTATCCGATATATAGTACTTTACATTTATCCTCATTGAAATTCATTTCCCAAATTTGGGCCCAACATGACAATTTATCTAGATTGTGTTGCATATCGTCAACTTGTTCTTTTGAGAGTACGCTATTTGTAATTTTTGTATCGTCAGCAAATTTTGAGATTGTACAGGTGAGACCCTCATCTATGTCGCTGATGTAAATTAGAAAGAGAATTGGTCCAAGTACCGATCCCTGGGGTACCCCGCTACTTACATTGGTCCCTTTAGATGCCTTACCGTTTATGACTACTCTTTGCTTTCTGTCGCTGAGCCAATTTTCTATCCATTTCAACACACCGTCATGTATTCCATGCGCTTTTAGTTTTAGCAGTAAACGTTTGTGGGGAACTTTGTCAAAGGCCTTCTGATAATCAAGGTATATAATATCTACAGCTTTACTCTCATCGTACAGGTTGAGGATATCGTGGAAGAAGTCTAATAGGTATGTTAAACAGGAACGTTTTTTACGAAAGCCGTGTTGAGTATCTTAAGTATGTTATTTTCCTCCAAGTGATTTACGAGTCTGTCTCTTATGACCGTTTCTAGCATTTTACATACAACTGAGGTTAAGCTAATTGGACGATAGTTTCTTGGTAGGGATTTGCTGCCTTTTTTTTAATATCGGTGTTACGTTGGCTAGCTTCCACTGATCAGGCATAGTTCCAGACTGCAAGGATTTATTGAATAGAAATGTCAGTGGTTGGAGAGCTCATCCTTAGCTTCCTTTAGAACTCTAGGCGAGATTGTATCAGGTCCAGGCGTTTTATTTACCTTGAGTTTATCTAAACAATTCAATACTTCTCTCTCTGTAACGGTGATATTGCTTAGAACATCTGAATTATCAATCTGAATCGGCGATGGTGTAGGATATCACTGAGGTCTTCTGTTGTAAAAAACTTATGCAAAGAAGGTATTGAGGACATTACTCATTTGTATTTCGTCTTTGGTGTATTCTCCATTTTCATCGACTAACGGTCCAACAGTTGAAGTAACTACTTTTTTCTTTCTGATATAATTATAGAATTCTTTCGGGTTTGTTTTACATTGATTCGCAATATGTAACTCAAAGGTCTTTTTACTTTGCTTAATTTACTTTTTGGCTTCGCGTCGTAGCTCTACAAATTTCACCCGTTCTTCGTCATTTTGTGAGGATTTTAATCTATCATTAGCAAATTTGTTAGCAAGCAGGCAGTTTGAAATATCTTTATTCCACCATTTGGGCTTATTATTATGGCCTGGACGCCGTATTTTCGATGATATGCAGTCTTGCACTTTTAGGTAAGTGGTTTCGAATAACTTCCAATATGTATTTATGTCGTTAATGTTAATTAAAAAGATCCAGTCAGTTTCTTTAAACATAGCTCTAAGTTTATGGAAGTTTTCTTTCTTGAAATTAGGGATTTTTTCGATGCTACTATTTGGTTCGTTACTAGTAAACTTTAAATTGAAAGTTATCGTACGATGGTCGCTGTTACTGAATTCATCACCAACATTCAAATTCTCTATTAATTCTTCTTTTGTTGCAAGTACAATGTCAAGAACGATATTACCACGGGTCGGCGTTTGAACAAATTGATAAATTGAGCTCTCTTGCAAGTTCATATACAAGTCATGTCCAGAGTGTGAAGTAAGAGTATTGCCCCACTTGGTCACAGGTAAATTAAAGTCGCCTAAAATTACGGTATCTTGTGAGTTACTTACATCTGCAATTTGTTCGTAAATTTCTTGGTCAGTTTGCACTGATTGAGCTGGAGGTCTGTATATTAACGCAAGTATTATTTTTGTACCTGTATTATTCTTTATTAGCACAAAAGATGTGTCGACGTTCACAATTTGAGGTTTTGACAAGAGGGTAGGGTTAAGACTTTCTTTGATATAAAGTAAAACGCCACCTCTATTTCGATTTATTCGGCTTTTCTCAAACATTACATAAACGGGAAGTGAATACTCTGCTAAAAAGTCTCTATCTTCTGTATTGAGTCAAGATTCTGTTATGCCAATCACATCATAATTTTCTGTAAACACTAGCTCCTCTAAATCTGAAAATTTATTGCATATGCTACGAGCGTTTGCATAGAAAACCTTTAAATGTGTTATTTTAGAACTCACGGAACGATCTTTAATAATATTTTTGGTTCTTTTCGGATCTACATTTATGTTCATGGCTGTCCTCGGTCCTCGCTGTCTTCGGTCCTTATCGCTGGTGGTCCTCGGTTGCCTCTGTTTTTTGCTTGGCGTTGGATGAATTATGTCACTGCTGCTTCTTCTCGGATGCGTTTTTTGATCCATGGCTGCGGACTGCTTCGTGTAGGAGACGACCCATGCGTGCTGAACCCACAGGGTTTAGATGAGTGCCATCCTTGCTGAACAGAGTAGGCTGGTTATAGAAATTGTCCCAGAGGTTGATGAATTCAACTTCTTCCTTCAGACACAAATATTTTAGTCGGTTATTTGTGCTGAAGGCCTTGTCGTAGAATTTGTCAGGTGCGTCGATCTTGGGGAGAATGCCTGAGATGATGATATTCCTTGACTTGTTTTTGTAGTGCTGGATCATCTTGCGATATTTCTCCATCAACTCTTCGGATCTGGTGCGCATGACGTCATTTGAACCAGCATGGATGACAAAAAGGGTATTTTCGTTTGTATCCTTTGTGGTATCTTCGAAGGCTTCCACAATGTCGTCCAGTCCAGCTCCTGGGATACAAAATCTTTTTCGTCGATTTGGGACTCTCTCGCAGAACTCTTCGACCTGTCCTCGTAGGATGGAATCCCCAACGAGCCTGGTCTCTTCTGGTTCGTCTTCCATCTCTACCAAGATCTCAAATCTGTTTGACATTGTGACTGGTAGATGAGACCTTTTCTGCGTTGGCCGTGCCCCGTTCCTCACTGGTGTAAATCCGGAAACCTGTTGTGGCGAGACTCTGTGTACAGGTCGGGGAGAGGAGTGGTTAGAACGGGGGCGAGGGGTTGGTACTGTTTGTGCTAGCAGGCTTCTTGCACGAGGAGTGGGGGAGAGACTAAGGTGAACAGGGCGGCTGTCCTGGTTTGATGTCGGCTCAGGTTCGTCAGAAGCATCTGCTGCAGTGGGTACTGCAGCTGTTGGATTGTTGGCAGATGACGTTGGGGCGGTGGTGGATGCTGGAGTTGAAACAATTGGAGTCAGTGATACTCCAACGTTGAGTGTTACAAACTCTTGGAGTGATTCCAGCTTCCTGGTGAGGGCGTTGATCTTGTTGTGGGCTTCATCCAATTTTGCTGTCAAATCCTCTCGTTGCTGGCAGAGTCGGCAGACTTGTAGATCGGCAGGAGCAAACATGGAAGCACCAAACCTACCGGCGCAGTTGGTACAGGAACGAGGCATGGTGACGATCACTTTCTTCAGATCACTTCACTCACTTAAAAACACTTAACTCACTTTAAAAACACTAAACTCACTTTAAAAACACTAAACTCACTTTAAAAACACTTATCTCACTTTAAAAACACTTCACTCATTTCAGGTCGCTTCACTTACTTAAATAGGCCTAACCGAAAACAACAATGTTGAAATACGCACAAATAGGTTATCAGCGGTGATAGACTAACCGAAAATTAAAACAAAACAAAATTAAATTTAAATACGCAGTGATAGCCGAACCGGTGATGGATCAGGTATAATATGGCCATCTACGGAGAGTTCTGGGCTCACCCATTTTAACCTGTCACCATGAATTACTTCTACCTTATTTGTGGTAGGGTCTCGAACCTCAAACTTGTTACCAGATGCTGTACCCGTAATGCCACAGGGTCCACTATACTTCGGCGAGAGCTTAGACATTCTCGTCGGATCTAGGCACATAACATTGTCACCTACTTCAAGAACAGTTTGGTGTGCTCTTTTATGCTGTTTCCTTATCATTTCTGCACGGGATGCCTGTAAATGATCTCGGACTTGATGATTGTAGACTGGTGCGCTAGGCTTGGCTAGCAGGTCATATGGCAGAATCTTGTCCTGTCCATAGACTATGTAGTGTGGCGTCTTACCTGTAGAGGAGTCTACAGAGCTGTTTACACAAGCTGCTACCTGTGGAAGCCAGTCTTCCCACGCTTCATGGAGTGAGTTTGTTACATGGCGTAGGACTTCTAAGAGTGTCGTATTCATGCATTCTACCAACCCATTTGAGGCTGGGTGGTATGCTACAATGTACGATTGCTTGATATTGTAGATATCACAGATACTTGCAATCACCTGGTTTTTTAATTCCAACCCGTTGTCCGAGAGGAGCATCTTAGGGCAGGAGAACGGATAGATGAGATGCGTTACTAGTGCATGAGCAACTTCATCCGCTGTTTTAGTTTTAAGCGGGGCTAGAACTACGAATCTTGAGAAGAAATCAACACATACTAGAAGATACTGTGAATCCTGGTGACTCCGTGGCAACTTCAGCAAATCCACTGATACAGTGTCGAATGGAAGTGAAGGCATTGGATACTCCAAGATTGGTGCGGGACCATCACAGGTTCCCTTATGCTGGGCACAGGAGAGACATCTTGCTATGTGTTGTTCAATATCCTTTCTCATCGTTTTCCAGTAGTACTTCCTTCTGGTAGCGTCAAGTGTTCTGTCCCGCCCTGGATGACCAGCTTGGGGAGCATCATGTTGCTGTTGAAGTACTGCTTCTGTAAGCGTGTCTGGAATCACTACACGAGGGCGTGCGTCAAGGTCTGTGGGAATAACTCTAACTAGTAGTCCGTCCAGCAACCAGAATTGCGTGTGAGGTACGGGTAGTTCTGGGAGAGTTGTGTTATCCCCTGATTCTAAGGAATAGATTACTTTGGACCACAGCGGATCCTTGCTTTGCTCTTCTTTCACTTGGGTTTCTGTAAGCGTCGGTAGCTGGATCACTGGGGCTACTTGCACATTTCATGAGAGTGCGTCTGCCGCCACGTTAGCTTTACCTTTGATATGATATAGAGTCGGATCAAACTGCAATACCGTCTCGTACCACCGCGCTAGTCTGCCAGTGAGGTTCTTACCACCCTTGAATATCTTTGTTACCGCCTCATTGTCTGTGTAGAGGTCGATTTTATAACCAAGGATGATGTCTCTGAAATGTTTCAATGCCCAAGCTACTGCAAGGGTTTCCCATTCCGTCGTGTGATATCTAGTCTCAGCATCATTCAACATCCCGACTTGCATATCCAATGACTTGCATCTTGCTTCGTTCATCTGGTTGCATTAGAACAGCTCCTAGCCCTTTGAGAGAGGCGTCGGTGCAGAGTGTGAATGGTCTATCATGGTCAGGAAAGACTAGGACAGGCGTTTAGGTGAGTGCTTCCTTGCTCTTGACCCCATATGAATGGAGCATCCTTCCGGAGAAGTTGTGTCCAGGCCTCGCTAGACTCGCATAATTCTTCGCGAAAGACAGGTAGTAGCCAGAAAGCCCGATAAAGCTTCTGACATTCTCAACCGACTTTCGACGTGGAAAATTTTGTACCGCGACGATCTTGTTGTTCATAGTGTGAATTTCTTCTGCGTCCACCTGATGACCTAGGAATTTGATTTTCCCTTTTAGGAAATCACACTTGCTGATCTTGATACGTAAACCTGCCGTTTGAAGTCTTAACAATACTTGTTGGAGTTTGCTGAAATGAGAGCTAATGTCTTTGCTACAGACTATGATGTCGTCCAGGTAGGCGAAGACTGAGTCACCCAATAGGCCCGCAAAAAGATTGTTTACTAACCTTTGAAAGGTGAGGGGTGCGTTTCTCAGTCCGAACGGCATGCGTAGCCATTCGTAGTGTCCACTGGGGGTAGAGAACGCAGTGACTTCTGTTGATTTCTCATCCATTCCAACTTGCCAGTACCCACTGAGGCGGTCTAGAGTACTGAATACCTTGTTCCCTTTTCCTATGCCTTGTAGTAATTCGGACAGTACAGGCATGGGGAACCTGTCAGGTATAGTTGCTTGATTGACTTTGTGATAATCAATCACCGGACGCCATCCTCCATCCTTCTTAGGTAGCAGGAAAAGAGGTGAATTCCATGGCGAGGATGAATGGCGAATAACCTTTTTTTCCAGCATTTCGTCTACCATCCCTTTTACTACTTCTCTTCGACAGTGTGGCAATCTGTACACCGCTGTGTAAACGGGATTGGTGCCTGGTTTGAGGGGTATAGTATGCGTTGTTAGATCTGTTTTACCTAGACGTTCTCCTGGGAGTACAACTACATCTCTGAAAGACTGTAGCAACTTCAGAAGGGATTCTGTGTCTTCTGGAAAGTCTGTCTTCTTTAGGTTTTTCCTGAGAGGATCTTCGTCTTGCATCTCGGACGGTGACGATGCTGTCATTGCTGCAATTGGTGCTTCTGCGGAGGGCCACTCCGGAGGTTTAGGATCTACTGGATAGTCGCACACAAGAGCTTTTCCGATCTTGCAGCCGGACTTCAGTGTGATTGGACTGTTAGACCTGTTATAGACTAGTATCTCTGTCCTTGCTTTACCCTGAAGCTTGTACAAGGTTGACTCGAGAGCTAGTCCTTTAATACATGCACTTCACTTAGACATACTGCATCCGTGCCTTTCTTTAGCTTGGGTAACCTAACTGGGAGGTGTGCACCCTCTCTTGCACGAATCCTTTGCTTTCCGATTACTACTAAGGGATACAACCGTGAACCTTGATCCGTTGATCCAACACTCTGGTTACTTGGAGTAGGGGACACCAAGGGCCGCGCACGCGAACTGTCCATGCTTGTTGAAACAGCTGCTGCAATGGTCGAGTGCAGGAAAGGATGTGGATTCTGCATTGTAGAATACTTGTGTCGGTTGTAGATCATCTTCTGGTCGGAAGGATTTAAGGCGATGCGATTGCCTTTCATTGTTCCGATGCCTATGAGGCCATCTGCTGGGAGTGGAAAATCCTTGATCACGTAAAACCTTGTCTTAATGTTTGGGTCTCTGTGACGTGTGAATCTAAACGGAATGTCTACCATACCAACTAGTTTTAGGTTATCCCGTGTAACTCCTGTAAGTTGCAGGTCTGGGAGATTAAGTTTCCAGTTGCACTTAAACTGATTTTGAAGATTTATCAATGACTCGTAGGATAAGACGTTGGCGCAGGCGCCGGAGTCAAGAGCCAGAGACATCTTCACGTCACCTACCGTTACTGGAATTGACATAATGTTCACTCGTGTTACTGCCGCAACGAGCGAGGGCACGTGTAAGGGCGACGAGTGGACATTGGTAGGTAACGGTGTAGGTTTGTCTACGTTTGATCGTTGGGTCCTGCTCGCGAGTCTTCCCCCGACGATCCTTGTTGATGCTTTGCAGCTAAGCCTATGATTGTACGGCATTCATCTGTGGAGTGTCCTTTCTCACCATGGAACAGGCAAGTCTTCTTCTGTTTCCCTTGCGCTTGGCTTGTCTGGTGTTTTTGAGCTTGTCCACTTTGGTATGATGTCCCACTGGAGGGTGTGAATGTCGTCTTCTTCTTGTACTTGTCTGGAATAAGCTGCGGGTGCAGTCTCCAACAGGCTGTCTTGTCATGTCCCTTCTTGTGGCAATGATCACATCTGTTGTCTTTCCTCGAGCTGCTACTATACGCTTGTTTGGGTCTGCTCCCTGAGGCTTCTACTGGGGTTACCAAGGCTTTTGGGACTAAGTCTGTGGTAATCTTGTATGATCGTTTGCTGACTAACTCCTGAAGGTTAGTGGTGGGTAGGAATTCTGTTTTTGTCATTTCCTTCCTCAGGCGAGCATCCAGCATGATCATGTATACTAGGTATTCCACTACTTTGCCTAAGTTTTCCAGCATCATGCAATCATGGGTAGCATTGTTGATCCATACTGAAGAGGGAGCTAGAAACCTTCCTTTGGCATCTTCATATACATCCCCGGCAATTGCCATTGCCATGTATTGTTCATGCTTTCCGCCATCTGTGTCGATTTTGTCAGCTAATCTATGGATGAAGGCTAGTTCTCCTCCTTGGTTACCATCCCTAAAGACCTCGATCATATAGTTTTTTCCATTCCTGGTAATTTTTGGTCTGGAAGCCTATTATGGACTGCAAGACTTTAGGTTTCGAGCCGTCTTTCATGTATGATCTAACAAGCTCAATTTTGTCTTTATCAGTTATAATGTTGCTGTTTCTCATGAGTCCTTCGATGTTCCTGAAAAATGTGAGAACTCCCCCCGGGTAATTAGGGCAGTCCTTCCCGGAGTAACATGCAACACCATGCCCTGTTGGCACAATGGTTATCGTCGGTGGTGGCACGTGTCCTGACATGGCGGTTGTTGAAGTAGTCATACTCGTGGCTGTCGTAGTTGTACTCGTAGTTGACGTAGTAGTCGTCGGCGGAGTAGTCGACATGTTCAAGTTAACTATCGGATATTGCTTACCTGATCGATGTTGATGGCCGTCTAAAATTGTAGGGCGTAACTGGGACGACTTGGTTTTTGTAGATTCTGGAGGCACGCTAATTACCTAATTCCCCCCCCCACTTGCGCTTAGGTTTACGCTGGACTCTATGTCGACGAGTTCCAATGTAACCTTTTGTGTACCGCAGGCGCTAGAGGAGGTGTCAACCTCTGGTGGATAACTCGATTTATCCTTGAAAGAGTCGGACAGTCTGTTAGTAAGTGTGTCAATGTCAGCATCAAAAGAAGTGTCTACCTTTATTTCTAACTCTGTGACCGACTGTAATGCTACTTCCCCATCAGATTGACTGTCAGAAGATATGAGATCTTCCTCTACGTCATTCTCTGATCTAAAAATATTAAAGGACATTAGGGAAAATGACACTTTTGGTAAAGATACCTGGATTGAATGTCATTGACAATTAATCCCACAATTTTTTTTGTTAGCACTGAAACAAACAGTTTGGTAGTAGGGATTTCTCTTAACCACACACCCGTACCCAAGTTTGTATGGATGATAATGGTGGTTAGTCTGATGAGTGAGCAGTTAGTTTGTAAAAACAGGAAAATTCTGGAAAATTCAGGTCAGTAAGGTACTGTATAAGAATACTCTCTTACTAAGAAAATTAGGTTAGTAAGGCACTAATAGGGATAGCCTATTCACTTACTAAGAAATGATAACAAATGTTTTTTAACACAGTGAGTAACAGAAGTAAGTCTTTGATCCTATCTATCTATCTATCTATTGCCTGACGCCGTGATCCCCGAAGGTGTGGCCACGAACGAACCGCCCCCATGCACCTCTGTCCCCAGTCAGTCGACGCCCCTCCCCCCAACCAGCACCGCCTTCGTTCATGTAGTTCCTCACTCCATCCTTCCACCTCATATTCGGTCTACCTCTCCCCCTCTGTCCCTCCACCTCGCCCCGGTACACGCTTAGTCATTCTCTCGCTTTCCATACGTTCCATATGGCCGAACCATCTCAAGTTGTTCCTTTTCACACTTTCCAGCACATCTACCTCCACACCACACCTCCTTCTTACTTCCTCATTAGTCTGTCTATCCCTCCATGTCTTTGATCCTCTGCTAAGTTATTACTTGAGAAACTGTTACAGCAAATATATAGAGTACTTAAGTTCTTTGCTCTAACTTGAATTCATAGATGGAATGTAATTAATGAGGAATGTTCAGTCCCAGCTAATAATAATAATAATAATAATAATAGTTCTTAAAGCTAGCGCATGCTAAGCTAGCTAAGGATAGCTCAATAAGGCCGATTAGGCGTATTTCCATTGGGGTCCTGTACTACTACCCTTTGCTCATGAGGGATGGTAACGACTCAGTGCTTGTGAAAAATCTTTAATGCGCCGAGCGTGGGTGCGAACCCGGGCCTTCTGGGTGGAAGTCCGAGACGCTAGTCACTACACCAAGCGAGCCGCATATATATTCATATATATTCTATACACATGAATAAGTTGAAAGAAAAGTTAAGATACTTTGGCATTGCTTGTTGTGTTGACAGGATTTTTACTAGTATTACTAGTATATTTAGTGTGTATTGTTGTGTTCTGACTAACCGATACAAAGCTGAATTAACGTTGCAATGTCTTGAAGTCTTCTTGTCAGCTGTTGTAGAATGAAGATTGAAGTGGAGGGACCGTAGAGTTGGCTGCTATGGCTGCACTCTCTTTCTCTCTGCTACTGCTGTGACGTCACCGCCACGTCAGACCTTGGTTAGCGCGTGGACTGTGGACTGATCTGAGGGGTGAGTCAGTAGGGGACTCTAGGGTGATTCGGGTGAGTCAGTGGGGTGAGTCGGGTGAGTGTTGCCTGGGCGAGAAACTGCTGAGCTGCGCGCTGAGTGGAGAGATACAGTTGTTTGTGCACTGTGACTACCAGCTCACTCCTCCAAACACTTTAGTTGGTTATCTTCACTGTCTTTCTTTTTCAAGTTAGCTCATTAATGTTTTATGGGTTTTTCTAGTTCCTTTTTTGTTGTTTTTTAGTGCTTTTTGTTGTTTGCTCTTCGGAGGTCTTTTTTATTGTGATTTCGATTGGGGAACACAAATCCCATTTAAGCTGCCAACCAATTATGTAGCGGGCGGTTGTTTGGTTGCCTTTTTACTTCTTACCTTAATTTTCCTTGGTTATGCTTGTAG
>CM064483.1:53084034-53089034 GCA_032716605.1 Paralithodes platypus | reverse complement strand
AATAGAAGAAAGTCTGAGAATACCGTTTCACTCTTGGGTTGGAGAGTTGCACAGAGTAGGGGAGGGATTGTGTTGCAAGATGGGTACTACATACCCTACGTAGAGGAGGTGGTATACAATGGGACAGCTCTGAGGAACATGATTATTATAGTAGCGATAGCACAGCGAGAGAGATGCAACATTGCGGCGAAGAGAGAGAGATTGCAGAGTTGGTGAGTGGGCGGGAGTTAATGATACAAAAGGCTTTTCTTTCAACTTTGTCTAGGAGTGCGGTGTGAGAGGATCCTCCCCACATGTGAACAATACTCAATACAAGGACGCACTGTGCCCCAGTACAGAGCAAGAAGCTGTGCAGGGGTAAAGAACCCCTTGAGGCGGTTGAGAACACCCAGCATCTGGGAGACTACCTTAGCTAGACTGGTAATATGTATGTATGTACTGTATGTGTGTCGAAGAGATAGATACATTAATAGGTGTATATACTAGGCCTATATATATTATATATATATATATATATATATATATATATATATATATATATATATATATATATTTTCTTTAATACATACGAGGTTGAAAGAAATGGCAATTTCTGCGTTGGAAATTTTATTATTCAAAGTTTCCAGGTCTCTGATGAGTTTTCGCTGGGTGGCAGGAAGTAGATGAATGAGATGAGCAAAATTCATGGTGGTACAGGGTTACATAAATGTACATGATGATACAGGATATACGACGCGTTTCACTGGACAACCAGCATTATCAAGTAACGGTAGAATGATATAAAAGGTAAACAGGAAGGGTATATATAGAGGGGGAAGGATCAGAGGAGGCGAAAATCAGGGGGCAAAAGTCTCCTATTGGTGGAGGGGTATTCTAGGAGTGCAAACGGGGGGACCGTTTCATGCAGGCGCACTGGATGCGGGATGGTGTTGGTCGGGTGGCGGGGTCAAAGCTGATTGGCTGCGTGTCGAGGGGCGTGGCCTAAGTCGTGTGGTCCGTGTGGCGCCGAAGCTGAAGGAGGTAGCGCGGGGGGCTGCGTCAAGGGCACCGGGGGGCGAGGAGGGGCGTTAGGTCCTGTAGGGTAGTGCCTTTTGGCAGAAGGAAGGATCTGAAGGTCTAGAGTTTGGTTGTTGATGTTAGGATGTAAGGCTTGGATATATAACGCTTCGAGTATAGGTAATCTCCTTGGGTCACTTTCTTTATCGAGTATGGTGGTGTGTTTCTCTAACTCGTTGCGTGTGAGGTGGGGGTGGTTGGGGGTGAGATAGTGGTCTTTGATGGCTCCAGCCTGAAGGTGAAGAGTTAACCGACGTGAAAGACGAGTCTGCGTCATGCCAATATAGAAATGAGGTCCACAGTCCTCATAATTACAGGTATGTTGGTATATGACGTGATCGTCGGTCATCGGGCTCTTTATCTTGGTGGAAGCTGGTTTGTTGCGGAGAACGAGGTTGGAGGTCTTGGGGGATTTGTAATAAATTATTAATTTGATTTTGTTTTCCGGGTTGGTTGGGTGGACATGCTTGGAGATTATTTCTTTTAAGATGGCCTCGTCATTTTTGTGTTCAGAGGACATGTAATTGCGGTAGAAGATCTTAATTTCATTGGGGGGGTCAATGTTGGGAGGGCTTTGGGTGTACCATTTTTCAAGATGGTGGTTGATGGTGCTGGAGATGTCGGAGTTGGAGTATCCATTATTCACTAAAACTTGGGATAGTCTTTCTAGTTCCTGGTGGGTGTCGGCCCAGGTAGAGCAGTGCGTGAGGGCTCTCCTTACATAGGCGGAGATGGAGGATAGAAGATAACGGCGGGGGCATTCACTATCGCCGCTGAGGCATTGTCCTGTGTTAGTTGGTTTAGTGTAGACGGTGGTTTTGAACCCATGGTCGTTCAGAGCTACGAGGATGTCGAGGAAGGGGAGTTGTCCATTGTTTAATTTTTCAAAGGTGAAGTTAAGTCCGGAGGAGGTCATGAAGCGACGCTGGAGTTCCTGTAGTTCGTGGAGGTCCTTGATTTGCACGAAGATGTCATCCACGTATCTACAGTATCTTCGTGCAAATATTGTGCAATATCTTCGTGCAAATCAAGGACCTCCACGAACTACAGGAACTCCAGCGTCGCTTCATGACCTCCTCCGGACTTAAGACCCAAGACCTCCAACCTCGTTCTCCGCAACAAACCAGCTTCCACCAAGATAAAGAGCCCGATGACCGACGATCACGTCATTTACCAACATACCTGTAATTATGAGGACTGTGGACCTCATTCCTATATTGGCATGACGCAGACTCGTCTTTCACGTCGGTTGACTCTTCACCTTCAGGCTGGAGCCATCAAAGACCACTATCTCACCCCCAACCACCCCCACCTCACACGCAACGAGTTAGAGAAACACACCACCATACTCGATAAAGAAAGTGACCCAAGGAGATTACCTATACTCGAAGCGTTATATATCCAAGCCTAACAACCAAACTCTAGACCTTCAGATCCTTCCTTCTGCAAAAAGGCACTATCCTACAGGACCTAACGCCCCTCCTCGCCCCCCGGTGCCCTTGACGCAGCCCCCCGCGCTACCTCCTTCAGCTTCGTCTTCTGCCGGCGCCACACGGACCACACGACTTAGGCCACGCCCCTCGACACGCAGCCAATCAGCTTTGACCCCGCCACCCGACCAACACCATCCCGCATCCAGTGCGCCTGCGTGAAGCGGTTCCCCCTTTTGCACTCCTAGAATACCCCTCCACCAATAGGAGACTTTTGCCCCCTGATTTTCGCCTCCTCTGATCCTCCCCCCTCTATATATACCCTTCCTGTTTACCTTTTATATCATTCTACCCTTACTTGATAATGCTGGTTGTCCAGTGAAACGCATCGTATATCCTGTATCATCATGTACATTTATGTAACCCTGTACCACCATGAATTTTGCTCATCTCATCCATCTACTTCCTGCCACCCAGCGAAAACTCATCAGAGACCTGGAAACTTTGAATAATAAAATTTCCAACGCAGAAATTGCCATTTCTTTCAACCTCGTATGAATTAAAGAAAATGTATTACCTGGCTTTACTAACATATACCGTATATATATATATATATATATATATATATATATATATATATATATATATATACCGTATATATATATATATATATATATATATATATATATATAGTATATAGATATATAGTATGTATTATATATATATATTTATATATATATTATAATATTATATATACCGATATATATATAATATATATATTTATATTTATATAAATATATCATATGTTATTTAAATATTTATATATATATATATCTATAAAGAGAGAGTGAGGGAGAGAGAGATTCTAGTCCCTGAATGTATCAAACCTGGCAGATATAATAACGCTTGTAACTCTCCGGCGGCAGTGCAAACGGGTAAGCCTTACTTGCTATATAATTTGAGTGTGTGTGGGTTGGGAGGGGGGGGTTGTGTTGTGTGTGTGTGTGTGTGTGTGTGTGTGTGTGTGTGTTTATGTGTGTGTGTTTTTGTGAGTGTGTGTGTGTGTGTGTGAATGTAAGGTCTGACGATCCAAGTGGGGTGGTCAGGACATAATTCTAAAAGAGATAGTAGAACCCCAAATACAGATTAGTGGAAGAATAGGATTGCACAGCAGAAAAAGAAAAGGGAAAGAGAGAGTTACAAAGACTAGTTAGTATCGCTTGCGGTCCATTCCGGGGAGATACTCGAAGTGGAAGGAGATACATTATTTAGCGTGTCAAATACTATCCACTCTCTTCTTGAACTGCTCTACCAAAGAACTGTTAACTTAAATTAACAACATCTGAGAGAAGTTTGTTTCAGGTAGAACAGATCTTATATGTGAAAAAGTTTCCACAAGTATTGGAGAGAGAGAGAGAGAGAGAGAGAGAGAGAGAGAGAGTATAAAATAACGAGGGAAGGTCCACAATGCTACTGGTCAGGGAGAAAATAGAGAAGGCATAATTGGGGAGGGAATTGTATGATATTCTCCCTCGCTCTCTATCTCTCTCACCTATCTACATCACCTATCACCTATCAATATCTACAAGGCATAATTGGGGAGGGAATGGATCATTTTATATTCTTCGATATATCTAACCCATTAGTCTCTCTCTCTCTCTTAACTACCACATATCAGAGATCATCGCCTAGCAACCATCATCTTCACCACCAAATCCCCCCCCCCTCTCTCTCTCTCTTAACTACCATATATCAACAACCAACGCCTAGCAACCATCATCTTCACCACCAAATCCCCCCCCCCCCCCATCTTCCCTTCTAACTACTATATATTCAACACCAACGCCTAGCAACCATCATCTTCACCACAATCCCCCCCCCCATCTCTCTCTCTCTTAACTAACCTAACATATGATCAAACAACCCACGCCTCCAACCATCATCTTCACCCACCAAATCCCTCCCCCCCCCCCCCCCCTCTCTCTCCTCTCTTAACTACCATATATCAACCAACCAACGCCTAGCAACCACATCTTCGCCACCAAATCCCCCCCCCCCACCCCCTCTCGCTCTCTCTTAAGTACCATATATCACAACCAACGCCTAGCAACCATCATCTTCAACCACCAATCCCCCCCCGCTCTCTCTCTCGTAACGACCAATATAATCAACAACGAACGCCTAGCACCATCTCTTCATCCACCACATCCCCCCCCCCCCCCCCCCACCCCCCCCTACCCTCTCTTCTCTCTTAACTACCATATATCAACAACCAACCGCCTACAACCACCATCTCACCACCAATCCCTCCCCCCCCCTCTGTCTCTCTTAACTACCATATATCAACAACCAACCGCCTAGCAAACCACCATCTTCACCACAACGCTCACCAACTCCCTCCCCCCCCCCCTCTCTCTCTCTTACCTACCAATATCAACACCAACACGCCTAAGCAACACCATCTTCACCACCAAATCATTTCTCTCAAACATATATCACACTACGCCTAGACCA
>CM064483.1:52966134-53083934 GCA_032716605.1 Paralithodes platypus | reverse complement strand
TCTGAATCCATGTTGACCGGTGTTGTGTAGTTCATTTGCCTCCATGAATGTTGAGATTTTGCTTCGCAGAACTCGCTCGAAAACTTTAATGATGTGGGAGGTTAGAGCTTCCGGGCGGTAGTTTTTTGGTCGTGCTTTACTCCCTCCTTTATGCAGTGGGGCAATTATTGCGTTTTTCAAGCTATTTGGTATTTCACCAGTGTCTAGACTCCTTCTCCACATTATAGCCAGGGGTTTTGAGAGGTTTTCCTTACATTTCTTCATTAGGATCGAGTTCCATGAGTCCGGGCCTGGTGCCGAGTGGGATGGCATGTTGGAAATGGCCTCTTCTATGTCTTTTGGACCGAAATCAATATCCAGTATCTGGGGGGTTTCCGTGGGGGAGGTTTCCATGAAAAATATATTTTGGTCACTGATGACTTTTGTTTCATCAGGCTCACTGAATGCCATTTCATACTACCTGCGTAAGAGTTCGCTCATTTCCTTTTTGTCCCCTGTGAAAGAGCCGTCCCCTTTGCTTAGTGGGCCGATGTTTGATGCTGTTTTAGCCTTTTGTTTGGCGAATGAAAAGAAGTATTTGGAATTTTCCTTTATACCTGCAATAGCTTTCCTCTCCTCTTCCATATGTTGTAGTTTATATGATATTCTTAGCCTTTGTTCAATTTCCACAATTTCTCTATCTATTTCGGCCTTTTGCCTATCCTGTATATTTTGATGTGTGCGTCTTTGTGTGAGTAATTTTCTTCTTCTGTACAGCCTAACAGGCTTCGAACTATCTCATCACTTAACCATTATTACTAGCACAGATCCTTCTTAAACTGCAGAAAATCTTCTAAATATAGCTAGAGTAAACTTAAAAAGACGTCACCGGTACAGAAAGGGTTTATAAACTACAACTATACCTTATTCAAAGTAGGCAGACCAAAACCATGCAACATTAACCTCTGTAACTCACAAACCATTAGAGTAATCGAGTCAATATTACTACGGTACCATTTGGCAAGGGTCAGCCAGGGGGAATAGGTGTGCAAATTTACAGCCCATTTGTTCTAGCTCTTTTAATAAATACACCTAATGACAGCCAGACTAAAAGGAAGACAGACCAGATGAAAGGGTTACGTCGATGGCAAAGAAATAAAGCTAATCATACAAACAAACACACAAACGCACCGACAAATGAAGCCAATGTTGCCAGTCAGCGCAAGAATAATAAATAATAATGGCCGACCGTTCATAAATCATGTACGACTAAAAGCGTTGGGAGGGGGAGGACGGGAGGGAGAGGAGGGGAGGGGAGGGGGAGCGCTGCAATGAGAAGAAGTGGAGGGGGTTGGTTAGAGAATAGGTGTGGACGTGTGGGGAGGGTTGTTGGAAGGAGGGGAGGTGGATGGGGAGGGGGGGATGGAATGAGGGGAGTCGGATTGGCAAAAGGGGGGGAGGGTTGTTGAAAGGAGGGGAGGTGGATGGATGGGGTTGGGGAATGGGAGTGGACGTGGGGGGAGGGGGAGGGTTTTTGAAAAAAGGGGAGGTGGGTGCGGAGGGGGAGGAAGGGATTGAAGGGAGGTGGATTGGGATTGGGAAAAGGGTGGGGGTTGGTGTTGGAAGGAGGGGAGGTAGAGGTTGTTGGGGAATGTGTGTGAACATGGGGGAAGGGAGGAGGGTTGTTGGAAGAAGAGGAGGTGGATAGGGAGGGGGAGGGCTGGATTGAAGGGAGGTGGATTGTGATGGGGACAGGGTGTGGATGTGGAAGGAGGGAGGGGGAGGCGAGGCACGGACATGGATGGCGTTGAGGTAGAGAGGGATGGGAAGCAGTGGGGATGTGGGAGTGGTGGGTGGTGGAAGAGAGTTGGGGGGATTATAGGGATGGGGTGAGAAGGGGATGGTGGGGGTGAATGAAGTGAAAGAGGGAAGGAGGATAGTAGGAGAAAGGGGATGGTGGGTTTGAATGAAGTGAAAGAGGAGAGAATGGTAGTAGAAGAGAGAAGGGGGATGGAGAGGGGATGGTGGGGGTGAATGAAGTGATCAGGAATGGAGAATGGTAGTAGAAGAAGAGAGAAGAGGGATGGTGGTGTGAACGAAGTGAAAGAGGGGAGGATGGTAGTAGAAGAGAGAAGAGGGATGGAGAGGGGATGGTGGGGATGAATGCAGTGAAAGAGGGGAGAATGGTAACAGGAGAAGAGAGAAGGGGGATTGAGAGGGGATGGTGAGGGTGAATGCAGTGAAAGAGGGGAGAATGGTAATAGGAGAAGAGAGAAGGGGGATTGAGAGGGGATGGGTGAAAAGAGAAGAGGGATGGATACTTAAAGGATAGTGAATATGGGAGGGTGGAGAGAAGGAAGAATTGACAGTAGCGGGCGAGAGTGATGGGAAGGGATACAAGTGGAAAGGATGGATGAATGGTAGCAGGTGACCAGTTGTTGTTGTTGATGGTGAGTTACTCTTTATAACTACAGTATATCCTTAACACCTTTAGTCACACGTTTTGACCCATTCAAGTTGACATTTTAAGATGGTTCGCCCAATCAAGGTATTAATCTTAACTTTCAGAGCGGTACTCTAAAGGCTTCGATCATAACAGATACATCTGAGCCATACCTACAAACTGTCCCAAACCACCTGGAATAAAAACCCTCACCCCCTTCTCATTACAGATACACCTGAGCAATATCTACAAGCTGTCTCAAACCCTTACCCCATTCTCTTAATGTTACTATAAAAACCCCGATCATAACAGCTACACCTGAACCAGGCCTACAAACTGTACCAAGACACCTGGAAAAAAAACTCACCCTCTTCTCTTTATGTTACTGTAAATAAATAAATAAATATATGAATTAGTTAGAAAAATTATATATATAATAAATACAATCACAAATATAAATAAAGACAAAATATATACTGTATATAATATAATAATAAAAACAGTTAATACAAAATTTAAAACCTCCCCCCTTCTCTTGCTAATGCGGTAGTAGCTTATAAACGTCACACACACACACACAAAGGGTCGCTGCCTCACATCATCATTCTCGGATATAAAGCCATTTGATGTACGGCGGGAGAGGGAGGACATACCGGAGAGCCTGGCGGGGCTTTGATGATGGGGAGAGAGAGGAGGAGGAGGTGGGGGAATATGGGGGGAGGGGGATAGTGGAGGTGATAGTGGGGAGGGGGGAGAAGAGAAGTAGTGGGAGGGAGGAGGTGGGTTAGTTACCAGTTAAAATAGGACTTCAGAGGGTATCAACCCTTCTGGATTATTAAGCCAGCACACTGGAAGTCAAGAATAACGTCAAGACAGGAGCCCCTTTTCGAGAACTCCAACCCCTTGAGGAGGTGGGGAAATATGGTGGGGAGAAGTAGTGGGAGGGAAGTGATAGTGGGGGTGGCGGGGGTGGTGGGGGAGAAGTAGTGGGAGGGGGTGAGGGTAGGATAGGTGGTGGGAAAGAAATAATGGGAGGGAGGTGATAGTGGGGGAGAAGTAGAGGGGGAGGTGACAGTGGAGGAGCTGGGGGGAGAAGTAGTGGAGGTGAGGGGGAGGGGAGTGTGGTAGAAAATGGGGTGGAGACAAAGGAATACTATTAACAAACTAAGGGGAGATGCTTGGTTATTCTGGCCCCCTTCTCCTTCATGTTTAGCCTCATTAGTTTTCAATTTCTAAGACGTTCAGCCAATAAATTTGGTGATTATTAGACCTTTCACCCCATTTCTTCGTCAGTATTAGGATCTTTGGTGCCATTTAGGTGTCGATTTTTTCCGGGCAAACGATAGCGAGCCTGTAATTTTAGGAGGAACACTTCAGCCGCAACATAGTTCTACCGAAAAATATACAATTATTTCTCAAACGGGGTCTAGGGGGGGGGGGGGGGGAGGGGATTTAAACGTGATGGAAGTCTAGAAAGGACACTACAAAATGATTAAAATAATTAAATAATATACACAAAAATATATCCTATCCCCCTAAACAAACTCACATACTATATATAATACACACACACACACACACACACACACACACACACACACACATACATACACACTCATTTAATGTATATATATATATATATATATCGGTATATACTGTATGTATATATATATATATTGTTATGACCGGCACTACGAAATAAACAAGGGCACTCAATATTGGACTAGATGATAGGCTATATCTGCAACAACGGTACGCTAATTCCAAACCCTCGAACTATTACGCCGGTGAACAAAACACTTAAACCCTCCAGAGTTAATCTACTGGATAACGGGGTATCAATTAACTGGGTTTTAGTGCACTTCTACAAAGGCTTTCCGGTGATGGCAAAGCCTACTCGCAACAGGAGTACTTTACGTTAATAAAATGCTCTTAAGTAATAACAATGCTTGAATAAACTATAACAAGATTTAATTAAGAAATATATGCTTACGTTAACTATAGTGTGAGTCTGTACTCAACACTAAACTCTTCAATGCTCTATGAAAACACTGGTAGTCTAGTCCTACAGCAATCAGATATGGAATCTTCTGGAAACGTCTAATGTTCTAAGATGCTCGTTAATATAGAACAGACATAATGCAGGGGCAGGATGCCAAAGCGTGTATCTTAAATACACCAATAAGTAGGATACATATATATAACATGGGAGTGCAACAACTCTGTGACAGCACTAATAATAGCCACTCAAAACAGTACTTCCTTAGCCAAAATAACAGCCGTACTGGGTTGTGCGCCAAGCATCAACCTAGGCTGAAAATATTATGTGAATTCCTAAAGCATACACAGATAAAGTTAATAAACACAATGCTGTCTTTATTACTAATAAAGTCTAGCAGCGGCATAAAAGATACCAGGAGGCTAGGCAGAGCGAAAGCATGCTCGTAGCCTACTGTTTCCCCTTGAACAGATTTCCCTTATGTTACGTTAATTGACTTGGAGGCTCTCTTGGTAAGTCCAGATCTCGAGTATCTGGTCTTGCCCTGGCGCTCCACAAAGGTCAACACAATGAGGTAGCGAGCATACGAGCAAGAGTAGGCAAAAGCCCTCTGCTCGTATAGTGCTACACTCGCAAGGGAAAAATATGCACAAAGGTTACAGGCACCTAGCTCCGTCGAAGTCGTATAGGCTTTGACTCGCCATATACATAACTCAGACAACGACTAAAGATACCTTCCACTGTCTAGCATTAAATAGTAACAAAGAACAACTCAATAATTAGAAACACCCCATGATAATATGACTCATGTGACTATGACTAATAATCCCTAAAGCTAGTGCAAAACATGTATGTGAGAACTGGTGCTGGTAATACGACTGGCCGACTATGGAAGTCGTATGCAGAACCAGAAGGGATAAGTAATTGAATAAAGGTGAGAAGTAATGGAAAAGAAGAAGTTCAGAGAGAGAAACAGTAGTACAGGGGGTTAGATTGAGGGACAGATTGCAAGGGACGTCTAGTACCAGGCATGCTATGCCAAGCTCTGCAGGAAACACGCGGGAAGGATCCAAGCACCACCCTCCCAGGACAGCGGCCTCCAATCACAGACCACTACGTCATGAAGAGCAAGCATCCTATGACGTAGCCAGGCCCGCCGGCCAATCAGGAGCGTGGGAACCTCCACCCGAGCGAGGGAGTCACACGTACATACACACGCACATAATACCCCCATGCTGCCTCCTTCGTTCTCTCTCTCCTTAACTTCACACTATACATCTTATACTCTATCACTGATATAAAATACTTCCCTGTGTCACAGACAAGAATAAAGACCACCACTGATCTGGCTGTGACTACATGAATACTAGGAAAGAAAGAACATCGTTCTACGATTATTATAGCCCATTCCACTGCCCTGGCGAGCGCTAGCGAGTACGAGCACATTCTGGCAAGCTGGCCAGCGTAACACCCCGCCGAAGATGTTGGACGTTTTAACCTCAGGTAAACGCCACATCTGACCAGGCAGAATGCTCATAAACCCGGCCTCACCTAGCTACTCCCCCAAGTTGTGAAAACAAGGCACAATCACAACATAAAACACTTCATTATATACAAAAAATCTAGACAACACTTCCCCAAAAGAATAGTATCACTTAACAATATTACGCTCAACGAGCAAGCTTCAACAAGCCTAGCCTACTAAGACAAAAACTCAGCATGTCTTAGATTCTTGCTGTAACATACTGCACTTATATACTATCAAAAGAAAGAGTTTTTATGTGAGGTTTTTGTATTATTTTTAATAGTGTTTTTGGCGGCTTTGCACTGCAGGGGCAAGCCAAATTTGTCTCTACTCTCAAACACACACTGACTGAATGGCGAGAGTGCTCCTTAAAGCGTACCCTCCCGTGACAAACAATCAGCCCCAACATTATCAGTGCCCTTAACATGCCACACGTCCAACTTGTGTTCCGGCAGCAAAACAACACGTGGCACTGATAAACTGCCCAGTTCATCACAAGACTGGCACTTCTCTTCGCTCTCTGCGGCAACGGGACCTGCCAATAACCTTTCACTAGTTCTACCTTCGTGATAAGCAATGCAGCCCCGATGCGGTCTATGAGGTCGTCAACTCTAGGTAAGGTATAGGCGTCTGTCAGGAATAATGCACACACACTCTTGCAATCAACACACACACAGATCTTGCCACTTAACACAGGTTGCAAAGTACAGGCAACGACCACTCACGATATTCCTTATCCCTCAGACCCTTCGTCAACATGTAGTCCAGCTCTGCTTGCACAACAGGCTGTCGACCAGGATTTATACGGTAGGGAGCCACTTTGAGCCTTGCACTGTCTCCAGCCTCCATGTCGGATTCTACCAAGTACATCAGGCTTGGAGAATGAACAAACATGCGGATGTACTGCCATAGCCTAGTAACCAACTTCTCTTGTCGCTTAGGAACAAGAGGTTGCAACTTATCTTGAAAAACAACATGCTCATTGCCCTCCCACAACCCAGCCGAGACCGCAGTTTCTACACTATAGTCTTCCTCCTTCTCCACCTTTGTCCCTAGAACAGCCAGGTCATGAGAGGGGCAATCTGTACCACCTGTGCAGTCACTCCCACAGTTCATAATTGCTAATGCTCCCCCGCCGATACCGTACATGCGCACCCCCGCATTCCTTGCGACTACATCTGCCTGCGCAGCATCACCGCCTTCAGCGACATGGCCAGATACAGTCGGTCTATGGTAGGGCTGTTGCATATTACTAGAGCAGCATTGGGAGGCTATGCGACGACCGGGTGCATCCACTCCAGAGCCAACCTCACCAATCTGCTCAATGTCCTGGTTCTGACCACTACCCTTAGCAGCCATGGGTCGACCCTGACCTGACAACCATGCCAAAGCCTCGTCGCCCACCTTGAACCACTGAAACAACGAAGCCAACGGTCTACTCACACTCAAGTGACCTGTCAGCGGAACATCGTGCAACGCCCGAGTTGTGAGGCCTGGATTCTCGGCACAAACAGTGGGGTATGAACCGAGCGGGTGCTGGAGCGCTGCATACTGCGGCTCAGGCAGGTGCTCAAGCGCTTCCACAGCCACCCGATTCGTGTCCCCCGCCCACTGCTCCGCCGAGACATGACAATCCCAATTCTCCTCCACCTGTGCCCCACTGCCCCCCTCTCCTTCTCCACCTTGGCCGCTGCAAACCAACGCAGGGACAGTAGGCTGCTCAGGTGGTTGCCTCACAAACTCCTTTAACAGGTTCACATGACATGCTTCCCCGACTTGAGTTCAATAGCCCCGTTCCCACAACTCTCAATACTAGGATCTTCTCATTGCACCTGGGAACTACTGTGTCGCGGAGTGCCATCACACCCTACCATGTCATTAGGGGGGACAGGTTCTGGGGCCACTCCGGAGCTCACCTTTGGGTCAAGTACCGAGTCACCAAGGAGTGTCGCTGGATCCAAACTCTCAACCCGACCAGCCTCGACTTTCTCCTTCCGACCCTTCCTCCGCTGGTCTAAAACTTGGGTCCTAGGCTGTGACACCTGAGCGGACTGAGATCTCTCGAGCCCCTCTTGCCCCTCCCTACTCGTGTCGGCCGCCCTCTTGGCAACGACTAAGGTTGGAACCTCGGAAATGGGTACCGCAAAGTCGTTGTCGAGAAGGAGGTCGACCCCCTCAACTGGCAATTTCTCCACCACACCCACATCCAACTCCTATGTCACACCATCCACCTCAAGCTCCATGCTGACCAGCGGGTAAGACCGCGTTGCATTGATGCCTTGAACCACCACAACCCGAGCCGCGTTAATAGGCTTGCCAGTGAAATTCTTAACAAGGGTCTGGGAAGCGCCCGTATCACGCAACAACTCAAGCCTATGCTCCACACCAGCCCACCTCACAGTGCCGTGCCCCCTATGACCACAAAAAACATCTCGGATGGGTGACGAGCCCTCCTGCTGCTTCTGCACCGGCGATGACTTCGCAACCGACTGTTTACCCCGGGCAAACACGGAAGACCTCAAAGACACGCCAATGTTGCTCACTAGTGACACCACTGCTGTAGGCGGTGTGCTCGGACATGAGCGCGCAATATGCCCCTTCTCATGACACTTAAAACATTCCACTTCGCTCATGGACTTTCTCTGAGGTGAGGAAGGGCCCTGGCCTCTCTTTAACGGGAAGGGTTTCGACTTGGGATCATAATTGGCAACAGTACTCTTAAATTGATAATTATTTGTATCATTAATTCGGGGGGGTGGATTGGTACGCCCCTTGTTACCTGCCTCAGCTCTCTGTGCAAACCCGCACCCACGAATCAATGACAACCTGAGGTCAGCCATCTTAGCCGCCTCCTGCAGAATTTTTGGTTGCTTTTCTTTCAGGTTAAGAGTCAAGTCACTGCCAGTACATTTAAAAAATTGCTCTAACAACACTAATTGCTTCACTGCCTCAAAAGTAGTTGCCTTCTCCGATCTTAACCAATTTTCCAATGCATCTGACAGCTCACTAGCGTGTTCCTGGAAAGTACTCTCCTTTCTTTTGGGAACAGCCCTAAATTTCAGCCTATAGGTCTCTGGCTGCAACTCATATGCCCTCAGGACAGCCTCTTTCAACGCCTCGTAATTCACACAGGAATCTAGGGGCAAAGCATCATACGCCTTGAGTGCTTTCCCCGTCAAACGTGACGATACAAGGGCTGCCCACTTCTCCTCGGGCCATTGGTGCTCCTGGCACTTTCTCTCGAACCAGAGAAAAAATTCAGTAACTCCTAACTCATCAAAAACTGGAACCAACTTTAGTAGATGCGACTGGGACTGGTCATGGGCTCGACCCCCCTGGGCGACCCGGTTCCTTGTGACCTCTACACGAGTTTTCTCTAGATCAACATCGGCATAATACCTTTCAGACTCAAACCTGCGCTTAGACTCTCGCTCACGCTGCTCGAGCACAGCCTCATACTTCTGCTGCTCAAGCTCAGCCTCACGCTTCCGCTGCTCGAGTTTGGCGAGTTCGAGCTGAAACAACATCTCGGCAGACAAACCTTGAGGAGGGGGTGCTACTATCGGGGACCCACCCCATGAGCCACCTAGAGGCATACCCAACCGCCAGCGGGCATCGGCCTGCGGGAACGTACCCGGCTCCGGAGCCCGAGGGGGCGCCATGATAGGAGTCGAGTGGAATGGGGCTGGGCAGAAGGTGCCCCAGCTCCCGCTCCACCCGAAGCCCTATGCACCCCACCGAGCACCCAGGTAACCAGCTCACCTCTCGACAAACCGCTAGTACCGGACAACCCTAAGACCGTGGCTACACACTGCAGTCCATATCGGTCTAGCCCCGACACCCGATCCGCTGACACAGGCTCCTCCAAAAAAATCCGAGCATCCTCTTCATTGTTCACCACCCGAACGCCGTTAGACAACTCCACCTTCTCCACCTCCTCGCCTGTCTCTCGCACTGTGCCCTCACTATGTTCAGACCCGTCCAGTGACATGATGGAGTCAACAACAAAATTCTCAAGTCAAGACAAAAGTAGCCAAACTCTCGCGTAGCTTTATTCACAAAAAATATTCGAAGTTGTTCTTGAGTGCAATACTAGGTCACCAATAAACTCCAACAAGTTCTATATATCCTCAAAACAATATCCACTGCCAATAATGTGAGAAATAAATTTAACCCCAAATGGCAATAAGATTTCTCAAAAAAAAAAAATGCAATATTCAGTTCACTATATTCTGGTCTAAGGTCGGCATTTGTTACGACCGGCACTACGAAATAAACAAGGGCACTCAATATTGGACTAGATGATAGGCTATATCTGCAACAACGGTACGCTAATTCCAAACCCTCAAACTATTACGCCGGTGAACAAAACACTTAAACCCTCCAGAGTTAATCTCCTGGATAACGGGGTATCAATTAACTGTGTTTTAGTGCACTTCTACAAAGGCTTTCCGGTGATGGCAAAGCCTACTCGCAACAGGAGTACTTTACGTTAATAAAATGCTCTTAAGTAATAACAATGGTTGAATAAACTATAACAAGATTTAATAAAAAATATATGCTTACGTTAACTTTAGTGTGATTCTGTACTCAACACTAAACTCTTCAATGCTCTATGTAAACACTGGTAGTCTAGTCCTACAGCAATCAGATATGGAATCTTCTGGAAACGTCTAATGCTCTAAGATGCTCGTTAATATAGAACAGACATAATGCAGGGGCAGGAGACCAAAGTGTGTATATTAAATACACCAATAAGTAGGATACATATATATATAACAAGGGAGTGCAACAACTCTGTGACAGCACTAATAATAGCCACTCAAAAAAGTACTTCCTTAGCCAAAGTAACAGTCATACTGGGTTGTGCGCCAAGCATCAATCTAGGCTAAAATAATATGTGAATTCCTAAAACATACACAGATAAAGTTAATAAACACAATGCTGTCTTTATTACTAATAAAGTCTAGCAGCGGCATAAAAGATACTAGGAGGCTAGGCAGAGCACAAGCATGCTCGTAGCCTACTGTCTCCCCTTGAACAGATTTCCCTTATGTTACGTTAATTGACTTGGAGGCTCTCTTGGTAAGTCCAGATCTCAAGTATCTGGTCTTGACCTGGCGCTCCACAAAGGTCAACACAATGAGGTAGCGAGCATACGAGCAAGAGTAGGCAAAAGCCCTTCGCTCGTATACTGCTACACTCGCAAAGGAAAAATATGCACAAAGGTTACAGGCACCTAGCTCCGTCGAAGTCGTATAGGCTTTGACTCGCCATATACATAACTCAGACAACGACTAAAGATACCTTCCACTGTCTAGCATTAAATAGTAACAAAGAACAACTCAATAATTAGAAACACCCTATGATAATATGACTCATGTGACTATGACTAATAATCCCTAAAGCTAGTGCAAAACATGTATGTGAGAACTGGTGCTGGTAATACGACTGGCCGACTATGGAAGTCGTATGCAGAACCAGAAGGGATAAGTAATTGAATAAAGGTGAGAAGTAATGGAAAAGAAGAAGTTCAGAGAGAGAAACAGTAGTAAGGGGGTTAGATTGGGGGACAGATTGCTAGGGACGTCTAGTACCAGGCATGCTATGCCAAGCTCTGCAGGAAACACGCGGGAAGGATCCAAGCACCACCCTCCCAGGACAGCGGCCTCCAATCACAGACCACTACGTCATGAAGAGCAAGCATCCTATGACGTAGCCAGGCCCGCCGGCCAATCAGGAGCGTGGGAACCTCCACCCGAGCGAGGGAGTCACACGTACATACACACGCACATAATACCCCCACGCTGCCTCCTTCGTTCTCTCTCTCCTTAACTTCACACTATACATCTTATACTCTATCACTGATATAAAATACTTCCATGTGTCAAAGACAAGAATAAAGACCACCACTGATCTGGCTGTGACTACATGAATACTAGGAAAGAAAGAACATCGTTCTACGATTATTATAGCCCATTCCACTGCCCTGGCGAGCGCTAGCGAGTACGAGCACATTCTAGCAAGCTGGCCAGCGTAACAATATATAATATATATATATATCAAATAATGTATGTGATAGCTCTGTATCTATCCAGGTACAGTTGGCCAAATAAGTGATGTCTCGGCACCAAGCATGTTTTGATCAATAATTGGTATCAGTAATATCTAAAACTTTATTTATTCTTTTCGAGTGCGATATTTAAACACGATCCTACACTTATCAATCCTTTTCAATATCAGACAGATATTAATACAGCACAGAGCGAGGCAAACGTGATGACAGCCGAAACATGACTTATTAGCTATTAGCGCTACTGTACATCACACTATCAAAATATCTATACAAAATAAAATAATATTTCAAGATTACGAAATAAAATAAAAGTGACTGGGAAAAAGAATGAAGCATGATGGAATGAACGAGATCCGGTAAATATATATAGATTAAAACAAAACACTTAGATAGTAAATGACGACTTACAGGATAACATGGTATACCAAAAACGAGATCCGGGTTTTAGAAATATAGAATACATACAATTTAATTAATATTTAAAAGAGGAAATGGGATAGAATAAACAAGATCCGGATAAAACATGAAAACAAATATTTAAAAATATATAAATGTTTATTAAATTAAATGAGATAGAACAAACGAAATCCGGGTGAAAAATTAAAGAAAAAATACTTAAATTAAAACAATGAATAAGGTTTAAAAGATGAAGAAGATCTGATACAAAAATAAAAATCTTAACATACAATTAATGGAATACAATAAACGAGATACAGATACAATACTATAAACCTTAGATAAAATTAATGAATACAATAAACGAGATCCGGATATAATAATAAAAACCTTAGATAAAATGAATAGGAGTTAAAAATAGGAATAAGTCAAGGCGGTCAGTGAGAGAGAAGAGATGGATATTTTAAGAGGGGATTCCCGTGTGTGTGTGTGTGTGTGTGTGTGTGTGTGTGTGTGTGTGTGTGTGTGTGTGTGTGTGTGCTTATTTATTGAAGCATATTATAATAACCCACGCTTAGCCTTCTATCGGGTACATAACCGACGTATCCACTCATTTATAATTATCAAATATAAGTATATATTATGTAAAGCTTGTAATATTATATAGTTATATTTTGTTTAGTTCTTTTACATTTTCAAGATCCGATTACGCATTTTTTTCTGGCTCATATTAGACGTTTCAGATTAGGAGGTGTATATGCAAGTCAGAGGGTTAATTGAGTGTTTACCCTTTTAATTTCCACAGATCATTCTTAAATTGTATGAAATCGTCATTATTCAGATTAGGAAATGTATGTAGAGGTCAGAGGGTTATTTGAGATAGTCTTTGCCCTTTTAATTTTCAGTTCCTTACTATAATGAATAAACTCGTCTAGTGATAGCCAGAATGAACTGTCAGGCGCCATAATCTTCAGAGGGTTAACCCCTTCTGTACCGGCGACGTCTTTTTTATTCTATTCTAGCCATAAATAGAGGATTTTGTGCAGCTTAGGAAGGATCTGCAGCAGTTATAAAGGTTAATTGAACCTGTATTCTCTTAATTGCTAAACGACACGTCCGTCCTCAACTGGATAAAATCGTCTAATGATTGCCGGAAAATAATGAAAAGGACATCACCGGTACTGAAGGGGTTAAGGGAACGTATTGGCATTTTCTCGACCCCCTTCTCCCTCATGTTTAATCCCATTAGTTTTGAGATTTTAAGACGTCCCCCTCATTTGCTTGGCGATTTGAAGACCTTTCTCATCATTATTTGTCAATAATTATACCTTTCGTGACATTTAGGTGATGATTTTCTCCTGGCGAGCGAAGCGAGCCTGCAATTTAGGAGAAATCGGCTTTCGGCCGGGACATTTCTCTACCAAAAAAAATTACAAATTTATCTTGAAGGGGGTCTTGAGCGTGTGTGTGTTTATGTGTTTTGTTTTGTATTATTATTATTGTTTTAAGCTTGATAGAGATCTAGGGAGGAAACTAAGAAAATAATATACCGTATATATATATTAATATATGAACAAATAAAGCAAACACCTCCCCTTAACACCCAGACGACCAGTGTTACGCAGCCGACCGATTTAATAGAATATTATATGAAGCAATCAAAACAGCGGATATGAACCTTTAATATTACTTAGGGCAAAATATAAGCTCTGTGTTGCAGGCTAATCTGTGCGTTTGGCATCAAATCAATTGTCGCTCCTTCCACAATTCATATTTAGATTGTCATTTGTATAATATTTGTATATTTTAGTATTTATTATTATTTTTGTTTCCTCCTTGGACCTCCATCAAGCTTAGAAAGATAAACCCAAGATACCGCTTTGAAATCGAAGTCTCTCCAATCCCCCCCCCCCCCCCACCTCAAACCGTCTCCAATCCCCCCCCCCCCCCTCAAACCGTTTCCAATCTCGCCCCCCCCCCCAGCTCGAACCCTCACCAATATCACCCTACCCCCCGCTCCCCCCAATTTTATATTTTTGACAGGGATATGTTTTCACAGGATCGTTTTTCAAAGCCCAATCACGTTGCCCCATTCCATTACCACACGCACACGCACGCACACATCTACACACACACATTCACTTACACACACACACACACACACACACACACACACACACACACACACACACACACACACACACACACACACACACACACACACACACTCCCTCTCACAAATACGGTATCTAACTACAGCATACATTAATCTTACAGAGAGAGAGAGAGAGATCACGTATTGCAGGTGCTTCCTTCCCAACCTCGGGAGTTTTTAATCTGGCTGTGATCGTGATAGTGGCTTGTTATTGTAGTGGATATTTATATAGTCTCTCTCTCTATCTATCTACCCCTTTCTCTCACTCTCACTCTCTCTCTCTCTCTTTCATACAAACATACATTCTTTCTATTACTCTCTCTCAATTTATCTATCAATCAATCTTTTTCAGTCACACATACTATCTCTCTCCATCTATCTATCTATCTAATAGTTGATCTGTTGTACACACACACACACACACACACACACACACACACACACACACACACACACACACACACACACACACACACACACACACACACACACACACACACACACACACACACACACACACACACACACACACACTCCCTCTCACAAATACAGTATCTAACTACAGCATACATTAATCTTACAGAGAGAGAGAGAGAGATCACGTATTGCAGGTGCTTTCTTCCCAACCTCGGGAGTTTTTAATCTGGCTGTGATCGTGATAGTGGCTTGTTATTGTAGTGGATATTTATATAGTCTCTCTCTCTATCTATCTACCCCCTTCTCTCACTCTCACTCTCTCTCTCTCTCTTTCATACAAACATACATTCTTTCTATTACTCTCTCTCAATTTATCTATCAATCGATCTTTTTCAGTCACACATACTATCTCTCTCCATCTATCTATCTATCTAATAGTTGATCTGTTGTACACACACACACACACACACACACACACACACACACACACACACACACACACACACACACACACACACACACACACACACACACACACACACACACACACACACACACACACACACACACACACACACACACACACACACACACACACACACACACACACACACACACACACACACACACACACACACACACACACACACACACACACACACACACACTCACTCACGCACGCACGCACGCACGCACGCACGCACGCACGCACGCACGCACGCACGCACACGCACACACACTAGTGTTTACAGAAAATTATGATGTGATTGGCATAACAGAATCTTGGCTCAATACAGAAGATAGAGACTTTTTAGCAGAGTATTCACGTCCCGGTTATGTAATGTTTGAGAAAAGCTGAATAAATAGAAATGGAGGTGGCGTTTTACTTTATATCAAAGAAAGTCTTAACCCTACCCTCTTTTCAAAACCTCAAATTGTGAACGTCAACACATCTTTTGTGCTAATAAAGAATAATAAAGGTACAAAAATAATACTTGCGTTAATATACAGACCTCCAGCTCAATCAGTGCAAACTGACCAAGAAATTTACGAACAAATTGCAGATGTAAGTAACTCACAAGATACCGTAATTTTTGGCGGCTTTAATTTACCTGTGACCAAGTGGGGCGATACTCTTACTTCACACTCCGGACATGACTTGTATACGAACTTGCAAGAGAGTTCGCTTTATCAATTTGTTCGAACGCCGACCCGTGGTAATAACGTTCTTGACATTGTACTTGCAACAAAAGAAGAATTAATAGAGAATTTGAATGTTGGTGATGAATTCAGTAACAGCGACCATCGTACGATAACTTTCACTTTAAAGTTTACTAGTAACGAACCAAATAGTAGCATCGAAAAAGTCCCTAATTTCAAGAAAGCAAACTTTCATAAACTTAGAGCTATGTTTAAAGAAACTGACTGGAGCTTTTTAATTAACAATAACAACATAAATACATCTTGGAAGTTATTCGAAACCACTTGTACCTAAAAGCAGTGCAAGACTGCATACCATCGAAAATACGGCGTCCAGGCCATAATAATAAGCCCAAATGGTGGAATAAAGATATTTCAAACTGTCTGCTTGCTAAAAAATTTGCTAATGATAGATTAAAATCCTCACAAAATGACGAAGAGCGGGTGAAATTTGTAGAGTTACGACGCAAAGCCAAAAAGTTAATCAAGCAAAGTAAAAAGACCCTAGAGTTACATATTGCGAATCAAAGAAAAACAAACCCGAAAGAATTCTATAGTTATATCAGAAAGAAAAAAGTAGTTACTTCAACTGTTGGACCGTTAGTCGATGAAAATGGAGAATACACCAAAGACGAAGTACAAATGAGTAATGCCCTCAATACGTTCTTTGCATCAGTTTTTACAACAGAAGACCTCAGTGATATCCCTACACCATCGCCGATTCAGATTGATAATTCAGATGTTCTAAGCAATATCACCATTACAGAGAGAGAAGTATCAAATTGTTTAGATAAACTCAAGGTAAATAAAACGCCTGGACCTGATACAATCTCGCCTAGAGTTCTAAAGGAAGCTAAGGATGAGCTCTCCAAACCACTGACATTACTATTCAATAAATCCTTGCAGTCTGGAACTATGCCTGATCAGTGGAAGCTAGCCAACGTAACACCGATATTCAAAAAAGGCAGCAAATCCCTACCCAGTAACTATCGTCCAATTAGCTTAACCTCAGTTGTATAAAAATGCTATAAACGGTCATAAGAGACAGACTCGTAAATCACTTAGAGGAAAATAACATACTTAAAAATACTCAGCACGGCGGCTTTCGTAAAAAACGTTCCTGTTTAACAAACCTCTTAGACTTCTTCCACGATATCCTCAACCTCTACGATGAGAGTAAAGCTGTAGATATTATATACCTTGATTTTCAAAAGGCCTTTGACAAAGTTCCCCACAAACGTTTACTGCTAAAACTAAAAGCGCATGGAATACAAGACGGTGTGTTGAAATGGATAGCAAATTGGCTCAGCGACAGAAAGCAAAGAGTAGTCATAAACGGTAAGGCATCTAAATGGACCAATGTAAGTAGCGGGGTACCCCAGGGATCGGTACTAGGACCAATTCTCTTTCTAATTTACATCAACGACATAGATGAGGGTCTCACCTGTACAATCTCAAAATTTGCTGACGGTACAAAAATTGCAAATAGCGTACTCTCAAAAGAACAAGTTGACGATATGCAGCACAATCTAGTTAAATTGTCATGTTGGGCCCAAATTTGGCAAATGAGTTTCAATGCGGATAAATGTAAAGTACTACATATCGGATACCTAAATGAGAAAGCAAACTATTCGATGAATGGCACTCAGCTTAAGAATGTAAACAGAGAAACCGATCTGGGAGTAACAATATCGAGTAACCTAAAACCGAGTCAACAATGTTCAGAAGTTGTTAAGAAGGCAAACAAAATAATTGGTTTTATAGGCAGGTCATTTGAGCATAAATCCAAAGAAGTTATCCTAACCCTTTACAATTCCTTAGTCCTCCCTCTTCTGGAATACTGCATTCAATCCTGGTGCCCTTATTACCAAAAAGATATAAACAAGCTAGAACGAGTTCAACGTAGAGTTACCAAAATGATACCTAGCCTAAAGAACAAACCATACGAAGAGCGTCTTAGAGAATTAAATCTATTTCCTTTAACCCAGCGCAGATTAAGAGGTGACTTAATTCAAGTGTTCAAAATCATCAAAGGCATCGACAATATGAACTTTAGTAAGTACTTCACTATCGACCAATCTAATTACACGCGGGGAAACGGTTGCAAAATTATTGGTAAATCTTTTACTCACACGAATCTAAGAATTTCTTCTTCAATCAAGTTGTCAACTTGTGGAATGGGCTTCCCCGAGACGTTATAAACTGCAGCACCGTTGATTCATTTAAACTCCGCCTAGACAAATATCTCGCATCAAACCCACGACTGACTGCGTTTGTAAATGAATAACTTTATTTTATCCTCCCCTCAGTTACTAACCCATCTGTCCCCTACTAACTTCCTAATCCTGCCACGGACATTAGTTCCCTTTCCAATGTTCCTTTACCCACTCTAAACCACTGTTTGGACACTTGATCCTCAGTGTTTTGGAGGACAAGCAGCCTAGAAGGGTCACTAGACCTGTTGTTGCTTGATTTCCTTTGTACACATACTCACTCACAGACACACACACACTTAAGGGAAGATGGGTCGTTTTTCTGGTCCCCCTTCTACCTCATGTTTAGTCCCATTAGTTTTCAGATTATATGACGTTCGGCCCATTAATTTGGCGATTTTAAGACCTTTCACCCCATTTCTTTGTCAATACTAAGACTTTCCCTGTCATACAAGTGTCGATTTTTTACTGGCGAGCGATAGAACGAACAGATTAGCCAGCAACACGAAACATATATTTCGCCCTAATTTACAGTATATTAAAGTGAATTACTTGGGTTTTCTGGATCCCTTCTTCCTCATGTTTATCTCCATTAGTTTTGAGATTTCAAAACGTTCTACTCCTTAATTTGGCGATTTTAAGATCTGTCACTCCATTTATTGGCGATTTTAAAACATTTCACGCAAATTAGATGTCGATTTTATCGTGGCGAGCGAGAGCAAGCTTGCAATTTAGGGAGCAAGCAGCCTTCGGCGAAAAATGCAAAACTTCATCTCAAAGGGGGATCTTGGGCTTATCTTTCTAAGCTTGATGGAGGTCCACGGAGGAAACCAAAATAATAATAAATACTAATATATACAAATAACATACAAATGACAATCTAAATATGGATTGTGGAAGGAGCGACAACTGATTTGATGCCAAACGCACAGATTATCCAGCGACACTGAGCTTATATTTCGCCCTAATAAACATAAACCCCTTCTGTACAGAGGACGTCCTTTTTACTTTATGCTGGCTATAATTAGATGGTTTTACTCAGTTTATAATGGGCCTCTAACAATTAACAGGCTTCGAACTATCTCACTTAACCAATTTTACGTCCACGTATCCTTCTAAATCTGCACAAAACAGTCTAAATATAGCTAGAATAAAATATAACAAACGTCGCTTTTATATTCTTAACGAACAGATTAGCCAGCAACACAGAGCTTATATTTTGCGCTAATAAATATTAAAGCTTCATATTCGCTGCTCTGGTTCCCTCATATGCAATTCTATTAAATCGGTCGGCTGCGTAACCCTGGTCGTCAGGACGTTAAGGGGAGGTGTTTACTATATTTGTGTATAGACCTCCACACACACACACACGAACAAGACCCCCTTCAAGATACATTTTGTATATTTTTCGGTGGAGAAATGTCCCGGCCGAAGGCCAATTTCTCCTAAATTGCAGGCTCGCTTTCGCTCGCCAGGAGAAAATCGACACCTAAATGACACGAAAGGTCTAAATATTGACAAAGAAATGGGTCAAATAGTCTTAAAATCGCCAATCTAATGAGACGGACGTCATAAAACCTCAAAACTACTGGTCTTCAACATGAGGGAGAAGGGGGTAAAAAAAACGTCAATATGTTCCCTTAACCCATGTAGTACCGGTGACGTCCTTTTCGCTAAGTTCCGGCAATCATTAGACGATTTTATCCAGCTTAGGACGGATGTGTAGCAATTAAGAGCCTACAGATAATCTTAATTAACCACTTTAACTACTGCAGCTCTTTCCTAAGCTGCACAAAATCCTCTAAATATTGCTAGAATATAATTAAAAAGACGTTACTGGTACAGAAGGAGTTAATCCTTTGAAGATTATGACGCCTCTTGACAGTTTATTCCAGCTATCATTAATTTGTTTTATACCATTTAGGAAGGATGTGAGGGAATTAAAATGGCAAAGACTTTGCAGTTTATTCTGGATATCATTAAACGATTTCATACTGCTTAGGCTTAGCAAAGATCTGTGGGACTAAAAAGAATGTTTACTATCTCAATTAACCCTCTGACTTCCATACAATTCCTAATCCGAATGAAGAAAATGTTATACAATTTAGGAAGGATCTGTGGAAATGAAAAAGGTAAAGACTATCTCAATTGACCCTCTGCTTTCCATATACACTTCGCAATCTGAATAAAATAGTCTAATAATACCCAGAACAAGATCAATATATATATGCGTAATCGGACCTTGAAAGGATTTACGAACTCCATAATTAATAACGATTTACGTAATATTTACATTTTATATTATATAAATGAGGGGATTTATCAGTAGCCTAATGCCTCCGATAGAAAGTTAAGGGGAGACGGTCATTTGTCTGGTCCCCTTTCTCCCTGGTGTTTAGTCTCATTACTTTTTAGATTTTTATACGTTCGGCCCATTTGTTTGGCGATATTAACACCTTTTGCCCCATTTCGTTGTAAATGTTAAGACCATTAGTACCATGTAGGTGTCGATTATTTTCTGGCGAGCGATAGCGAGCCTGAAATTTTAAGAGGAACCGGCCTTCGGTCGGGACATTTTTCTACCGAAAAATGTACAAATTTATCTTGAAGGGGGATCTAGGGAGTATTTTTCTTAGCTTGTTGGAGGTCTAGCGAGAAAACTAAGAAATAAAGGAATAAATGAATTAGTAGACCAAAAAAAAAAAAAAACGGCCCGCCTCCCTTCAAGAGTGGATTATTATGATTGCCTCAATAAACAAGTACACACACACACACACACACACACACACACACACACACACACACACACACACACACACACACACACACAAATTGGGCTTGTCTCCTTTCATGTGTTAGCCTCAGTTCACCTAGTTGTAAATAGGTACCTGGAATAAGTGGACGATGTTGTGACGTCCCATATGGGGTTGGCAAAAATGGTACAAGGCGAGATGGGTATCATATGGTTCACCTAAGCTGATGGCTACCTAAGCCTTCGGGCGAGACGGTACCGTCTATAGTGAGAATGGTACCATACAGATCCACCCTAAAACCTTCGTTTCCGATGTCGCCAATTGGCTAAAATACAGACTACACACACATCCACAGCCATTCCAACAGTACATAAAACACTTAACATGCATTTCACGCAATACATTCCCAGTTAAGGAGGCGCGATAATAATGAGCTTAGCTCGCATTGCGTGGATTCCCCTTGACGAACAAGTAACTGAGTGAGTAACACACACACACACACACTGTACCTAAACGCACACCCAGCTACTTAATAGCTAAATAAAATATGCAGCCTAATGCACGCAGGGATAAAATCATACTGTACTACATATTACCACACAAACAACATTATCATATATCATTACACACACACACACATATACACACACACACACACACACACACACAAACACATACACACACTTTTGTTTCGCTCATCCTCACAAAAAAAAAAAAAACATACATAAATAGGCCTACATACACACACATACATACATACATACATACATAAACACACACATACATACACACACACTCAGCGTACCTCTTCACTTCGTCAATATATATAAAGTATTTATTCCCAGTATAATATAATCATTGCCATCAACAGTATTACAATGGGCGATATAAGTAACACCCCGTTCTATGGTGATGGGCTGGTCTATCAGAGTGAGAACTGAGCGATCTCTGCCATACCCATAACTTACTCTGACTGTTCCTTTTACTTATATATTTTCTAGATCTCAAGTGACGGCGTCTCTTCCGTGGATTGACCTCATCCCAATCTACCAAGATTGGAAGCCAAAGCGTCACATTTTTCCTTTGCCCCTCAACTTTCTCTTCATAATTGCTGAGGGGCACAGGGCCCTGGGTGGGGCTTTGGTTTCCCGGACGTTTCCTCAACTCCCTGCCATGGAGTGGCTTCGGTCACCCAGGCTTTATTGTGGTCGGCACGGAGGGTTCTGTTGGGGCGCCCGGTTATGGCCTTGGCCTTGCTCGGGGCCTTGGGGCTGTTCGGCCAGGCAGCTTGGGGAACAACAACAACACCCCATTCTTAACACTAATCATCAATTACAAACCCCAATGCAGGCCTACTTGAATAATCTAATGAAAGCATATGGTCCTCGCGGGATTCGAACTCGGGACACCACACCCAGAACCTAAGCATCTAAACCATTACTCCACCAACACAGTTATACCCGGAACAAAAGGATGGGACCATTTACAAAGGATTATTGATGGTTATATAATTTAAGTATTGTAACTGGGATACATATTGTATACTAAAGTTAAGGGGGGATGGGCGTATTTGTCATGCTTAACATTGTATCATGTTATTATTTTGTTAGTTTCCTCCCTAGACCTCCATCAAGCTTAAAAATAAATCCCAAAACACCCCTTCTAGATAAATATGTGCATTTTTCGATAGAAAAATTTCCTGGCCGGAGGCCGGTTACTATTATATTACAGGCTCGCTGTCACTCGCCAGGAAAACAAATCGACACCTAAATTGCACGAAAAGTCTTAATAATGACAGACACGGGGTGAAAGGTCCTAATAAGTATATATTCCGGTATAATATCAGTATCAACAGTATTATGTAGAGGATATACCTGGAACAACAGGCTGGGGACATATTAAGGCGAGATGGCTCGTTTTCCTAGATCCCCTTCTCCCTCATGTCCAGCCCCATTAGTTTTTTTATAATTTAAAATGCTTGCCCCATTAGTTTGTCGATTTTAAGATCTTCCGCCCAATTTCCTTGTCAATATTAAGACCTTTCGTGCTAGTTAGGTGTCGACTTTTTTCCCTGGCGAACGCTAGTGAGCCTGTAATTTTGGAAAACCGGAAATTTTCTGCCGAAAAATGTACAAATTAATCTAGAAGGGGGATCTAACATTATCATCATAATTATTAACATTCTCATCATCATCATCATCATCATCATCATCATCATCATTATTATTATCGTCACCTTTATCATCAATATTCTCATCATCATTATTATCGTCACCTTCATCATCATCATTATTTCATCATTATCATCATCATTATTATTGTCACCATCATCATCATCATTATTATTATCGTCACCATCATCATTACTTCATCATTATCATAATCATTATCATCATTATTATCGTCACCTTCATCATCAACATAATCATTATCATCATCCTCACATGGTCACAAAGGTTTTTAAAGTATCTCAGAAAGGGTGCAAATCGCCTACTGGTTAGTGAAAGAGTTAAGGGGGTGGTACTCGCTTTTTATGGAGCCCCTTCTCCCTCATATTTAGTATATTAGTTTTGATAGGCCTATTTTAAGACGTTCTTTCCATTAGTTTGGCGATTTTGAGAGCTTTCGCCCCATTTCTTTGTCAATATTAAGACCTTTCGTGCCATTTAGGTGTCGATTTTTTCATGGCGATCAAAAGCGAGCCTCTAATTTTAGAAGGAACCTGCCTTCGGCCGGGAAATGTTTATACCGAAAAATTTACAAATTTATCTTGAAAGGGAGTCTAGGGGGTATTTTTTAAAGCTTGATGGAGATCTAGCGAGGAAACTCAAAAATAAATAAATAAATATATAGCCCAAGCACTACCCCCTTGCGTAACTAGAGGTAAATCACTAAATCACTATCAATACACCCAGCTATAATTGATTAGTTTGTGTCATACCCATGATTGTTTTGACTGTGTTATGCCGGTATCACACGAGCACTTTTTCCCTCAACATTTATCCTCAACACTGGCCTGGCAGCTTAAGAGCGAAACATTTCAAATATTTCTGTGACTTAAATTCATATATCACTAGTCTAGTTATCGATTCCAGTGCAAAATATTCCAGAAATGCTGCCAGCAAAATGATCATTGATTGTTGACTATAAAAGCTCTGTGTGATACCGGCTTGAATAGCTGATTATACTGCATGTCCCCATTGTACAGCTGATTGGTACGAAAATCCGGTGTTTGAATCCCTATTTCTAAGGTAGTAGAGTAAGCATAATAGTTTCAGGGATACTCACGCCATCATCAGGCAACATAGACCAAGGGAAACACGTACCTGAAAAGAAAAACATAATTGTTTATTACAAATTAAGAGAGAATCGTAAATATGCACAATGAAATATAACGAAGTAGCGATATTAAACTCATGATATTATGGGGGGGATGGTTGTTTTTCTGACCCCCCCCCCCCCATTTGTTTTGATAATTAAAGAAAATTCTGAATATTAGTTTGGCGATTATAAGAGCTTTCACCACATTTCTTTGCCAATATTAAGACTTTTCGTCACATTCAGGTGTCGATGTTTTCCTGGCGAGCGATAGCGAGCCTGTAATTTGGGAGGACCCTTTGCTACCGAAAAATGTACACATCTATTGAGAAAGGGGATTTTGGGAATGTTTTCGTAGGTTTGATGGAGATCTATGGAGGAAACTAAAAAAATAATGAATAAATATATATATTATAGGTTTGACTCCTGCAAGGAGATAAAGAAAACCTAATATTTAGTAGTGGCCCCGTAATCATTGACGATTATGCCTATTACATAAGGCTACCTCTTCAAACGCTCATAAAGCGTAGTTTGAATCTACCGCCGCAGAGCTCAGAGGAACCTTCATCATAAGCACACGCAAAATCACTCATGGTTCGTCTTTATGATTGGGTTCTCACTACGAAAAAACTTTGTAACAAATAAAAAATAAAAATAAAATAAGAATAACTATTCATAAGCTTTCCATATTCCGTGGTTGTACTTCTGTGGATTCTTGGACCAGACGCTGACTAGCGCATTGTTCCGCCTTCACTGACATATCAAGTATACCAAAATCCTTAATACATCAACGAATGGGAAGGGGATGGTCGGGAGGGCCCCACTCGTCAATGATTACGGGGCCACTACTAAATATTAGGTTTTCTTTATCTCCTTGCAGAAGTCAAACCTATAATTTATTGGTGGCCCCTCCATCATCGACGATTATGCCTGATATCTAAGACTGGAGGGGGACATTCGTAATCATATCATAACCATTGCAAATAGAATAGGCAGATAATCAAACAACAACATGGTATTCATACTTTGTAAAAATTATATATTTATGTATAAACTTTATACAACATATAAAAAGGGGTACAAGCAGGGGCGTGCTTAAAGAAGCCTGCTTGAGGAGAAAAGGTAACTATGAGAATCTGTTCACAGATCTGAAAGTTAAAGGCACCCCACTTAAATTAAGTGGTGAAAAATAAAACTTTATGTTTACATGTGCACATATAAACCCCATTATTCTAATGTGTATATTCCTTAAAATTAGACACAAAAATAGAATAAATTCTTGTACTATCGCAGATGTACTTAATAAAATGCTACTCGTAGTTGCAACTACCGAGAACTCTTAAAATTAAATTGCTTCAACAGTGTATCCCACTTAAAGAAACAATTGTTGTACTACATCCATTGTACCTCAACAACATTTCCCGTAGTCATTACTACAGAGAAATTTTAATCACAACACTTATACATTGTATCACAGCTCGTATACTCTGTACATATCCTCCGGCGGGGTCTAGGGTGTCTTATGTTTCACTGACTGCAACCCCCCCCCCCCCCTCCCCCTCCCTCTTTCTTAACCTAAACAATTAATGACTTAGAGACCCATCTAGACCCTGTGCCGTAACGCTACACATGGCATTGATGGTTTGTCTAGTGCTACCAACAGGTATCGAGTCAAAAACGTATGATTTGAAGCCCATAGTTGAGTAGTAGCTATGTCTTCAACATAAATTTTTTTGAGAAAACGTAAAGATACTGCCCATTTGCGTAAATCGTGGGCCCTACCCACTACGCCGGGATTACTCTCTTTAATGACTTCTACTAGCAGAGAAGCCATTTTACGTTTCATTAATCTTTTACCTGTACTCGATACCCATAAAGCACCTTGTTGGTTAAGAGGTGCCACTCTCATATATTTGGTTAAAGCTTGTACAGGACACAAATTATGGTGCACTTTACCCCGTTTCAACGCCGGCACCGTGAACTCTGAGAAAACATGTTCACTATGTTCATTCTTGGCGATGAACCCTGGGGAAGGTGCAATATGAATGCAATCATTTAGTCTACCAAACCTTATGCAATTAGGGGTGTTGCTCATCGCCGCCAGCTCAGACACCCTGTTACCTGTTGCCAAAGCCATAAGGAACACAGCCTTTTTTAATAGCAATTCAAAATCTGCCGTATTCTGATACAGACGGGAATGAAGCAAAGATAACGCTTTGTCAAGAGACCAGGTAGGCATGAGCTGACGGGGAGGTGGGCGGAGTTTGAAGCATGCTCTCATGAAACCTGTTTCTTCCGCTTGTGGTATGGTTAGACCTGTAAGGTCAAAGAATGGCACCCTGATAGCTGTTAAGTGATTTTTTAGAGTCACTACAGATAGACGTTTCTGTTCAAACATATAGTTTAAATAATTAAAAACTAATGCCACCGAAGGTACTCTCTGTTCTGTTCTAACTATCCAAGAAATATAGGACTGCCAATGAGATTGATATTGCCTCTTGGTAGATTGTGTGTACTGATTCATAAATTTATCTGTCACGGTTCTACCATACGGCGTTAGCCACTTGGCCTCCTGAATGTCCACAATGCAAAAGTCAGCGAGGTCTTTAGGTTGCCAATCGTGTCTAAGTGGAAATACCCGACCGGGAGCGACACCAGGTTCGGGCACCACGTTATCAATTGCTGGTACCACAACTGCGCTGGCCACAGGGGCGCGATTAACGAGACAACACCTCGATAATCCTGTAGTTTGTTGACTACGTGGCACATTAGAGAAGCGTCTGGTGGCGGAAACAGATAAATGGAACTCCACATGTTCCAATCCGTCACCAATGCGTTGGGCCCCCCCCGCCGGCGTTAATGTCCGGCGTGTGAGGTACCGAGGGAGTTTGTGATTCTCCTCTGATGCAAACAGATCCACTTGTGGACGGTAAGGCTCTGCAATCATTTGATCGAAAATGTTCTGCTTGAGTGCCCACTCTACCGCTGTGCTCTGTCTCCGAGACAGAGCGTCTGCCCAGACGTTTGCTACGCCTGGGAGATATGATGCATGAAGATGAATGTTCAGCTTGTCGGCTAGAACAAAAATCTTTCCTGACACGTCTATTAACTTCCGAGACCTCGTTGACCCTTGTTTCTGAATGCATTGAACTGCATTGAGATTGTCCATCCTGAAGGCCACCGATTTTTCCCGTAAAGTAGAGCCGTGAACTTGAAGGAAATACAAGGGGACTAGTAACTCTTTTTACATTTATGTGGGAGGTTTCTGAATGGAACCAAAGCCCTTGACCCTGATGCCCGAGGTTTGACTGAAAGCCCCAACCTATTGTCCCTGACGCATCCGTGTCTACCCATACCGTCGGCGGAGGAGAGGTCCATGACATGACTGAGTGCAACACTTCCCTCTTCGCCCAGACCGCTAGTAGGCTGTGTATTAATGTTGGGATAGGCCATAATGTTCCCGCCGGTAATAGTGGGAAATATTTGTTGCCCTCCAAGATTAAACGTTTGACTTTCAACCGGCCCAACTTCACAGTTAGTTGAACCCAGTTGAGAGAACCGACTAGAGATTCCCAGAGTCTCCGTGTCGTAGTCAGACTGTGGAGAAACATAAAAAAAAATTTGCGAAATCTGTTTCGATTGTCCACACTCTGACTCAGAGTGAGAGACGCTGTGTCCCAGACCAGCCCTATCCACTGAATTACTCGTGAGGGAACAAAGGTTGACTTTACTAATTTGACCTTGAATCCTAGAGATTTGACATGGTTTAATGTACCGGTAATGTTGACATGAGTGTTGCATAACTTTTCTGTCTCTGCCACCACCAGCCAGTCGTCCAGATACCACAAGATCCTGATCCCCTGTTCTAAAATGGGCATCAGGGCTTGCCGGACTAATTTTGTGATTATGCGTGGCGCTAGGTTCAATCCAAATGGCATCCTTTGAAAGACATAAGTCTGATGCATTATTCTTAAAGCCAGAATTTTGTTAAATCTCTTGTTTACCGGGACGTGCCAATACGCATCTGTCAGGTCTAATGAACACATGCACCCTCCCGGCGGAAGTGTTAGCCTGATTTGATTCACTGTCAGCATCCTGAAGGACACGTTGTGAATGTGGAGATTCAAATAAGACAGGTCTACGACCGGTCTCATCTGAATACTGTCCCTTTTTGGTACTAGAAATAGTTTGGATGTAAACAACGGGTAAGTCGGGGGAACTGGGATAATGACACTGTTGGTAATCATCTCCTGAACTAGTGATTCCACCTCTAAAGAAACATGATTGGCCTTTGTCGGCTGACGTAAGCGAGGTCGCCGGAGCCACTGCCAAGTGATGCCTTTGCGTACCACAGTCCTCGCCCATGTTCTTAATGGCCATGCCTGATGACACGCCCGGAATGACCCAGTTAGCAGACTGGGGTTCGCCGGCTGGACTACCCTCTGTTCCAACACGCCTTTGACTGGCCCCGGGAGTGAGAGAGACCTTATTTTTTTGCTGGTGGTGGTGTACCCTTGGACGACTGGCTGGGTTTGGCTGGAGGTGGGCCCTGACCTGGTCGGTGGTGAAACCTGTGGCCTTTACCTGAGAATTTACCCTGTTTATACCTGACTTGAGCCTGACCCTGGGTGGAAGGGGATTTTGGCTGATGAAAAGGCTTAGACCCACTAGCTTGAGCTTTCGAAACTGGTTTGGGCTTAGGGAAAGTGAAGGTAGGCTTCTTAGGTTGAGAGGGACTTTGTTTGAATGCTTGTGCCATATTGAAAACAGTCTTCCAAACTGCTGGTGAAATCAAAGAAGGAGTTAGAACTGGAGACAGAACTACTTGGCTTGCAATACGGTCAGGAAGTTTCTTTACTAAGAACATCCTCAGATCCTGCCTTGCTCGAACTGCCTCTAATAAGGCTGTCCGAATATCTCCTAAAGACTGAATGGAAGTTTGGAGAAGCAAGCGCCGGGAAAGTTCAATGGCCTTCCTGACTTCCGCAGCTTTGATCGCCTGAGAAGAGCGTAACATAGACTTTGTTACTTGCTGGGTAACAATAAATTGTGAAAACAGTCTAAACGCTTTTCCTCTTAACCTAAACTCGCGGTCTAGGTGAGCTGGGGAAGGCGTGCTAAAAGGATCTTTTAATTCGCACAAATTGATATTAGGGGCAGCCAAGAAATCAAACAAAGCAGAGGGGACTCCTCCGGCACTAAAAACCGGAAGAGAGAACCAAGTATGGTGTTCTTGAGGGATTTGGTGAGAAGATTTTGAAGTGAAAGTAGTGGCAAAATTTTGAGCCTCTGTTTCCCATTCCACCCAAGGTCCCGTACCCAACTGCCCCACCTGCAAGACTGGATTAGAGGCTGAGTCTGTGATCGGAAACATATCCAACTCCGGCGTCAAAGCAGAAAGTGCCTTGATGTCGTTAAAGCCATCATTCTTAGTCCAGTCAGAAAATAGCTTAGAAGCTGAGGCAGGGGGTAGGGCTGGTGTTGATGCATACACAAAAAAGTCATGGTTATAATAACTTGGAATGGCCTTAATATGAACATCTAAAACATTTCCTTGACTATCCAATGCTCTGAGTTTTCTAGACTTATTGCCTTGGAATACCCACTCATTTGGTACAGGGAGCTCCCCCGAAATAGTAGCTTGTGCTGCCTCTGGCTTAGTTGGTAACATTGCTACCCATGACTCATCAGGCCCGTATAAAAGAGGCATAGCTCCTTTTTTGACTGGTGCCTTGTCTAAAGGGGGGGGGGGGGAGTTATGTCTGATATGACTCGCACATTGGAAGTAGTGAGAGCTGCTGTGCCTGGCACATTGGAAATTGGATCTGACACAAGAGGAGGGTTAGGTATTTTAGCTAAAGCAATGGATGTAGCCAGAGGTCGCACATTCGTCGACATCGCGGGAGCTCCCATACCAACTGTAGGAGTTTCCGGCGTAGGGCCAAAGAACTTATTAAGTGCATTTAATAGTAATCCATCAATCTCTTCTGTAGTTACATATCTAGCAAATGACGAACTCCGTGGAGATTCGACAGTACCCTGAGAGTCATCTAGATGGTGACCTGACTCTTCAACTTCCATCTCTGAGACCAGAGAACGCTGTTCTTCATCCCTTAAGTCTGGCCTATCATGGGAAGATCCCGCCGAAGCCGGGACCTCCACATGCCGCCATGTTAAATCTGGGATAGAAGATGGTACATCGGCATCCCAGTGGACGTCAGCCACTACTTGAGTCACAAAAGAATGTGTACTGTCCTGCCAGGGCTGTGAGTATCGCCATACACCTTGGCTGTGGCTGTTACTCGCTTGCGAGCCTGGTATACTCAGACTCTCCAATTGGGAGCCCTCACCCGAGCACCCTAGAGGCTTATAGTTTCCGTAAGATACTTCTAAATCTGAGGCTGACACACGTGACCTGGTAGAAAAAGCATGAATATCAGGTGATGAAATGTCCGCCGGGGCATCCTCCACCACATTCTCTGACTCCACCCCCGACCTGTCAGATTGGACGTTAGACTTGGAGGGGGTAGAGGCAGAAAGCGGGGTACCAGGCTCCGGCGACAGCCGGAGGATCCCTTTTGGATGATTTATGACTCCTACTAGACTTATGTTTAGTTCTAGTAATGTCTTTAGGTCCCCTACTATCTTCCTTTTTCCTCTTCTTTGGAGGTGAAGCAGAGTGGCCCGAAGCTTTCACCTGCTTCCTCAGGGGTGACCTTGATTTGGACCTCGTCGCCGTTGCCGAGGGTGACGGTGAGCGAGGCCTCTTAGATTTGCCAGGGGAGGGTGTGGTAACCTGTCCCCGCCCAGTCTCTGAGGTCTTACGTGCACGTATCTTACTCGAAGGGGGGGCATGTTTGATAATTAACAGCTCCCAAAGCTCAAGGTTATCACATTGCAATGCTTTATGTGCTACATTTGTTGAATAAGTAGCGAGAAGTTGTTTCACTTCTTGCAAAGCCACCGCCGCAGTATTATCTTTTTGAATTAAAATTTTAACACTTAAAAGGTTACAAATAGTGCAATTCTTTGTCACCCATATCCCCCGTGACCTATCGAGGCATTTAACACATTTAATGCACAGCCTGTGTGCAAAAATAGGGATACCTGAGCATAACGGCGTTGAACATAAAGCAATGAGAGGTTCTAGTGCCGACATGACCGAGACTGGCGGAAATCTACCCACCACCGGGATCTACCTGGTCACCTGGCACCACGCCGGTACTCCGCCCTGGAAAGAGAAAATTTCCAGGAATTAATGCTCATAAGGTTACCCCAAAATGTTTCAAAAACATGTGTCATAAAACCGCTGGTCAACGAACCGTAGCCCTCAACCACTACTTTTCGTTGTCCTGTAGTGTCATATTAAAGATTTCAGCATATCTTTACCTGTCCAAAAGATTTAAGCATATTTTCTGAGTCTTCATAAAGATGAAGCATATCTTTATTAATGATGAAGTCTTTCAAGTATCCCTTTACACTTGAAACACTAGTAAGATTCAGGCATCTTTTTATCCCATAAAAAGTCTAAGCCTATCTTAATCTCTAATCCGACTTCTCCCAGAAGCCCTCATAGATCGCCGTCTTGAAGGCCCGTGATACCTTATTGTATCAATCAATTGTTTGGCAAACCATAGCGAATTGCAAATCCGTTAATATAACCACCCGAAGGTACAACCGCCGGGTTTCATATTAAATGTCAAACCAATTGTACCTGCCCCAGACCTCTTTGTAAAAAAGGTCGCTGGGAGGGAAAGACCAAACAAACAAACAGCATTGTTTCAATGGCTTTGAAAAGCCGAGAAAACCATATCCAACAGGTGTCAGCATGATCACCTAGATAAATGTGTGGGGCCCACCTCGCCGGGAAAAAACACAGGAAGCCTGATCACAGGCTCGACCACAGAGAACGCAGTTTCTGATGAGCCCTCGAGCTACCAAACTCGCCGGGGTAATTACCGATTTTAACCAACTTGACTTAAACCCGGTAAACAAAACGACTTTCTCGGAGCAATCGAGAAAAACCGCCGGAAAGGCAACCCACACCAATCAGAACGCAATCTGATAAACATAATCAGACACAGTCCGAAGCTCCTGGATCAGCCAATCACAACTAATCCAGGACACACATGACACATGAATACATTTTTATAATAATAAAAAATGAAAACACTTGCATATGTGAAAAACTACGAGTGGCTGGCTAGGCCTGGTGAAAACGGAAAAAACACTTAATGACGTCGAAACACAATCGAAAAGCACTCCATCCCACCAAAACTGGAAGAGCCGCCACATCGAAACCGATCTGGGAGTAACAATATCGAGTAACCTAAAACCGAGTCAACAATGTTCAGAAGTTGTTAAGAAGGCAAACAAAATAATTGGCTTTATAGGCAGGTCATTTGAGCATAAATCCAAAGAAGTTATCCTAACCCTTTACAATTCCTTAGTCCGCCCTCTTCTGGAATACTGCGTTCAATCCTGGTGCCCTTATTACCAAAAAGATATAAACAAGCTAGAACGAGTTCAACGTAGATACCTAGCCTAAAGAACAAACCATACGAAGAGCGTCTTAGAGAATTAAATCTATTTCCTTTAACCCAGCGCAGATTAAGAGGTGACTTAATTCAAGTGTTCAAAATCATCAAAGGCATCGACAATATGAACTGTAGTAAGTACTTCACTATCGACCAATCTAATTACACGCGGGGAAACGGTTGCAAAATTATTGGTAAATCTTTTAACTCGCACGAATCTAAGAATTTCTTCTTCAATCGAGTTGTCAACTTGTGGAATGGGCATCCGAAACGTTATAGACTGCATCACCGTTGATTCATTTAAACTCCGCCTAGACAAATATCTCTCATTAAACCCGCGACTGACTGCGTTTGTAAATGAATAACTATTTTATCCCCCCCTCAGTTACTAAACCATCTGTCCTCTACTAACTCCCTAATCCTGCCACGGACATTAGTTCCAGGGCAGTAATTCCCTTTCCAATGTTCCCTTACCCACTCTAAACCACTGTTTGGACACTTGATCCTCAGTGTTTTGGAGGACAAGCAACCTAGAAGGGTCACTAGACCTGTTGTTGCTAGATTTCCTTTGTACTCCTTTGTACTCCTTTGTACATCAACATCGTAGAAAAAACCCGGGTAAGGGTAACACTGACTCGGGACCCAGAAAGAACTCCACTACGTGAAGAAAAAACACCAGGAACGTCAGTATAAAACAAAATAGGCTACCGGTACTCCTTCTGAAAGATAGCTAGAAGCCCGACATCGCGTAGTTAAAGCCTCCTAACAAGCTAGGACTAAAGATGGCTAAACACGAAAAAACGTTTCAGAGCGTCCTCAACTCGGCCACGAGGGTCCGTCCGAAATAGACGCCCCAACAAAACGACCCAAAATACACTTGTTCTGCGAGAAAACCACCCATGACACCCCTGCTAAGCTAATCCTAACCTTACTCAAGACATCCCAGAGTAAACAAATGAGAAAAAACTCACTAGGGGCGCAAGAATGCGGAATCAAAGCGGAGTACTGTGGGGGACACGTCCGGGTGGGGTGAGCGCAGAGCAAGGAAGGCGGAACAATACGCTAGTCAGCGTCTGGTCCAAGAATCCACAGAAGTACATCCACGGAATATGGAAAGCTTATGAATAGTTATTCTTATTTTATTTTTATTTTTTATTTGTTACGAAGTTTTTTCGTAGTGAGAACCCAATCATAAAGACGAACCATGAGTGATTTTGCGTGTGCTTATGATGAAGGTTCCTCTGAGCTCTGCAGCGGTAGATTCAAACTACGCTTATGAGCGTTTGAAGAGGTAGCCTTATGTAATAGGCATAATCGTCAATGATGGAGGGGCCACTAATAAATATAGACCAATAAATAAACCCTTACCCCTCTACCACCAAATATTGAAATGCAAACATGTACGGTACAGTACGAAAAACCCTCTAACAATAAGTAACATGGATACATTAATGTTCACAATAATTGACCAAACCCATCACTGATCTATCCTTTCATATCACCAAAGGCTGAGCAACCATAAAGTCATGTTTGGATCAGGCTAATATAAACTTCAAACGTTCTATTTAATATTTTGTTTTGACGTGCCTGTGCGTTGATGACACACGGTTCATTGATGGGATATACAGTACACATAATCAATATATACAGTATATATATATATATATCAATATATATATATATATATATATATATATATATGTATATATATATATATATATATATATGTTGGTAAAGCCAGGTAATAAATTTTCTTTAATACATACGAGGTTGAAAGAAATGGCAATTTCTGCGTTGGAAATTTTATTATTCAAAGTTTCCAGGTCTCTGATGAGTTTTCGCTGGGTGGCAGGAAGTAGATGAAGAAGATGAGCAAAATTCATGGTGGTACAGGGTTACATTAAAGTACATGATGATACAGGATATACGACGCGTTTCACTGGACAACCAGCATTATCAAGTAAGGAAGGAATGATATAAAGGTAAACAGGAAGGGTATATATAGAGGGTGGAGGATCAGAGGAGGCGGAAAACAGGGGGCAAAAGTCTGCTATTGGTGGAAGGGAAAACTAGGAGAGAAAAAGGGGGTAACCGCTTCACGCATGCGCACTGGATGCGGGATGGTGGTCGATAGGGGGGGTCGAAGCTGATTGGCTGCGTGTCGAGGGGCGTGGCCTAAGTTGTGTGGCGCCTGCAGAAGACGCTACCTCCTTCAGCTTCGTCTTCTGCAACCTCGTATGTATTAAAGAAAATATATATATATATATATATATATATATATATATATATATGTGTGTATGTGTGTGTGTGTGTGTGTGTTCTCTTCAGTGTAAAAAGGGCCTCCATCAATTAACAGGCTTGCAGTTATCTCACTATTCAGACTAGTTTGTGCAGTTTGAGAAGGATCTGTGGTATATCTATCTATAGTATTTCTCACAAATACATGTGAGCTACTAAATACTTATATACTCTGAGTGGGTCAGGATTTCTGGCCTACCTATCTGGAACAGGGTATAGTCTACCAAATACACTACAGACCAGAACCGGGTTGCATTGAACAGACTCGCCTCACGAAACATCAAACAGCCGACATATTAACTTGGATGTATTGATGCATAGTCAAAACTAATAATACCTCGTCGGACAACGTTGGTGATCATTGAGGGGAGATTATTTTTATCTCATTATATATATATAATTTATTTATTTTAGTTTGGTTTCCTCCCTCGACCTCCACCAAGCTAAAAAAAAATAATAATAATAATAATTATGTTTTTAACACCAACCAACTTCACATCTAAGCTCAATTAACCCTCCGGATCCGGCGGCCTTCATATGAGGCGATCGTCGTGTCCGGGGGTATTCCTGAAAAACGCCTATCTTCATAATTCGATATCTACTGATTGAGACCACCTAGAGCAGTTAACTAAATTGCATAGTGTAGAACCAACCTTCGTCTGTAGACTGCCGTTGAGTTGACATCGCTACAACAAGTGGTTGCCGAGATATGATGATGGGAGTGGAGGTAATTTCCCGCATATTTTCGCCTGTGTCCAAACGCTTCGCCGCGACCCTGGCTAGCACGCACTAAGTCACTCGTTGCTTCGGTGGCTTTGGTACCGTAGACGATATTATGTTTGTATGGTGATAATGTCATAGTTATTGTGTCATTTATTTCTTTTACAACCATTATTGAGTTCTGTGAAACTTTTTATAACATATTTTCGACACTTTCATTGTTATTGGATATTATTGTGTCACTTTCACTCTTATTACTCTTCTTGTTATGAATTATTGTCACTCCCTGTTATTATTGAGTTATTATTACTTGTTATACATTTGTATGTCACTTTCACTTACTAGGCTAGGTTAGGCTAGGCTAGGCTAGCGTATGGTACCGCATCTTCACTAACCACTTCTTCATCATCAAAGTCACTCCCAAGTTCACTCAGTTCACTATATTCACGAGTACCGCATTCACTATCGTCATTATCCTCGTCATTATCGTCCTCATCGGTACTAATAAAGCCAAGAAACTCTAATCCATCCGCCACTTCACCCTCATCGTCACTAACCACTTGTTCTTCGTCAAAGTCACTCCCATGTTCACTCAGTTCACTCAGTTCACTATAATCACTCAGTTCACTATATTTGCTTAGTTCTTCCAGAGTGTGTGCAACACCATCGGGACTAAGCACTGTTTTCTTGGTCGTTTTAGCCTTGCTTTTGTTAGGCGTACGGTAAGCGGTGGCGGGCGGCGATTCGGACACAGCAATTTTTTTTGGATTACCTCCATCCATCTTGGATGCGCACTAAGAAGTGATACTGCCTGTTAGTTTGTGCTTGGTGGCGCTGCGGTAGCCCACGCACAAACAAAAATCCGCCCGCGCGATTTAAACCCTTTGATTTTGATTTTGCCTCATATGAAGCCTCCCGGACTCCTAACCAAAATACGTTTTGCCTCATATGAGGCCTCCCGGATCCCATGGGTTAATGAAATCAACAAATACATGTGGCACTCCGAGGATTCGAACCCAGGATACTCACATCGAAATTCCGCGCACAATGCATTACGCTATCACGACAGTTAAAGAAATATGGACAAGCCTATGATTTATTATGCAGTTTCGAATCCTGCATAATAATCTGAGCATATACATACATTCCAACTGTGCTATGGTAGCCTAATGTATAGACGAATGGAAGGAAAACAAAAAAAACTTCGAAGGGGGGCCATGGGTATTGTTTTGTTATTACAATTTATAAGCGGGTGACTGGCTGGTAGACCTTGCTGATTTGGGACAGAGAGTTCCTTGGCAGTGTGCTGTCCGTCTGTGAACTGGTCCGAAAGGGAGAAGATTTTGGCTTGTGAGGTGTTGAACTTCGTCTCCTGCCTTCTAGCAAGTTTGTCATCAGAAACAAACTGTGCCTGGATGGAAGCTAGTTGTGCTTCGCCATGAAGAAATGAGACCAGTTGATAAAATGGAGATTGTGACGGTGGATTAGCGAAAGTATGCGACTATGATAGCCTTCGACGTCGTTGTTAGTACGGATGGATCTCATGAAGACAGACCATGTCGCTGGGGGAAATATGTTTTCCACAAACATCGCATTCTACACCATGTTGTAGAGGACGGACCTCCTCTTTACATTCAATACAGAGCTGAGGTGCTAGCTTATCCATAGCGAGATCTAATGTTACAAACTAAACCAGAAATTGAAAAATACAAAGGCAAACGAACTTATATAAAACAAAACTGTGTGGAATGGGAAGGCTTGAGTCTAATTAAACCAAAAAGGATATTGACTAGAACCCTCAAAACCCCGAACATAATATGCTTCATTCATACTGTAAACCTTGCAAACAAACCAAAAATAGAACAGTACACAGACGCACAAAAACGGGAGGGGATGTACGCAGCCACATACCTAACCCCTACGCATGCGCGAAAATGTAAGCCTCCCTTGGCCCGGCCCCCCGTTTCTCGTGTTTAAATATAGCCTTCAAACCGTTACTGCCAGGTCTCTCTGTAGCTCAGTCAGTAGAGCTCTCGCCCGACACCTAGTAAACCAGTGTTCGATCCCACTCAGATTCAGTGTATTTTTATTTTTTTATTTGTGTTGTTCTATTATATTATATTATATTAGGGTTAGGTTAGGTTAGGTTAGGTTAATCTAATACAATATTTGTACATTTTGGGCAGTGGGTGGGGCCGCGCATGCGCAGGGGGTAAGGTATGTGGCTGCGTACAGACCCTCCCCACAAAAACAAGCACACACACGGGAAGTTCAATTAAAATATAATGACTAGAATGCCCCAAACCACGAACATGTAGCTTCACTCATACCTTAAACCTGGCAAACAAACCAACAATCTAACAATTAGGCTATACACAGATGCACACAAACAAGCACACATGCCGTTATGTATTAGCAATGTCATACATATTATACCTTACACTAAGTAGTGTTTAGAAATAAACATAAAAGAATAATATCCCTTTCAAGCGTTTGTCAATGTTCTGTTGGGTGGGCGAACCTTCTGATGGGCGAACCTTCTGTTGGGCGAAACTTGCTAAACTATAATGACACAATAATGGCTGATGGTATCCATGAATCAAGGATACCATCAGGCATTATTGTGTCAATTAATTAAGTAGATCTATGATATTTTGGAAATATGTCATGATTATAAAATTAGCGCTATACTGTATATACAATTTTACCATTGATATATTTCCTTTGTCTAGGTTAATATATGTTCTGACACTGATATAGACGAAATCAGATCTAACAATCACAATCCCTGTAAGACACGCCTCTTTACTACACCAGTATTGCCAGATAATTCTGCGTGCCCCAGAGCGAGGTTGGGTCAGCTGGAGCTTTGACCAACTGTATACGACAGTAACAGCATCAGGGTGTCAAACGAAAGGCAAGTACTTTCTCTTTGTCTTCAATATTGAATATGCCCAGATAAAATTGTGGTTTATAGTTCAAATTATGTCTTTGGAATGTATCAAATGGTAAAGCAATGCTATTTCATGTTAATTTTCCTGTATGCCTTCTGAAATTAATTCAAACAATATTGCTCAGGTTTGACATCTAAGGTGATGTAGGTGCTAAGAGAAACGAGTCATGAACCAAGAAGAAAGGAGTCAATGACACGAAATAGAAATTAATGACAGGAGGGTAATATTCACGCATATAAAGCGGGTATCACACTGGGCCAAATTTTAGCCCTTCTCCGATCTCAGTTTTCAGCCAGTAGCGCAGGCAACTCGTATCACACACGTATAGGCTTTACCCACTGGCTTTACCACGGTTAAGCGATCGTTATATTGTGGTATATCACATAAACTGTAAAATAATATGGATTGATATTGACAAATGCAGTGTAATGGGCCCCAATCTATTCGCTAATGTTGCTATGTTTTGCGTTTGAACCTTATATAAGTAGCTACAAGGAAGTTTTTCGCAATATATACAGCCTGACGGCGCCCCTGTCGTTACCGCGGCACTAAACGATCGTTATATTGTGTTGTTTCACCTATAATTTAGTCTTATAGATTTATATCGACAATTATATCGCAATATGACTCAATCTACACGTTTGCGTTATTATTATATATATTTGAAGTATATATGAGGAAATACTTTGAACTTTTCGGACGTTTTAGAATGTTTTTTATTTATACCAATCGCCGTGGCGTAGGGATTACAGTGGTTATTTATCTGCAAGTGGTGTAGCTATTTTAGCATTAATTCACCTAGTTTATGTCTATTCGCAGCCCTTCTCACAATCAAACACACAATTGTGTAGCAAAATATATATTTCGACGTCATATACTTGAGATATCATTGAGAATAAATGCGAGCCGTATTGAGGCTGACAATTTACCTCCGTAAAAAAACGTTGTTTCCCACCCAGTGCGGGCTGCATCCTAGCTCCGTCAAACGGCTATATTTGTGTTGGAGAAGGGTGGTAGCTCCGTGTTTTGTTGCAGCAGAAGGGCGGAAATTGGCCTAGTGTGATACCCCCTTAAGTTGGCAAGCCTGCGAGTTCATCTATAAGTATGGTACCGGTACACTCAGTCATAAAAGAAGGGTACCCCCCTGAGCAAGAGATCTAATGCCTCACACTATTTAGTTGTGGTAACATTGGTCCTGAACCATCTAATTCACGAAAGTGGGTGGCGACTGCAGACTGGGAGGGAGTAGGGAGAAGTATGAACAAAGCAATGCTCCACTTCATATTGAAAATAGTTTTGCTAACTCTCTCTCTCTCTCTCTATGGCTTTTTAGCCGGAGAGAGCTGAGCGTGGGGGGAGAGCCTTCTACTTTGCTATCCTATTATATGCATAGCCTACGTGAGTTGCAGTTGGGATGTGTGTACATGCTTAGATTGATATGCAGGATTCGAAGTTGCATAATAAATCGTAGGCAGTGTCCACCAACCTTTAACTGTCGTGGTGCGATGTATAAGGTGTTGATTTTCGGTGTGAGCATCCTGGGTTCGAATCCACGGACTGCCACATGTGTTTGTAAATTTCATTAATCGAATTTAGGAGTATGGTTGTGTGACGCCTCCCGGCGCTAGCAGAATGGTTGCGTGGGGCATTGCAGCTCGCTAGCGCTCGCCAGGATGGGGGGATGGGCTACAGTTGTCCTAGAATGATCTGCTTTATGTTATTAGTGTCGTGTTGCCACAGACAGTCTAGAAATGGTCTTTGTTTTGGTCTGTGACCGCGCCTTGTATTTTATATTCGCTATAATATAAATGTTGCTTGTGTGAGAGGCGAGCGAGAGAGGGTGACGGGGTACACCTGGCAGTGGGGCGAGCTATCACGCGGCCCGCTTGGGCGCTGACGGCGTTGGCGGCCATCCCTGCTCAGTCCCTGCTCATCGCGGCCTCGTGTTTTTTACCAGCTCAGAGCTGGCCTGACACGCGTATCGTCTACATCCTTTGCAATTCTGTCCCCCATACTCGCCACTTTGAATACTATTTCTCTCTCTCGACTTCTCTTTTCTCATTCTCTAATCTTTATTAAACTCAACATCCCTTCTGGTTTCAGCATAGACGTTCACCGTCGGCCAGTCGTATTGTACGCGAAGCTCTCAGATATTTCTATGTATTAGGCTTTAATGAGGTTTGGAGAGACGGACTTTTCCGTGTGTGTCCTCTCTCGGGAAGGTTGTAGACCGGTATATGTCTCCCTGGCAGGGTGTTGAGTGATTCTGCTTAGTTATTTAAAGCTAGACTAGGGGTAAGGTTACTGTGTCGTTGTCTCCGATGTGTGCAGTGTTAGCTAAGCCCTGCACAACATCGACAGGTACTGTGGGAGCCTAGGTTGTCTTCGGGTGGGTTTACTTTGCGAGCACAGCACTGTGGTGTGAGAGGGCCATAGCCTATCCCTCACAACATAGTGCTGCCTCTTTGTGTTGACTTCTGAGGGATCGCCAGGATAGAACTAGGTACTAGAGACCTAGATTTATCAAGAGAGCATCCCCGTCATATAACGTAATCTTCATTATACCACCTTCGGACAACGTTAGGCTACGAGCCGCATGCTCGCCCATTGTTGCCCTGCCTTGATACCCCAGCTAGACTTTATTAACCGAGCAGACACTGGTTAGAGATAAGCCCCCATTATTATAATGTATGCCACATTATTATTCACTGCACTTTTGAGCCGAGGTTGTTGTTGAGTTGCACAACCCTAGTAGGTTGTCGCGTTGTGTCACGGAGCATTTCTTTAGTTGTCGAGCATTACTACCTTTGCGCCGTCTTTATTATTCGCCTGCCTATTATTACTATATGTCCTAGTATTTATTGTGACCCGTATTCTGCATTATAATTGTTCAAGATTCTTTACGAACATCTTCCCAGCATCAGACTTATTTCAGAAGTTTCCAGTTGATGTTGCAGGACTAGCATTGCACTTTCTTTAATACAGGAGTGCCAGTTATTTGAGTATCTACCGTAACGTTAATTAATCACGTAACTATCTTTTCTTTGTGTAACCTAATCGAGTAATCTTTTACTGTTTGAGAATAGGCTGTTTCATCGAGCGTCAGACTAGTGTGTGTGCACCAGTTACCGAGTCATAGGATACCTCGTTGTCCAGGCACGACTCAGGGCGGTAATGGTGTTTTGTTTTCCAGTGTTTAAGGCAGGGGTTGGATCTAGTGTTACCGTTGTTGCATTTTGCCATTATCTAGTCCAATGTTGAAGAGCCCTGTGTCTTTGAGAACCTGGATCGTAACAGTTGGTTGTTGAAAGGAACATAATAATTGATATTGGTTCAGGAGTAATTTATCGAGAGGACTTCCCTAAGTGGTTAAGGCCCCATTAATTGCTCTTTCCATTCACATATGCATAGCCTACATGAGTTGCAGTTGGGATGTGTGTACAGGGTGCCAAAACAGAAATTATCCAGTTCTGGATCATTTTTCTAAGCTTACAAGGATCAACTTTGCGCGGCGTCTGCGGGGGGTGCGGGGTGCGCAGCCCCCCGCTACATAACAGGTGGTCCGGGGGGCGTAGCCCCCCAGCCGCCGGAGAAATTTTGAGATGTGAAGGTAAATATACGCACAATACATGCTCAAAATTTATTAAAAGGAATGAATAATATTGTAAGTAAAAGGGATGTTATGTATGTTTACTGGTGTTTAATCAGGATACTAGGGGAGCTGGCTGCCTGTACTTCAGTCTCAAAGAGATTCACTTCAGGTCCACTAATATAGGCATTGAAAACAGGTTTTTAAATTATTCTTAGCAGTCCCTGTTTTAGTTTTGTAACTTTTGTCCAATAAAGATTTCATGTATATTTGTTGTTGCATTCCAAGAACTATTACATACTTAATTTATATCCTTTCATATGATACATGAGTTACTATAGAGTACTGGTTAAAATACATACCGGTACCAAGTTTCAAGAATAAACTTTGATTAGAACATTTGTTTGTCTATTATTTTCCCTGGGCCGAGTAAAAAATACCTGGGTAGGCTATTCCCATCTCGGGTTAAGTACAATCCGTAGGAACGTAGAAACTTACTTTAATTTTCACAACTTTAAAAGACTCAAGATTCTGCGAGGCTAATTCCGAAAATATTCAATCAAGTCTCCGTTACCCCCATGAAGTCAGGTTATAGTAATGACAAGACATACCAATAATATATGTTAGTTAGCGAGTGTGTGGACTGTGGGGATAGTGGCAGCCCCCACTTTGGACACTAAGACTAAGTAAAGTTAGGTTAGGGTAAGGTAATGCAAATGATCTACTCATAACATGATAAACAATTGAACAATAAACTACTGTACTATATTCCTTGAAGAAATAAAAACAAACAATTGTACATAAGGCTGCGGAAAGATTCTTTAGTGATACCCAAGTCATGGCCGGGATTCCGGGAAATCTATAAATGAACTGTAGGCGGTAGGCCTAGCTGCTGGCTGTACACTTATTAAATTGTACCGGTAATCTGGCTAAAAAGTTACCGGTATACAAAATGAGAACATAGAGGCAGGGTGCAGATCCCACTTTGGACACTAAGTTTGGACTTTGGTTAGGGTAAGTTATTGCAAATCTTCCACTCATAATATAAACTACAATAAAATAAGATACCAGTATATAAGATACTACTGTAGCCTATTCTGCCTATAGCCTATACCTTGAAAACAAAAACAAACGGTAAGACTGCGAAAGTATTCTTCAGTGACAGGTCTACCCCTATAATCCCACGGCATGACGGCAAACTGTTATTGTCATAGGCTATAGCCTAGCCAGGGTGTCGAATGACGCTGTTTTTTTGAGTGATAACACAAATTAACTTTCTGTATAATGATAAAAAAAAATTAATCCTAGCCTAGGCCTAGCCTACGTATTTTTATATTATTATTTTAAAAGTTAGACATCTAAAATAGGCCTAGGCCTAAGCCTACTGTGTTCCAAAACTCAAGAGTAGCCTAGGCTAGGTTAGCCTAGCCTAGCCTTACAAAAAAAAAAAAAAAAAACAGGAATGTTGGTCTAGGCTAAGTTTAATATACACTTCCTAGGTCATTTTAACAGTTCTATTGCTTCTATATATCATATAATACACCATAGAGTAAATTTTTAATAACTAGAAAAAAAGGTCATCTTCTAAATAATTACCATAATTGAGGACCTTCCCCGTTCCCGGGTTAAGAGTGGGCTCTGAGTCTTAGCCTACCAGAACCAGATTCCCAGCTGCCTAGCTAACCTTATTTTTTACTGTCTTTAACCTCAAATCTTCCTTGATCTTCATTAGCCTATCAATACATTATACGTAGCCCCACTAGTGGGGGCACTGGGCAGTCCGAAGATTGTTGGATAATGGGTTATCCTAAGCCTAATACACCTAGCCTCAGCCTAGGCTACTCATTTCTGCTTCAAATCATCATTATCATCATAGGCCTAGGCTAATACAAGTAGGCCTAGGCTTATCTGAAAAATAATATGCTTGGCTACTTACAAAATCGATGTTTGGTGCTTGCTAGAAGTCAGGTTTATCCAAAGTATCACCTTGAACTTATACCTTATATATAATGAGTTCCCCAAGATTAATATGCACAATTTTAGAATGTGTAGGACTGTAGGGCACTCGCACTTCACACGAAGTCAATGTTATATTCCAGCCCCTTAATTCACTCTATTTTTCCACAAATATATCGGTAAATAACAGCTAACACATTTCCAAGTGTTCCACAGTTGATTGGCGGCAAGCTAATTTGACGTCATCATTGGATTATTCTCGGAAACACCACTATGGAAAACATAGCTGATATTAGTTCGTTGTTTTCCATTGATCCAACCACATATATACCCCTGAAAAACCAATAATTCATCATAAAATCGTACTAATTTATAGCTTACCTTATGCCTCAAGGTCTTGCGCTCTTTGTCAAACACATAAAATTGATATTCATTCACTATTTTTAAGAAATTAGAGAATATATCGTGTATTTTGCGGGAGTTTAACTGGGATCAGATCAGATCAGAAAACTAACATTCAAACTTAAATTAATATTTTACATTATTCATTTCAGTGAAATTCAGTCAATATATTAAACACATGGAGTAGTTTAGTTAATATATACATAGTTTTAGATAAATACCTATTATTATCCTTTAATCTACATATTATTGAGCATTCGAGTGCCAATAAAATTACGGTAGTTGTGTTCGTCTTGACTCAGCCTTCGGCGCAATATAACATCGGAGTGTAGGGGTACATTGGTTGTTTGTTTGTTTGTTTGTTTTAGCGGACTCTCCCATCCAGGAGTTCGTTCTATGAACAATGGCTGTTTCCTTATTGTAATATATATTTGTTATATTGGTGCTAATGTCAGTCACCTCATCCGAACCGAACAAGTTGTGTTTTCACAGTGTAAACAAATAGCTTTCATGACTCGAGCTCTGGATTTATCCGTCTATATTTACATTAGTAGCTGCATTTGGACTTCAATACAGGTGATATATAATAGTTCTAAGATCATAGCCAATGTAGAGTACAGTGTAGAGCAAAGCAACTATCATTTGATGAGTGTAATGTAGAAATAGAATGGCAGGTTTAGCGGGGCTCCCGGCCGCCCCGGGAGTCACAGGCTCTTAGCCAATTTCAGTATCAATATTTTTTCAGATGTTAGGTTCGGGATCACGAAGAAAATGGGCGAATTTTGGCACACTGTGTGTGTACATGCTTAGATTGATATGCAGGATTCGAAGTTGCATAATAAATCGTAGGCAGTGTCCACCAACCTTTAACTGTCTTTGTGGTGCGATGTATAAGGTGTTGATTTTCGGTGTGAGCATCCTGGGTTCGAGTCCACGGACTGCCACATGTGTTTGTAAATTTCATTAATCGATTTTAGGAGTATGGTTGGTTGTTGGAAGGAACATAATAATTCTACTATAAGCTGTCCCTGCATAGTGGTATTAAGACTGGACCACCTAGTAGGGACCGTAAGGTTTGTGTGGTCTAAGTATCTGTGTAACTCTGTGTTACTCTCTCTCTCTCTCTCTCTTCCTCTGTTTGCCTTAGTACCACCTCTCAACAACTACTTCAAAGATGTGAACAATATGCTATATGAGAATACACATGACTTTTATAGATTACGGATAGCCTAACTGCTCGTCAATAGATCTACAGAATTCACGAAATCTGAAAGGACGTCCTTCCTTGTCTCTTTGAGACATATGGAATAGATCTTACATAAGATGTCCAACGAGGTTGGCATACTCCAAAAATATCACTACAGTACTCGAAATGGGCAATATTTGTATTACTGAAAGTTATGTAGGATTCAGGTGGGATATGTTTATTAGAGAACTGAATGTATTTAGTATATATATTGATACATTAAATAATAGATGTAGATAGATAGAGATGGATATGACCGAGTTACCTAATAGTTATGTAGTAACATAGATACGCAGACTACACAGACCACGCGGTCCCTACTAGACAATCCGTACTTACTTCTAACATGGGATTTGCTACAAAGTGGAAGGTAAAGACAGCAAAATAGAAAGCTCTCTCATCACCCACCACTCCGTCCGACCTTGGGTCGGCATGGAATATATTTGGAGAAACAAGGTCCCTAGCAGGATGAGAAAATTAGTACTACAAAACTCATAGTAAAGAATGAAATTGATAAATATTGTATACTACTCATACTTAACCTAGCATTCTTTTTAGAGAGAGAGAGAGAGATAGAATTGTCAACAATTTTCAATGTGAAGCGAAGTACCAGTATTGCTTCGTGCATATAAATCCTTACTCCCTTCTACAATCCGCAGTTGCCACTCTTTCGTGACGTTGATGGTTCAGAACTAAATAGCGATAGGCATTAAATCTCTCGCTCAGGGGGGTACCCTTCTTTTATGACTGAGTGCACCGTACTTACTGTATATCATATATGAAAATGGCAAGCCTGTAGCCTATATAAGTTGGCAAGTTGCCAACTTAATACCACCCTCCTGTCATTTCTAGTTCGTATCATTACCCATGGATATTACCAATGAATATTTTCACAACCTCAGCAAACATAGGTTATCTTTAACCCATTCAATACCGGTGACATCCTTTTCATTATATTCTGGCAACTAGTAGATGATTGTATTAAGCTTAGAAAGGATGTCTACCCGTTAAATGATTACAGACTATCTTAAACTTTAGCTACCATATAATCCTTCCTAAGCTTCACATAAGTATAAATGCAGCTGAAATAAAACCAAATGACTTCGCCTATACTGTAAGGGTTAATAGTTAATATATCAGCTCACACCATAATACACTGAGTAATAAGCCGAGAATATGAGCCTCCTCCGCCGCGCAGGGTTTCAAAACGAAAATAGTTTCCATTCTTTTTGGTCTTTATTATTGTGCAGGTAAAGATAAAATTATGGTATATGGTTAAAATTATGTCTTTGCAAGTGATATAATGCCCTAAAGCACGCTATTTCACGATCATTTGCATGTATTCTTTCTCATATTCATTCAAGTCTTCATACAAAATTGCTCCGGTTTGACAGATAATGAGGAAATCACGCAAAGAATGACGGGATCCCTACCACATATCCGAGGAGTTGGCAAGCCTGTGAGTTCATCTTCCACCATTAACTTCTCTCAAAAGCATTTCATCGACGCCAAAATGAGCATACATAATCACACTTAAACCATTGTATAGTTTGTATACCTGCACGCAGAATAATATAGAGAAATAGGCTGAAAAATAACCGTACATAATACGATAACGCAAGTCCTACCGCACGTCCGGAGGTTGCTATGCCTGCCCTACCACTCGTTCCAGAGGTTGGTATGCCTGCCCTACCACGCGTTCCAGAGGTTGGTATGCCTGCCCTACCACGCGTTCCGGAGGTTGGTATGCCTGCCCTACCACGCGTCCGGAGGTTGGTATGCCTGCCCTACCACGTGTCCGGAGGTTGGTATGCCTGCCCTACGATACGTCCGGAGGTTGGTGTGCCTGCCCTACCACGTGTTCCAGAGGTTGGTATGCCTGCCCTAGCTACCACGCGTTCCAGAGGTTGGTATAATTTGCCTGTGAGTTCATTTCTGTTTTGGTAGCGTAATGCATAAATGAGCGGAATTTCGGTGTGAGTCGCCTAAGTATAACTAAATAAGTTGGTCACCAATTATTTTGCAATATTGGAAAACAAATATGGATTTTATATGCTCTAAACATAATATGAAAATGTGTTTTAAGCCTCGGCAAAACCTAATAAAAATATATGGTACTAAAATGGAATTTTGTCGTAACATGGTTGTCAATACCTTCCTATAGACGGCACCGATTCGTACACACGCCATTTTCACCTGTCTCCCGAGGTCTGTCCACCAGCTTTTTAGTCCACTCCACCTGCCCATCTCTGTCGATAGGTTGGGTTGTTTGGTTAGGATAATATACTAGGTCTCAGAAACAAGATTCGTAGTTGCGGTAGTATTTACGGTATCTGGACACTTCGAGCGAATTCATATTCGAGCGGAGGCGCATTTAGGTTAGGTTAAGTTAAGTTAAGTTAAGTTAAGTTAAGTTAAGTTAAGTTAAGTTAAGTTAAGTTAAGTTAAGTTAAGTTAAGAGTTAAGTTAAGTTAAGTTAAGTTAGGTTAGGTTAGGTTAGGTTAGGTTAGGTTAGGTTAGGTTAGGTTAGGTTAGGTTAGGTTAGGTTAGGTTAGGTTAGGTTAGAGGTTAGGTTAAGTTAAGTTAAGTTAAGTTAAGTTAAGTTAAGTTAAGTTAAGTTAAGTTAAGTTAAGTTAGGTTAGGTTAGATTGTGCATCCGCTCTATCAGGAATTCGCTCGAAGTGACTCGCATTCACAGATACGGCCGAATACCAGTAGGCTACTAAATGGGCGCCGGCCCAACCGCCATGTTGTATCCCACGTAGGCCTACTAGGTAGCCTACTACGGACACATTGTAGGCGTTAGGTGTGGATTAGGCTTGTATCCAATGTACTAGGTTTATGTTACTGGATATTTATGATTTAAATAAGTGCTACGTTTTCGATAAATCTGGTTATATGGCTTTGCAATTAGGGAAATCATGAGCCGATTTCCGACATTTAGTTAGTCTTTTTCGATTCTCAAAATACGATCCAAGTTTTGCCAAAAATTGGCTCGGGTTTTCCAAAATTATGCTTTTTGGGGTTTGCAATTTAGGGAAACATGAGCCAAAATTCTAAATTAGGTTACTGTAATTTGTTTACTCTTAAAATTCGCAAAATCCGAGCCAAGTTTTGCCAAAACTTGGCTCGGGTTTTCCGGTTTTATGGCTTTGCAATTTCGGGAAACCTGAGCCAAATTTCTAAATGAGGTTACTGTCATTTTGTTGTCTACAAACTCTCAAAATCTGAGCCAGCTTTGGCCAAAACTTGGCTCGGATTTTCGAAATATTGGGTTTTAGGCCTTAGTAATACCTTAAAACCCGAGCCAAGTTTTGCTAAAATACGTTTTAATCGCCGTTTTACGCATTTAACCCCTCATTTTCCCTGTACTTCATAACCCTCCCCACTATCGGGCGGCGTGTCTTAAGATTGTTGTATAATGGGGAAAACGGTTTCGCCGAGGGTTGTAATTATTTCCAAACACTATATATTGATGAAAACTAACAGGGAAAAATAAAAAAATCCATGGGAAAATTAGTGACCATCTTATTTAGTTTTTCCGTAGCCTATCCTAGGTTCGAGTCCTTGGAGTGCCACAGGTATTTGTTGATTTCATTAATTGAGTTTAGAAGTAAAGTTGGTTGGGGAAAAACAAAATCAAGATCACCCTTACGCCTAATAATATCTCACCTGTCCCACTACTAAAGAAAGAAGCTGCATCTATATTTTAAACATTACACGGTTAGAATATAGGTACATGAAATAATACAATAAATAATGACAGCAGCCATACCCAGCGTTCATGTTGGCAAGCCTGCATAGTCATCTCCAGGCAATCTAATAAATTACACAAAACAACTTTCCACTAACCAAAACAGCATAAATAACCACCTCTAATACACAAAATAGTCATCAAAATAGACACGGAATAATAGACCTAATACTAACCAATGTATGGTTGAGTAAATAGCATAACAACGGTAGAAATATTATCAATCGTACCTCCTTTTCCTTGGCCTACACCTGCTACAACTGCTCCCACCTCCTCTCCCTCCCGTAATTCAATTTAAATACGATAGCCAAGGACGTCTGGGGCATCATGGGCGCTTTGACACACAGCGAAGTACACATGGCGGCCAGAAATATCCCCGGAAGATGAATAATGCAGAAAATATGGATTGTATAAACGTCGGCTGTACACACGTCACCACTGTCGATGAATGGCACTCAGCTTAAGAATGTAAACAGAGAAACCGATCTGGGAGTAACAATATCGAGTAACCTAAAACCGAGTCAACAATGTTCAGAAGTTGTTAAGAAGGCAAACAAAATAATTGGCTTTATAGGCAGGTCATTTGAGCATAAATCCAAAGAAGTTATCCTAACCCTTTACAATTCCTTAGTCCGCCCTCTTCTGGAATACTGCGTTCAATCCTGGTGCCCTTATTACCAAAAAGATATAAACAAGCTAGAACGAGTTCAACGTAGAGTTACCAAAATGATACCTAGCCTAAAGAACAAACCATACGAAGAGCTTCTTAGAGAATTAAATCTATTTCCTTTAACCCAGCGCAGATTAAGAGGTGACTTAATTCAAGTGTTCAAAATCATCAAAGGCATCGACAATATGAACTGTAGTAAGTACTTCACTATCGACCAATCTAATTACACGCGGGGAAACGGTTGCAAAATTATTGGTAAATCTTTTAACTCACACGAATCTAAGAATTTCTTCTTCAATCGAGTTGTCAACTTGTGGAATGGGCTTCCCCGAAACGTTATAGACTGCATCACCGTTGATTCATTTAAACTTCGCCTAGACAAATATCTCGCTTCAAACCCGCGACTGACTGCGTTTGTAAATGAATAACTTTATTTGATCCCCCCCTCAGTTACTAACCCATCTGTCCCCTACTAACTTCCTAATCCTGCCACGGACATTAGTTCCAGGGCAGTAATTCCCTTTCCAATGTTCCCTTACCCACTCTAAACCACTGTTTGGACACTTGATCCTCAGTGTTTTGGAGGACAAGCAACCTAGAAGGGTCACTAGATCTGTTGTTGCTTGATTTCCTTTGTACTCCTTTGTACTGTCAAAACACACTTACGTTTTCTATGATTCCGGGTTGCATCGTGGCTTTATTGTTTATCGGTTATCTTATGCAATTAGTGTTTTGTAGCATTCACATATTATATCCTACACGGTTTTGATAAATTATTAGCGGTTTGAATGGAAATGTTTGGGGCGGGTTTGTTTTAGGATATTCATGGACAAATTCTCATTTACGTAAGTAGGATACAACCAGCATCCCGTTCTCCTTCGCCTCTTTTATCCGTCATTCCACTAAGCATATGTAGCTTTGTTATATATGACTACGACCTCTAGTAAAGTGGAATAGATTCTTGATTTATCTGTTTGGATGCGTGTTTAAACAATATATCTCTCGAAAGCCTATCAAGCTTGCCAGCGACATTCGGCAAAAACATTGATCCCTCAGTTGCCAGGGATCACAAGAGAGAATAATTACATTTACTCTACATCGTGTGTCACTGTATAGAAGTACACTTGGTCAAAGAAGTAACTGCACCCCTATTCTGATCATCTGGTGTGTAAAGCTCTGTAGGATTGTCACCTTTGCCTGCAACTATATCCATGAGAGGATCCTCTCTGACACATGGATATAGTTGTAGGGAGAGGTGCCAACCGTATCGAGCTGTACACAGCGTATGGGTGCAGAAACTTCTTTGACTAAGTGTATGGTAGTGCTTATAAGTCATGTCTCAGCTGTCCGTACGTTTGGCTTGCTCTATGCTCTATTAATGTTTGTCAGATGTTGCATAGGGTGGGTAAGTGTTTGGAGTAAGTTTGTATATCTCACTCGAAACGAATAAATCAAGTTTTTGATATTGCTGATACCAATTATTAATCAAAATATATTTGGTGACGAGATATCACTTATTTGGCCGATTGTACATTATATATCGTCTTGCTTTTCATATTTAATACACTTGTCCGATTTCTTGCATTTATGTACGAAGTCCTGTACGTTTCGTCAGCAGTATAACACTTGATGAACGATTCTGACACGTACGAAATATTTTGAAATATTCCTTTTTACACCTTTTGTACCGGCGACGACTTATTCATTATAGTCTAGCTATATTTAGACGATTTTGTGCAGCTTAAGACGGATCTGTGGTAGTAAAAAGGGTCAAGGGAGATAGTTCGAAGCCTTTTAATTAGTGGAGGCCCTTTTTAAACTGCATACAATAGTCTAACAGTAGCCAAAATAAAGTTAAAAAAATGTAGCCGGTACAGAAGGGGTTAAACTCATGCCAGAGTCAATTTGTCCTTCATTTATCCCCTTCTGTACCGGCAACGTCTTTATAATTTTATTCTGGCAATTATAAGACGATTTTAATAGGTTTAGGAAGGATCTCTCTCACTTCCATCCATTTCGTATTTAGCCTCTCCTGGTACTCCCTCTCCTTTGTATTTTTCTCTAACTAACTTTTATTACCTCTCATACTTCTCATTTGTCTCGCATTTTCCTGCAACTTTTCACTCTCAGCTTTCCCTCCACAAAATAATGATCAGACATACCCTCAGCCTCACCTCTTAGCACATTCATATCCAGCAGTCTACATATTCTTTCCCTTGTCACCAACACTTAATCCATTAACATCCTCTCTGTAATATCTGACCTCACAAGTCTATGCCATGTATACGTCTCTTTTTGAAGAACGTATTTCCTACTCATTCTACAGTTTCCACCTATATTATTCATTCTTTCTCCACTCTCGTTTACACCAAACCAAAACTACCTATCACTCCCATAACAGATTAATCGTCTACCCTAGCATTCTGGTCCCTTAAACCTATTACATTTAACAAGTGTCCCCTTCAGGGTTGAAAGTGTGATAGAGAACCAAAATCAAAGTACGTTAGAGGTCATTTAGGTGTGTTGGAAAGAAGTGTGGTGTGCTTGTTAAGTGTAGTGAAATTAATAGGAAAATGAGGTGTCTGTGAGTTAGCTGGATTACGCTCTGTGTAGGTGAGGCACAAATTGAAACCAGGCAAATTAAACAGGAGTTCCAGCAACTGATCATATGCCTATGTGGCCTCCCTTGGGTACTGCCCTGCTAGACTGGTGCCTACAATCTACCCATTGTCGCAATTGTCCATAACTAGCTCATTCTTTGCCGAACTTAAACTACACTTTACTTATCTTTACCTAACTTAGCATAGCTTAACCTTACCTAGCCTAGGCTACCCTATAGCTTAGCCTAATCTAACCTAACCTAACCTTTCCTATCCTAGCCAAGCTTACCCTAACGTATCCAGCCTAACTATAGCTGGCCTAACGTTATCCTAGGATATCCAAACCTTTTCTCGCCTTACCTTAGGTAACTTAATACTTTCCTAACCTAAACTAGTAACTTAAACTAGTCTAAATTAGGTTAACTGAGCTGAACCCCTTCTGTACTGGCGAAGTCTTTTGAATTTAATTCTAGCTATACTTAAACGATTTGTTTTCAGTGTAAGAAGGATCTGTGGTAGCAAAAATGGTGAAGTGAGGTAGCTCAAAGACTGTTGATTGGTGAAGGCCTTTTTTAAACTGAATAAAATCGTCAAATAGTAGCCAGAGTAAAGTTAAAAGAACGGCATCGGTACTGAAAAGGTTAACTTATACCAAACTAAGCTGATCTAACCAAATTGTACCCAACCAAACGAACATCAAAGTGTAATCCAAAATACTCGAGTGCCGACGGAAAGACCCGTGACCGGAATGACTACCCATCATAGTCGGTCTGTATTTGATGTTGTGGGGTAATGATGATGATGAGTGCAGTGGTCAATCCCTCAAACGTGTGTGGGGGTGGGGGGGGGGGGGGGGGTAATATTAAGGAGGTAACGAGGGGAGGTGAAGTGATTCACCTCTCTGACTCTGGTGGAATACTTCTCTCTCTCTCTCTCTCTCTCTCTCTCTCTCTCTCTCTCTCTCTCTCTCTCTCTCTCTCTCTCTCTCTCTCTCTCTCTCTCTCTCTCTCTCTCTCTCTCTCTCTCTCTCTCTTCACACTCTGGACACGACCTATATGCTAACTTGCAAGAGAGTTCACTTTTTCAATTTGTACAATCTCCGACCCGTGGTAATAATGTGCTTGACCTTGTACTCCCAACAAAAGAAGAATTAATAGAGAATTTGAATGTTGGTGATGAATTCAGTAACAGCGACCATCGTACGATAACTTTCACTTTAAAGTTTACTAGTAACAAATCAAATAGCAGCATTGAGAAAGCCCCTAATTTCAAGAAAGCAAATTTTCATAAACTTAAATCAAAGCTTAAAGAAACTGACTGGAGCTTTCTGACTAACAATAACAACATAAATACATCTTGGGAGTGTTTCACAACCACTTACCTTAAGGCAGTGCAAGACTGCATACCATCGAAAATACGGCGTCCAGGCCATAATGATAAGCCCAAATAGTGGAATAAAGCTATTTCAGACTGTCTGCTTGCTAAATTTTTTGCTAATGATAGATTAAAATCCTCACAAAATGACGAAGAACGGGTGAAATTTGTAGAGCTACGACGCAAAGCCAAAAAGTTAATTAAGCAAAGTAAAAAGACCCTGGAGTTACATGTTGCGAATCAAAGTAAAACAAACCCGAAAGAATTCTATAGTTATATCAGAAAGAAAAAAGTAGTTACTTCAACTGTTGGACCGTTAGTCTATGAAAATGGAGAGTACACCAAAGACGAAGTACAAATGAGTAATGCCCTCAATACCTTCTTTGCATCAGTTTTTACAACCGAAGACCTCAGTGATATCCCTACACCATCGCCGATTCAGATTGATAATTCAGATGTTCTAAGCAATATCACCGTTACAGAGAGAGAAGTATTGAATTGTTTAGATAAACTCAAGGTAAATAAAACGCCTGGACCTGATACAATCTCACTGAGAGTTCTAAAGGAAGCTAAGGATGAGCTCTCCAAACCACTGACATTGCTGTTCAATGAATCCTTGCAGTCTGGGACTATGCCTGATCAGTGGAAGCTAGCCAATGTAACACCGATATTAAAAAAAGGCAGCAAATCCCTACCCAGTAACTATCGTCCAATTAGCTTAACCTCAATTGTATGTGAAATGCTAGAAACGGTCATAAGAGACAGACCCGTAAATCACTTAGAGGCAAATAACTTACTTAAAGATACTCAACACGGCTTTCGTAAAAAACGTTCCTGTTTAACAAACCTCTTAGACTTCTTCCACGATATCCTCAACCTCTACGATGAGAGTAAAGCTGTAGATATTATATACCTTGATTTTCAAAAGGCCTTTGACAAAGTTCCCCACAAACGTTTACTGCTAAAACTAAAAGCGCATGGAATACAAGACGGTGTGTTGAAATGGATAGAAAATTGGCTCAGCGACAGAAAGCAAAGAGTAGTCATAAACGGTAAGGCATCTAAATGGACCAATGTAAGTAGCGGGGTACCCCAGGGATCGGTACTAGGACCAATTCTCTTTCTAATTTACATCAACGACATAGATGAGGGTCTCACCTGTACAATCTCAAAATTTGCTGACGATACAAAAATTGCAAATAGCGTACTCTCAAAAGAACAAGTTGACGATATGCAACACAATCTAGATAAATTGTCATGTTGGGCCCAAATTTGGCAAATGAGTTTCAATGCAGATAATGTAAAGTACTACATATCGGATACCTAAATGAGAAAGCAAACTATTCGATGAATGGAACTCAGCTTAAGAATGTAAACAAAGAAACCGATCTGGGAGTAACAATATCGAGTAACCTAAAACCGAGTAAACAATGTTCAGAAGTTGTTAAGAAGGCAAACAAAATAATTGGCTTTATAGGCAGGTCATTTGAGCATAAATCCAAAGAAGTTATCCTAACCCTTTACAATTCCTTAGTCCGCCCTCTTCTGGAATACTGCGTTCAATCCTGGTGCCCTTATTACCAAAAATATAAACAAGCTAGAACGAGTTCAACGTAGAGTTACCAAAATGATACCTAGCCTAAAGAACAAACCATACGAAGAGCGTCTTAGAGAATTAAATCTATTTCCTTTAACCCAGCGCAGATTAAGAGGTGACTTAATTCAAGTGTTCAAAATCATAAAAGGCATCGACAATATGAACTGTAGTAAGTACTTCACTATCGACCAATCTAATTACACGCGGGGAAACGGTTGCAAAATTATTGGTAAATCTTTTAACTCACACGAATCTAAGAATTTCTTCTTCAATCGAGTTGTCAACTTGTGGAATGGGCTTCCCCGAGACGTTATAGACTGAAGCACCGTTGATTAATTTAAACTCCGCTTAGACAAATATCTCGCATCAAACCCGCGACTGACTGCGTTTGTAAATGAATAACTTTATTTTATCCCCCCCTCAGTTACTAACACATCTGTCCCCTACTAACTTCCTAATCCTGCCACGGACATTAGTTCTAGGGCAGTAGTTCCCTTTCCAATGTTCCCTTACCCACTCTAAACCACTGTTTGGACACTTGATCCTCAGTGTTTTGGAGGACAAGCAGCCTAGAAGGATCACTAGACCTGTTGTTGCTTGATTTCCTTTGTACTCCTTTGTACTCTCTCTCTCTCTCTCCCTTTCTCACCTCCTCCTCCTCCTCCTTCTCCCTCGGCTGACCAGAAGGACTTGAAGGGCGGCTCCACCAAAAGAATGTTAGTAATTTTTCCTCCATTATTTAGGAAGGTGATGCCTGGGGGGGTCATCATTCAGGGAGAGAGAGAGAGAGAGAGAGAGAGAAGGTATTGAAATAAAAGTCATACCAAGCAACAATACAGTAGTTTTACATGGACGAGTAGATATGACGTGCAGATGAGAGAGAGAGAGAGACAGAGTGTGTGTGTGTGAGTGAAATAGAGAGAGAGAGAATGAGAGCGAGAAATTGTGTATGAGTGGGAGTGAGAGAGATGTACGCGCGCGCGCGTCGGAGTATTCCGAAATGTGGAATCAGATATTAAATACACATACTGCAGATATTCCGAAAACCACATCTGAAAAAGTATCGATATTGGACAAGCCGGAGTCCAAGGGGTTGATTAAAGGGGTAGTGGTTGTCTTTTGGTGTATTTATTTATATATATGTATGTATTTTATAGTTTCCTTGCAAGACCTCCATTGAGCTTTAAAAATACCCCAAAGACCCCCCATCGAGATAAATGTGTACATTTTCGATAGAAATTTGTCCCCTCCTAAATGACAGGCTCTTTTTCTTAATATTGACAAATAAATGGGGTGAAAAATCTTAAAATCGCCAAACTAATGGAGCGACCTTTTTACCATAAATAACCTTCCACTTTTTTTTTCATAATTAGGGTACCACAATGGCGCCCAAAAATAAAAAGCTGGCCGATTTTCCCTAACTATACAGGAGCTCTAGTAGTCATAAGTGGGTCGCAAGAATCACCCTGGCTCGGGGTTCGGTTCCTTTGAGTTGTTTTCCGGCCCGTAAAATGTAGGCTATTATTGCGTTGCTAATGATGCTGAGAGGGTTGGCTTGTTTACTTGATTGATTTATTGTTTTCTTGATTGTTTTATAGGTATTATTGATTGTGTGTGTGCCTTCTTGATTGTGGTGTTGGTTGTTTTATGTCTTCTTGAGTGTGTTGTTGATTGTAAGTTTTCTTGATTGTTTTATATGTATTTTTGATTGTGTGTGTGTCTGCTTGATTGATTGTGTTCTTGTTTGTATGTTTGTTTTATTATGTTTTGTTGTTTATGTTGTGTGTGTGATTGTAAGCGTAACTGTTTGATTGTCTGCTTGTCTGTATATCTACTATACCCTGTTCCAAGTAAGCAGGCCAAAACTCTCGACCACTAACCTCTATAACCCACAAACGACTAGAGTAATCCAGCTAATGCATGTGTGTATGTACGTATATACTCACGCACATACCCCATAGCTAGGGGTGGCAGACTTGAAACAGAGACCGAACAGAAACAACAGTTAAACTTCCCATTTTTAGGGTCCGGGACCAATTATGCATTCCCTCGCCTCTTTCTCTGTCTCGTCAAGCAGGTGAATTTTACAAAGGGAGGAGGATTTCTAGCCCTCCGCCCTCAGAAGGAAAAGTAGGACAGTAAAAGAGACAGACTGAAACGGCTAAGGTTGGGTAGAGGATGCCAAACCTCACTTTGGATAGGACCAGCCCTCACCCTAAATATATCTACCATTTTGGAAGGGTCACCCAGGGAATAGGTGTGGAAATGTACAACCCATTTGTTCTAGCCCTTTTTGAGTTATAGAGGTTAGGGTTCAGGATTTCTGGGCTACCTATTTGGAACAGGGTGTAGTCTGTGGGATTGAATATGTGTTTATGTCCATCACCGCAACAAAATATACCAAATCTTGAAAATGAAAACCTTGTTCATGTATGCGGAGTATTATTATTATTATTATTATTATTATTATTATTATTATTGTAAGTAGTAGTAGTAGTACTAGTTGTATTTGTAATATTTATTAGTTTCTTGGATTATGTGTAATAAGTTGAACTCCTGCATATGAGACACGATTTCAATGTTAAGTAATTGCCAATCAAAACCCTAGCTTAGATTGATGGGTTATCTGGCCCCCCTTCTCCCTCATGCTTGTCGCAGATAATAACATATGGTATCCAGTCTGGTTTGCATGTAGTTATTAAGGGGGGATGGCTGTATTTATTTGATACTTTATATATTTGTTTATCCTTTCTTTTCTTTTTTTTGGGGGGGGGTTCCTCCTTAGACCTCCATCGAGCTTAAAAGAACCCCCCTAGACCCTTCTTCTAGATCAATTTGTAAATTTTTCGATAGAAAAATTTCCCGGCCAAAGGCAGGTTCCTCTTAAATTTCAGGTTCGCTATTGTTCGCCAGGAATAAAATCGACACGAAAAGTCTTATAATTGACACATGAATGGGGCGAAGTCTTAAGATCGCCAAACTAATGGGGCAAACGTCTTGAAATATCAAGGAATTGTTGTGCCAACTGTGATGTATGGGGCTGATACATGGGCTCTGAAGAAAAAGGAGAAAAGAGGGATGGATGTGATGGAAATGAGCTGCTTGAGGAGTATGTGTGGAGTTACTCGTAGAGACGGATTGAGGAATGAAGAGATACGTAGGAGAGTGGGGCAGCAGAAACATTTGTCAGCCAGAGTGGACAGAAGGGTGCTGAGCTGGTATGGTCATGTTGAACGAATGAGAGATGAAAGGCTTACAAAGAGAATATGTGAGTCAGGTACATGGGGAGATAGAAGGGCAGGAAGACCCCCATTGAGATGGAGAGACTGTGTAAGAAAAGCTTTGGATGATAGAGGAATGACTATAGATCAGGCAGGGGAAGTGGTGGTGGACAGGAGTGAATGGAGAATGCTTGTGAATAGTTGAGTGAACACGAGGTCATTTGGAGTAAGGGGTCGGGCGCAGGTTGGACTACCATCAGGCGCCTGGCCCGGGGAGACGATTAATATGAAGGGTGCGCCTGGAAGTGTGGTGGGAGGGCTTGTGGCTTTGGCTCCGCTGCATGTCTGCCTGCCGAGATCGGAACCTCTCCGGGTGGTCGGGGGCCGGGGGAGTGCTGGAGCGACATTGGTGACCCTGGTCTCTGGGTCTTCTCCTGGGTGACCTAGATGTGTGTGAATTTGTGTTTTTTATCTGTGTTTATTCGTTGTTTTATGTTGTTTTTGTGTTTTCCCTGTTCTTGCTCTGTCTTGAGTCGGCTACCCCCAAAATGGGGATTGGGCCTGAGCATATAGATAGATAGATAGTCTTGAAATATCAAAACTAATGGGGATAAGTATGAGGAAGAAAGGGGACAACAAAAACGGTCCAACGGTCCAACGGTTAAGTGGCTTATGTCTTCGAGTACCAGGAGAACAGACTATCTATTATTGTACTGCCATTGTCTGATTAGTGGCTATATATCGCGGAGGATTTTATGTAGCTTAGGAAGGATATGTAGAAAATCAAGATGTAAGCACTGTGAAATGATCTTGAGTAACGATTTGACTCCCACAGCTCCTTTCCAAACCGGGTAAATTCGTCCAGTGATAGCTCGAATGAAATAAAAATGCATCACCGTCGTGGAATTGGGAAAAACTCGTAAATATATACACATCTAAAAATATACTTTCTGACTCCCATAGCTTCTCGCCAATTGATTAAGGGGGGTCACCGTCTTTTTTTCTCTTTCTCTCCTTTTTTCTCTTTCTCTGGCTTGTATCCATTCGGCCCCATGCAGCCAACTGTTTTAAGACGTTTATCCCCACTTTGTTAAATGAAAAAAATTGCCCGAATGTTACCGAAATGTTTTTGTGAGGCTACCACCGGGCTGGCCCCCCAGGGCTCGAACCCGGGTCCCCACGCTTGTGAGGCGAACACTTTCACCACAAGACCAAGAGAAGGCCTCCACTTGGGCTGATAGATCGATCGATTTTCTGTATCCAGTTTCGTTTAAGGGTGCACACCTCGTTTTTTTGTCTCTATCTCTCTCTCCCTCGGTTGTATTCATTCGGCCCCATTCAGCCAACTGCTTTAAGACGTTTATCCCCATCCAAGTGTGGATTTCTTCCTGGCGAGCGGTAGTGAGCCAGCATTTTTTTTAATGTTTTTTGACAGCAGGCTAAATTAGTAAATTTTTTGATAGAAAAATTTCTCCAGAGAAGCCGGATTTCTCCATACAATGCTGGCTCGCTATCGCTCGCTAGGAACAAATCGACACCGGGATGAGGATAACGTCTTAAAACAGTTGGCTGAATCTGGCCGAATGGATACAAGCCAGGGAAAGAGAGAAAAGGAGAGAAAGATACAAAAACTGGTGACCCCCCTTATAACCCATTGAGGATTATGACGCATTTCCAAGGTTTATTCCGGCTCTTATTAGACGATTGTATACAGCTTAGGAAACATCCAGAGAAATGAGGGCTAACAATGATCTCAATTAGGGGAGATGGGTCGTTTTTCTGGTCCCCTTTCTTCCTCATGTTTAGCCCCATTAGCTTTCAAATTTTAAGATGTTCACCCCATTAGTTTGTCGATTTATAAACCTTTAGCCCCATTTATATAGCAATATCAAGACCTTTCGTGCGATTTAGGTGTCGATTTTTTTTCCTGGCGAGCGATAGCTAGCCTGTAATTTTAAGAGAATTTGGCCTTCGGCCGGGACATTTTTCTATCGATAAATGTACAAATTTATCTTGAAGGAGGTCTAGAAAGTATTTTTTTTTAACCCTTAATTAGCGGCTCACCACATAAGTCGTATTTAATAAAGCTGGACTATGTGGCGGCGCTCGACATAGGTCGAGTGGCAATTTCAGCACGTAATGTTGCTGAGAGAGAGAGACAAGTGATGGCAGGAGAGTAGCGAGCGTATGACTGCTCCAGACCACCGCGGCGAACATACTGACACGAATCCCAGCTCCCTCCTCCCTCTCTCACTCGCTATATAAGGAATTGTATGGGGAAAGTGGCTAATTACATGCTTTTTGCACTCGCGTTGCATGGTTATTGCAAGAAAACTAGCCATCATAAAAGGATCGTTATGGTGTCATTCGAAAGCTCTGTTTATGCCCTTTCAGGGATAGATACTTGTTTTACGTTCTGGGTCTTATTTAGGCATGAAAATGATCACGTAAACAGCCCTATTTTGGCTAAAAACCCCCCGCTGGGCGGTACATATAAATAAACCGCATAGGCCGCTCTTAAGGTGTTAAAGCTTGATGAAGGTCTAGAGAGTGGTTTTTGTTTAAGCTTGATGAAGGTCTAGCGAGGAAACTAAAAAATAAGTGAATATATAAATAAATACACCCCAAAAATTAACCAGTCCCCTTAACCTTCCGACTTGCACACTGCCTTCCTAATCTGACTAAAATCGTCTAATAAAAGCTAGAAATAAACTGCCAAACGCGTCATAATCCTCAAGGGAGTTAATTAAATAATATCGGCTACAGATAACGAGAATTTAAGGGGGATGGTTGGTTTTTCTAGCCTCTCTTTTCATTCATGTTTAGCCCCATTAGTTTTCAGATTGTAAGACGTTTGTTCCATTAGTTTTTACAAATTTATCTGGAAGGGGGTCTAGGATTTTTTTTTTTATTTTTTTTTTTTTTTTTTTTTTTTTTAAAGCTTGATGGAGGTCTTGCGAGGAAACAATAAATAAATAAATATATAAATATATAGACCAACAAATAAACCCTATCCCTTAATAATGCAATCATCATCATCTAAGGACGCAGTTAAGTAAGTGAGAGGCGGGTCTTTTATGGAACCCCTTCTCCCTCATGTTTAGCCCGATTAATTTTGGTATTTTAAGACGTTAGGGGAGAGAGAGAGAGAGAGAGAGAGAGAGAGAGAGAGCGAGCGAGAGAGAGGTAACCATGAAAAACCCTAATGATCAAGACGAAAATATAAATGAAATAACACCCGATGATAAATATAAAAAGAAGATTGATTATCATACCTCATACACAAACCTCTTAAGATTCTATGAAAAGAAAAGCATCATTGAATCTCGAAAGGGATACTCTTATTTTATCTTGTTTGTTTGCTTACTGTTTTACCTTATAATTAGTATTTTAGTTTCCTCACTAGACCTCAATCAAGCTTAAAGAACACTCCCCGAAGATCCTCCTTCAAGATAAAATTTTATAATTTTTTCGATCGTTCCTCTTAAATTAAAGGCTCGCTATCGCTCTCCAGGAAAAAACCGACACCTGAATGACACGAAAAATCTAAATATTTACAAAAAAATGCGGCGAAAGGTCTTAAAATCGCCAAACTAATGGGACGAACGTCTTAAAATCTGAGAAGTAATGGGACTAAACATGAGGAAGAAGGGGGACCAGATAAACGACCCATCTCCCTTGAAGAACACAAACAGTAGGGTTATCGATCAATTAATAATGTTAAAGTTGGGCTTTGTTCAGGTGTTGATTTTTTCCTGGCGAGAAATAGCGAGCCTGTAATTTTAGAGGAACCGGCCATAGGCCGGGAAATTTTTCTATCGAAAAATGTACAAATTTATCTTGAAGGAAGGTCTTGGGCGGGTGTTTATAAGCTTGACGGAGGTATACGGAGGAAACTATAGAAAACAACAATATATAGTAATAAGATACCTCTATCTATCTATTTATCTATTGCCAGACGCCTTACTCCCCTTAATAGGGGTGGCCATACACAAAATGCCCCCAAGCAAACCTATCCCCTGTAAGAGGGACATCCCATGCCAGTTTACTGAAGGACTTACAGGATTGACCACTTAATTTAGGGTCCGTCTGACTCCGAGGACTTTTATGTATTTTTTAGCACTATTTTTCTACAGTGATGTGCGGCTAATCCATCCACTAACCTGCTTCACCCTAAGATAGCAGTACTGATTTGTATAATGTTTACTCCCCTTGACAGGTTGCCGACCAAGGCTGACGAGTCCCATCCACCCGGATTTGTAGATGATACCTAAATGACCTAATAAATAGGTATTGGCAAATCAACTAAAGAAAACGGTGGCTATGGGAGAAATACCCCATCAGCGAAAGGACTCTGGTATAATCATGAGTGAAATATAGCCAATAAGCAGACAATGGCAGAGCAATGGATAGTCTGCTCTGCTGGTACCCGACTGCTCTGACACAAACCTATTAAATACTACATGCAAACCCCATACCAGATTTGATTGTACTAGTATTTTTGTTTTGTTTTATTAATTAATGTATCGTTTTTTGTTTCGTTTTTTTTTTATAAAGGAGACAAAAGGCAAAGCTGCCTGCAACAAGTGCCTCCCCAAAAGTTGAAAGAGTATTTTTGTTTTTATTTTTTTTGTACAGCACTGTATATACCACAGAGTGGTATTCTTGTTTAGTGTAGTGACATGGATTTGAGGAGGAGGTGTTTGTGAGAGCTAGCTGGATTACTCCCTGTGTAGGTGGACACAAACAGAAACGAGGGAAGCCAGACAAATGAAGCAGAAGTTCCAGCAACTCCTTATCACATGCCCATGAGGCCTACCCTGGGTATTGCCCTGCTCGCTTGGTGCCTACAACCTCCCCTGTCCATTATTTTAAGGGAGACCACCTCGCTTTTTTCTCTTTCTCTCCCTCTCTCTTTGGCTTGTATCCACTCGGCCCCATTCAGCCTACTGTTTTAAGACGTTTATCCCCATCCAGGTGTCAATATTTTCCTGGCGAGCGTTAGCGAGCCAGCATATATACATTTGTGTTTTGACAGCAAGCTAAATGTGTAAATTTTTCGATACAAAAATGTCTCTGGCGAAGCCGGATTTCTCCATCCAATGCTAGCTCGCTATCGCTCGCCAGGAATAAATCGACGCCTGGATGGGGATAAACGTCTTAAAACAGTTGGCTGCATGGGGCTGAATGGATACAAGCCAGGGAAAGAGAAAAAAGGAGAGAAAGAGAAAAAAAGCCGGTGACCCCCCCTTAATCAATTGGCGAGAAGCTATGGGAGTCAGAAAGTATATTTTTAGATGTGTATATATTTACGAGTTTTTCCCAATTCCACGACGGTGATGCATTTTTATGTCATTCGAGCTATCACTGGACGAATTTACCCGGTTTGGAAAGGAGCTGTGGGAGTCAAATCGTTACTCAAGATCATTTCACAGTGCTTACATCTTGATTTTCTACATATCCTTCATAAGCTACATAAAATCCTCCGTGATATATAGCCACTAATCAGACAATGGCAGTACAATAATAGATAGTCTGTTCTCCTGGTACTCAAAGACATAAGCCACTTAACTCCCTCCGACTCATATGATGCTATTGGGTCATATGGAACTTATACCAAAAAACTCATATGACGCTAGAGCGTCATATGAACTTATCTTTATAGCTCTCTATTAAGTTATATGACGCTCTAGCGTCATATGGAGCTCAGTAAGTTAGGTAAGTTAGATGAAAATCTGTCGATTGGTGGAAACACCAAGTTTCTCCGACTTCTTACGGTCCCGCAGTGTGGTTTTGACAGTTGTGGGGTACAGTGGCAATAATACCGTGTCTCCCGCCTCCTCGGACTTATTGGAACATAATATGTTAGAGGGAGTTAAGGGGGGATGGACCATTTTTGTTGTCCCCTTTCTTCCTCATGGTTAGCCCCATTAGTTTTGATATTTCAAGACGTTTGCCCCATTAGTTTGGCGATCTTAAGACTTCGCCCCATTTATGTGTCAATTTTAAGACTTTTCGTGTCGATTTTATTCCTGGCGAACGATAGCGAGCCTGAAATTTAAGAGGAACCTGCCTTTGGCCGGGAAATTTTTCTATAAATTTTTTTACAAATTTATCTTGAAGAAGGATCTAGGGGGGTTCTTTTAACTCCCTCTGACATATTATGTTCCAATAAGTCCGAGGAGGCCGGAGACACGGTATTATTGCCACTGTACCCCACAACTGTCAAAACCACACTGCAGGACCGTTAGAAGTGGGAGAAACCAGGGGTTGCCACCAATCGACAGATTTTCATCTAACTTACCTAACTTACTGAGCTCCATATGACGCTAGAGCGTCATATAACTTATTAGAGAGCTGTGAAGATAAGTTCATATGACGCTCTAGCGCAGTGGTTCTTAACCTCTGGGTCGCGACCCAAAATTGGGTCGCAAGCAGTTTTGAATGGGTCGCCAAGGGTCTCTGATATTTATACTGTTATTGCTCATATGTTCTTATAATTAATGCCATTATGTTGAATAACTCGCTTTTAATCAATACTTAGTTTCCTAAGTCATTTATGTTGATTTCGCTAAAGCCAGATGACTTTTTCAGCTTAGAAATACTCCTCAACACCTACGCTTCAATTACGTATTTAATCTAACCGTTGGTAGCCTATGTGGTATGTGGAGGGAGGGAGGGAGTGAATTACGGTGGAGGGCCAATGTTGTCACTAACAGTTTTCTTGCAAACATTTAGCAGTTAGCTGTAACCCTGATAGCCTTGGCCAGTGCATTAAGCAAATCTCACTCGTTGACATTCCATAGATGTCAAAGATGGTGATAGTAAATAAAGACATTACATTATTATTAGATGACGATGGTAATGCCGTAAAAATTAGAATGTATGTACTTGTGGACATCAAACGCACATTTATGATGCTATACCACACTCTCATAAGCCATTCCAACCAGGAAGAACTTTATGAATAGTTGTAAAATGCACAGACCCTGACAACCCTGGAGGCGGGGTTAGAGTGTCAGTTATATTTCAATTGCTAGAGTGGTAAGGTGAGATACGTATTAGTATTTTTCACTGGCCCCTGGGCCTTAAGGATCATGCCACATTTTGGCAGTTTATTCTGGCTATCACTGGACGATTTTACTTAACTTAGGAATGATCTCTGGAAATTAAAAGGGTAAAGATTATCTCAATTTTACCCTCGTATTTCATATAATATACCCTTCCTAATCTGAATAAAATCATCTAATAATAATAATCCGATATGCATTTTAATCCACAAGGGATTGATACCGGTATTATAGGAGTGTACTTGTTTATGCAAATAATTGTTTGTCAAAGTTTGCAAAGAAATGGCGATTCTGGGCTGTGAAGCCCTAAACGTGTTCCTTCCCTTTGCTACAACTTTCCTACGTGAGACAAGATTAGGATGATAAAGTACCGAAACCGATTGCAACCACAGCATGACCGAAGATGCTGCCTGTCATCAAAATCACCTCAATTTGAGAAGCTAGTCATATCCATGCAGCGTCAGGGCTCTCATTAATGATTTATGATTAATTATTTTGACTCGTAGGCTACACTCCGAAGCGTCTTCATTCACACTGTATCTCTGACAATATTCAACCTAATTTGGGTCTTTGGAGTGAAGCATAATCCTATTATGTATTCTTAATAATAATGTTATAACCAGGAAATACATTATGTTTTATGTCATGTCAAAAGTATTTCTTAATTTCATTTGTATTTTTCAGATTACAAAATGCCATTATATTTGTTTTCATTAATGTTCATAAATATTTCCTTGTATTGATCACCCCAACCTTAATAATATTTACGCAAGTTTTATTTCACTTATTTGTTTTGTTTTTACCAAAATAATTTCTATACACCTTGACTATGAGAAGCCTCCTTGTGTATTTAATAAAGCTATCAGCAGCCTACATAAAACTAAGATTAGTCACGGCACTGAAATGTCAAGTTGAAGTATTTGTGAACCCCTTGAATCCTAGAGCTGCTCTTTCTCAAGCTGAAATATATTATAGCCACTTAGTGGTAGCCAGACTTAAAAATGTAATCATACTGAAAAGGTTATAATTATTTATGTTGAAAATTAAGTTAAGGTCTTAGTCAGACTTAGGTCTTATAAGGAATTTAGGGCATGGGTCGATAGTAGAATTTGGCCAGGATTTTGGGTCGTTGTAAACAAAGGTTAAGAACCACTGCTCTAGCGTCATATGAGTTTTTTGGCATAAGTTCCATATGACCCGATAGCATCATATGAGTCGGAGGGAGTTAACTCCCTCTGACATATTATGTTCCAATAAGTCCGAGGAGGCGGTAGACACGGTATTATTGCCACTGTACTCCACAGCTGTCAAAACCACACTGCGGGACCGTTAGAAGTCGGAGAAACTAGAGGTTGCCACCAATCGACAGATTTTCATCTAACTTACCTAACTTACTGAGCTCCATATGACGCTAGAGCGTCATATAACTTATTAGAGAGCTATGAAGATAAGTTCATATGACACTCTAGCGACATATGAGTTTTTTGGCATAAGTTCCATATGACCCGATAGCATCATATGAGTCGGAGGGAGTTAATGACTACATGCAGACCAGACTTGATACCATATGTTATTATCTGCGACAAGCATGAGGGAGAAGGGGGGCCAGAAAACCCATCAATCTAAGCTAGGGTTTTGATTGGCAATTACTTAACATTGAAATCGTGTCTCATATGCAGGAGTTCAACTTATTACACACAATACAAGAAACTAATAAATAATACAAATACAACTACTACTACTACTACTACTTATAATAATAATAATAATAATAATAATAATAATAATAATAATAATAATAATAATAATACTCCGCATACATGAACAAGGTTTTCATTTTCAAGATTTGGTATATTTTGTTGCGGAGATGAACATAAACACATATTCAATCCCACAGACTACACCCTGTTCCAAATAGGTAGCCCAGAAATCCTGAACCCTAACCTCTATAACTCAAAAAGGGCTAGAACCAATGGGTTGTACATTTCCACACCTATTCCCAGGGTGACCCTTCCGAAATGGTAGATATATTTAGGGTGAGGGCTGGTCCTATCCAAAGTGAGGTTTGGCATCCTCTACCCAACCTTAGCCGTTTCAGTCTGTCTCTTTTACTGTCCTACTTTTCCTTCTGAGGGCGGAGGGCTAGAAATCCTCCTCCCCTTGTAAAATTCACCTACTAGACGAGACAGAGAAAGAGGCGAGGGAATGCATAATTGGTCCCGGACCCTAAAAATGGGAAGTTTAACTGTTGTTTCTGTTCGGTCTCTGTTTCAAGTCTGCCACCCCTAGCTATGGGGTATGTGCGTGAGTATATACGTACATACACACATGCATTAGCTGGATTACTCTAGTCGTTTGTGGGTTATAGAGGTTAGTGGTCGAGAGTTTTGGCCTGCTTACTTGGAACAGGGTATAGTAGATATACAGACAAGCAGACAATCAAACAGTTACGCTTACAATCACACACACAACATAAACAACAAAACATAATAAAACAAACATACAAACAAGAACACAATCAATCAAGCAGACACACACACAATCAAAAATACATATAAAACAATCAAGAAAACATACAATCAACAACACACTCAAGAAGACATAAAACAACCAACACCACAATCAAGAAGGCACACAAACAATCAATATTACCTATAAATAATCAAGAAAACAATAAATAAATCAAGTAAACAAGCCAACCCTCTCAGCATCATTAACAACGCAAAAATAGCCTACATTTTACGGGCCGGAAAACAACTCAAAGGAACCGAACCCCGAGCGAGGGTGATTCTCGCGACCCACTTCTGACTACTAGAGCTCCTGTATAGTTAGGGAGAATCGGCCAGCTTTTCATTTTTGGGCGCCATTGTGGTACCCTAATTATATAGGCTATATACAAAAAAAAAAAAAAAAAAAAAAAAAAGTGGAAGGTTATTTATGGTAAAAGGGTCGCTCCATTAGTTTGGCGATTTTAAGATTTTTCACCCCATTTATTTGTCAATATTAAGACAAAGAGCCTGTCATTTAGGAGGGGACATGTTTCTATCGAAAATGTACACATTTATCTCGATGGGGGGGTCTTTGGGGTGTTTTTAAAGCTCAATGGAGGTCTTGCAAGGAAACTATAAAATACATAAATATATATAAGTAAATACACCAAAAGACAACCACTACCCATTTAATCAATATCAACCCCTTGGACTCCGGCTTGTCCAATATCGATACTTTTTCAGATGTGGTTTTCGGAATGCCTATGTGTATTTAATATCTGATTCCACATTTCTGAATACTCCGACACGCGCGCGCGTACATCTCTCTCGCTCTCACTCACACACAATTTCTCGCTCTCATTCTCTCTCTCTCTATTTCACTCACACACACACACACTCTCTCTCTCTCTCTCTCATCTGCACGTCATAATCTACTCGTCCATGAAAAACTACTGTAATGTTGCTTGGTATGACTTATATTTCAATACCTTCTCTCTCTCTCTCTCTCTCCCTGAATGATGACCCCCCCAGGCATCACCTTCCTAAATAATGGAGGAAAAATTACTAACATTCTTTTGGTGGAGCCGCCGTTCAAGTCCTTCTGGTGAGCCGAGAGAGAGAGAGAGAGATAGAGAGTACAAAGGAGTACAAAGGAAATCAAGCAACAACATATCTAGTGACCCTTCTAGGTTGCTTGTTCTCCAAAACACTGAGGATCAAGTGTCCAAACAGTGGTTTAGAGTGGGTAAGGGAACATTGGAAAGGGAATTACTGCCCTGGAACTAATGTCCGTGACAGGATTAGGAAGTTAGTAGGGGACAGATGGGTTAGTACCTGAGGGGGGGATAAAATAAAGTTATTCATTTACAAACGCAGTCAGTCGCGGGTTTGATGCGAGATATTTGTCTAGGCGGAGTTTAAATGAATCAACGGTGATGCAGTCTATAACGTTACGGGGAAGCCCATTCCACAAGTTGACAACTCGATTGAAGAAGAAATTCTTAGATTCGTGTGAGTTAAAAGATTTACCAATAATTTTGCAACCGTTTCCCCGCGTGTAATTAGATTGGTCGATAGTGAAGTACTTCCTAGAGTTCATATTGTCGATGCCTTTGATGATTTTGAACACTTGAATTAAGTCACCTCTTAATCTGCGCTGGATTAAAGGTTAAAGAGAGAGAGAGAGAGAGAGCGAGAGAGCGAGAGCGAGAGAGCGAGAGAGAGAGAGAGAGAGAGAGAGAGAGAGAGAGAGAGAGAGAGAGAGAGAGAGAGAGAGAGAGAGAGAGAGAAGGATTCCACCTGAGTCCAAATCACTTCACCTCCCCTCGTTACCTCGTTAATATATCCCCCCCCTCGTCCCCCACACACGTTTGAGGGATTGACCATTGCACTCATCATCATCATTACCCCACAACATCATTATACAGACCGACTATGATGGGTAGTCATTCCGGTCACGGGTCTTTCCGTCGGCACTCGAGTATTTTGGATTACACTTTGATGTTTGTTTGGTTGGGTACTTTTTTTTTTTTTTTTTTTTTTTTTTTTTTAAGAGGCAATGAACGGAGGAAGGAAAAACACAGATAAAACAAAAAGGTCCATGTGCCTAAAGGCATCCTCCATTCATAAAATGTTTGTAACAACTGGATTTAAACATTTGTAGATTGTAAGTTTGTGGAAAGCAATTCGAGGGAAGTGAATTCCAAAGAGTAGTAGCTCTGGGGATAAATTAATTCTGATAATCAGAAGTTCTGCATTGTGGAGGAGAAAGTGTAAATTCATGGGCGCTCTCAGCTGCCCTAGTTCTACGGGGAAAGATGTGGAGAGGCGGCACAATTGAAGCAAGTTCCTCGGAACAATTGCTATGAAAATATCTGTAGAATAATGCAAGGGATGCAACGTTTCTTCGTATGGATAATGTAGGAAGGTCCTGTGTGATTGCAGGGTTATTGATTAATCTAATAGCTTTATTTTGAATTTTGTCCAACTGCCTCAATGCAACCACTCCACTTCCACCCCACAGAGGTGAACATTAATCCATCTGAGAACGCACATGACTTTTATATATTACGGCCAACTGCTCGTCAGTGAAGAATTCTCGAACTCTGTACAGAGTCCCAGTTTTTTAGAGGCATTCTTAGCAATGCTTCTAACATAATTTGTCCAGCTCAAGTTAGTAGTTAATGTTACACCGAGAATGTCAATACTAGGGGAAGTGGGAATATTTACATCATTAATAAATATATGTGAGTCAGTGATATTTTGTCAGTTAGAAAATTGAATGTACTTGGTTTTCTGTGCATTAAAGGAAACTAGATTCTTTTGTCCCCATTCATTAATTGTAGAAAGGTCCTGGTTCAGAGAAATTGCAGTGTTTATTTTTGAATTTATATGATCGGGTTGGGTGAAAGAATTGGTAAATGTGAAGGAACTGTGGAGTGTTGAGTCATCTGCGTAGGAATGTATTGGATTATGAGTGGTAGATATGAGATCATTGATATGAATGAGGAACAGAGTTGGGGCCAAAACTGATCCCTGGGGTACACCAGCATTTATTGAGTGAAATTGAGAATAAAGGCCATCTACCATTACACGTATTTTTCTGTTATGAAGATAAGAAGAAATTAGTGGAACTAATGATGCAAGACCGTAGTGTGACATCTTCGACAATAAGGCTTGATGCCAGACTCTATCAAATGCCTTTGATATATCCAGTGCTATTGTATGTGTTTCACCATGTTGGTCTGTAGCTTGGTTGATTTGATGCGTAAGAAGGCAAAGCATGTCTGCAGTTAATCGACATCGTCTAAAACCATATTGCCTATCACTGATTAATTTATTATTCTCAAGATGCTTAATTATGTGATTATTTAATATAATTTCAAAGACTTTACCAAGAGTGGAAGTTATAGCTATTGGTCTGTAGTTTGATGGATCTGAAGAGGCACCTTTTTTAGGAAGTGGATGGATGTTTGCTTCTTTCCAGGGTACTGGGAAGCATGAGGTATGATTACACAGTTGGACAATTTTTGCCAATACAGGAGCGAGCACCAAGGAGCAATTCTTAAGTACTATTGGAGGAATTTCATCTGGACCAGGAGCCTTATCTACTGAGAGATTCTGCAAACTAGTTTTGACATGTCTGGTGTGGATCTTAAGTGAGGGAATTTCAGACGAATTAAAATTAAGTACAGGGACATCTTGATTTATTTCATCTAAGGTTGAGTTGGTGGAGAAAATATCCGCAAGAAGGTTAGCTTTACCTCGTGGGTCACTTACAAGATTGCCAGTCGGAGATTTTAATGGTGGAATGGATGAAGCAGTAGTGAAGTTGGATTTGAATGAGTTAAGAGTAGACCAAAATATTTTGTTATCATTTGGATTATTTACAAGTTGATTTGCCTGCTTGTGGAGAAAGTTTTATTTAGTTAGGTTTAATACAGTTTTGGCATGATTTCTGATGTTTCTAAAGTAATTAAAGGCTTCATGTGTTTTTTATCTTGTGTATGCATTGTAGGCTATTGCTTTTTGTTCAGTTACTCTAGCACAATTATGGTCAAACCATTTAGGTGAATTAGATCTTTTACTGTACTTTTGATGAGGAATACAAGTTTCCATTCCAATTTTTACAAAATCTTGTATGTGGCTCAAGGTGGAGTGTGCATTATTAGAAAAGAAAGAGATCCAGGGAATATCAATAAAGAAACCTTGAAGACCCTCCCAGTCTGCTCTATCGTAATGCCATTTAGTCACCAAAACAGGTTCAGAGTGGGAAGGTATGGTAGGTGATAGACAGGTGGCCTGTATCAGACAGTGATCAGAAGATCCAAGCGGGGACCTCACTGTAACATCATAATTTTCTGAATTGGTTGTTAAAAATAAGTCCAGTAGGTGGGAATTATGATTAGGATTATCTGGTACACGGGTGGGTTGGTTGACTAGTTGAGTGAGATTAAATGAGTCTGCAAATAGCTCACATTCAAGACCAGCATCATCAGTCCTGGCTGAATGAGTGAGCCATTCAACATTATGGACATTAAAATCACCCAACACAGTGGTTAGATCAGCTTAGTTTGGTATAAGTTAACCCTTTCAGTACCGATGCCGTTCTTTTAACTTTACTCTGGCTACTATTTGACGATTTTATTCAGTTTAAAAAAAGGCCTTCACCAATCAACAGTCTTTGAGCTACCTCACTTCACCATTTTTGCTACCACAGATCATTCTTACACTGTAAACAAATCGTTTAAGTATAGCTAGAATGAAATTCAAAAGACTTCGCCAGTACAGAAGGGGTTCAGCTCAGTTAACCTAACTTAGACTAGTTTAAGTTACTAGTTTAGGTTAGGAAAGTATTAAATTACCAAAGGTAAGGCGAGAAAAGGTTTGGATATCCTAGGATAACGTTAGGCCCGCTATAGTTAGGCTGGATAGTGATACGTTAGGGTAGGCTTGGCTAGGATAAGAAAGGTTAGGTTAGGTTAGATTAGGCTAAGCTATAGGGTAGCCTAGGCTAGGTAAGGTTAAGCTATGCTAAGTTAGGTAAAGATAAGTAAAGTGCAGTTTAAGTTCGGCAAAGAATGAGCTAGTTATGGACAATTGCGACAATGGGTAGATTGTAGGCACCAATCTAGCAGGGCAGTACCCAAGGGAGGCCACATAGGCATATGATGAGTTGCTGGAACTCCTGTTTCATTTGCCTGGTTTCAATTTGTGCCTCACCTACACAGAGCGTAATCCAGCTAACTCACAGACACCTCATTCTCCTATTCATTTCACTACACTTAACAAGCACACCACACTTCTTTCCAGCACACCTAAATGACCTCTAACGTACTTTGATTTTGGCTCTCTATCACTCTTTCAACCCTGAAGGGGACACTTGTTAATGCATCTTTGCATTTTGTCTCCTTCATGCATATAACAAAAAAAAAAAAAAAAAATGGCGTAGAATGCAAGCGAAAACACAAAAGACGACAAGACACACAAACCGCGAGCAAACAAATCATCAGCCAACCAACACCATTAATAAAAAATCCACCCGAAGGAAAGATCACAGGGAGGCTCGATCGCAATGCAAATAATAGTTATGCCGGGACCATTAAAGAAGGACCCCAAGTAAAAAAACAAAAAACAAAAAAAAATATGGAAACAGGATCGCTTGGATAGTTGTCTGAAGATCATTTATTATACACGGAGAGCAATCTAACCCCTTCTGTACCGGCGACGTCTTTATAACTGTATTCTGGCTACTAATATGATTATATTCACTTTGCAAAGAACCTCTAGCAATTAACAGGCTTCCAAATATCTAGCTTAACCCTTTTTACTACCACAGATCCTTCTTAAAAATGCACAAAATCGTCTAAATATAGCTAGAATAAAATGTAAAAGACGTGTGCTCTCTTTCTTTCTCTCTCTCTCTCTCTGTTGTATGTATGTATGTATATATATATTATATATAGATATATATATATATATATATATATATGTGTGTTTATTCCGTACATATATATACAGTATATATATATATATATATATATATATATATATATACTGTATTATATATTGTATACTATATATATGTAATTATATATATATATATATATATATATATATATATATATATATATATATATGTGTGTGTTTATTCCGTACATACATATACAGTATATATATATATAACCTATATATATAGGCTATGTATATATATATATATATACGGCTGTATATACAGTATATATATATATGTATATATATATATATATATATATATATATTGCCTTACGCCGTGATCCCCAAAGGGGTGGCCACGAACGAACCGCCCCAAGACACCTCTGTCCCCAGTCAGTCGACGCCCCTCCTCCCAACCAGCACCACCTTCATCCATATACTTCCTCACTCCATCCTTCCACCTCTCCTTCGGTGCACCTCTCCCTCTCTGTCCTTCCACCTTATTCTCGTACACCCTCTTAGTAATTTTCTCGCTTTCCATACGTTCTATATGGCCGAACCATCTCAAGTTGTTCCTTTTCACACTTTCCAGCACATCTACCTCCACACTACACCTCCTTCTTACTTCCTCATTCGTCTGTCTATCCCTCCATGTAACACCGCATGCACTTCTCAAGTAACTCATTTCCACTGGTCTCATACTACATACTACATAGATCTCTTCCTTAAACACCTTGCTCATCTCCTCCACTTTCTCCATATCCTCCAGGTCGAAAAACCTAGTCGTCTTTCTACTGCTCTCTTGTACTCCTCCCTGATTTCCTCCTTCTGCAGCCTCTCCAACCTCATCGCCATTCCACTCTCCTCTCGCCTCCCTCCAGCTCTCATCACCTACTTCTTTTGTATCCTAATTTTAGCTACCACTAAATAATGGTCAGACATACCCCCTCCAATACCCCTATAAATCCTATCATCCAGCACAGATGTCTTCATTCGTTCATCCACACATATATAATCAATCAGTGCCTTACGTTCCACCACTGTCTTATCCTTATCCTTCATCGTCCACACCACTTTCCATGTGTACTTGTGTATCATTCTGTGTCGGAAGAAGGTGTTGGCTATCCACAGCTTCCTCACCATACATACGTCCACAAGTGCACTACCATTCCCATTCACCTCTGACGGTACCCGCCACCCTCCCACCACTCCATCAACTTTCCCATCACCCACTTTCCCATTCATATCCCCAATAAGAAATATTCTTTCGTTCTTGCCAAACTTATCCAGGCACGCCTCCACATTCACCCAGAACTCCTCTTTCTCTCTTACCTTTTTATCCTCTGTCGGAGCATGTATACACACACAATCACCCACGTTTGTATTCCTACTTTCATTCTCACCCACACAATCCTTGAACCCACAGACCCATATTCTCTTACACGCTCCTTCCATTTGTTACTAACAAAACAAACACGCACCTTCTCTCGCTACTCCCTCACTCACTCCAGCACACACACCCTTTCCGCACTCCCACTCTCTCAAATCTGTACCCCTCCATTTGGTCACCGTCATTCCACATATATCCAGCCTGGCATTCACTAATATATATATATATATAATTATATATATATATATATATATAGGGTGTAGTGAAACAACTGTTACAGACTATGACGAACACATTGTAAAATGGATAATAAACATATATTGTTGTATCACATTTTTCCCATAAATGTGTTATTTTAGAGAAAAATGCCTTCTTAGAAATGTAGCAAAACAGGGTTACAAGTAAAGCACTAAATTATTAATACATGATAAACCTATTTATTATCGACTTAGCTAAAGGGAAAGCATGGGTTTACCTATTCACACATTAGTAATTACGAAATAAAAGTATCTTAGAATGTGGTGATGATATTATGTGGTTAGCAGAAAAATACTAATTATTAGCAACAAATTAGCGTAAACAAAATATGTAGCATTTGTAACTCTGGTCATGGGACATAATGCTGATGTCAAAGTCTGGGTCGGGTATCCGAACGAAGCAGAAGGTAATTCAATCGTTTATGAAGCGTAGTTCTATTGGGGGCTGATCGTTCTCGCGCAATTGTTACGTATTTAATGAAGATAGTATACTGCATGTACAGTTATGTTCAGGAATGAACAGTCATCGAGCAATACGAAAAGTTATAGGAGCCAATTGTGACCACGCATACCTGACCAAACACTGATGTTATAAAAGAGTGAGGTTAAAGAAAATTAATGACATACACAGACATACATACACACACACATAAACCTCTCATTTAAATGTTTATGTAAGGTAAATAAAATAAGAGTGACAAAGGGAGACGTGTGTGTGTGTGTGTGTGTGTGAACAGTGAAGTTTCCTTAATCATTACTCATTGTCTCAATTATAATGTCATCGACTATTACTGACAATGTTGGTGTGCAACAGTTGTACTGTACAAATAATGCGTTAGATATTTGGAAAACAGGCATGATATCATGTCCACGCCGATAATTCGATATTTCAGCAGATTCAAGTGAATTCCGAAGCTTCATAAAACGCCTCGAATAATTTTTCAAAACTGTATTGTATCACTTGGTGGGAATTATACAGTATTTCTTTCAATTAATCTTCTTATTACACTGTAATGATCGTGTACAGTCACGAGCATAATTACTGCGACACCAACCAAATAATTTTCGCCCCTTTGTTTCCAAAGGTATAGCAAACTTTGTATTCAAACTCAATTATTTCTGTATTTCATTCTAACTACCGTCAAGCGATCTTATTCAGCTTAGTATAAACCACTAGTGATGAAGTTGACGTTAACCAGATGTCGCAGCATTTATGCTCGTGACTGTACAGCAGTGGTAATTAATGCTGATCGATTTAGAAGTGTCGAACTTGATTAAAAGAATCTTTGAAATTCAAATACTCAGTATAAATTAGTTAGGAGATTCAATTCAACCCGAGACCGCTTCTAATATGTTTGTATATGAATAAATGTTCACAACTGTACTGTACATTGCATTAAATAACATTGGGCAATAACTTCGTAATGCCCACATTTTGTGGTTCTATTTATCATTCAACATTGGTAATAATTACTAACATATGCCAGTAATATCTGCAGACCACTTGAAGATCGTAATTTGTTTCATCCAAGATACCTTCGGTGTTTCCTATGTTGAAAGAAAGATACATAAATGTTTGATATTATCAGAAAATAATTTTAGTTGTAAACGGGGTATAAAGGGAACATAAATTACATTATGTCAACCCGAAAACTAATTATGTTTATAATTCAACATTCCTGGGTATAAACTAGGAGATTGGGGGGAGGAAGAGGGCGGGGAGGAAGGAGGTTGGGGGGGGGGGGGGGATGAAGGGGGATACCAATGCCAGTGTTCGGCTTATAGCACATGCTTGGATGACACTGATTATTTTATTGTATATCCTGTAAATCATTAATTCTTAATTATTTTATATTTCATTACAGAATAAAGTGAACTTGTTTTTTTAATCTGTACTTAGCACTTGAAGTCTGTAAGTGTTGTTCCAATACACCATATATATATATATATATATATATATATATATATATATATATATATAGATATTTTTTCTTTCAGGCAGGTGAGATTAAAATAATAAGCACAGTTTGCATTATTGAGTTTTTTATTGATACTCTCAATTTTTCGTATAGTTTTTCTAGTATTTACAGGAAGTTGGTAAAGGAGGTTTGCAAAGGGTTCCGACGTTTCGATGGGCGCAGCCATCATTATCAAGGAGAAGTGAAGTTAGAAGGTGATAAGTCAAGAATATATAGGCGATACAAGATCAAGAGAGGGTTTATTGTGTGCTGGCTGTACGCTGGTTGGCTAACCTCAGGTTTAGCTCTGGTTGGTTGGCTGGATGGTGCGTATGGGTTAGGCGCAGGAGTGGGCGGGGCCTCTGCTTCGTTTGTCTGCGTGTGTGGAGGGGGCAATCCTGGGGGCATCATGGGGGGCCTCGCTTTGGAAGGGCGTGCCGGGGGTAGGATCTGGCTGTATTCCGCTTGTGTGTTTAAAGTAGGTTGGTATGTTTGTATATATATAGCTTCAAGAATGAATAGGCGGCGAGAGTCTATTTCTTTATCAAGAATAGAGGTGTGTTTATCTAAGTCGGGTCTGGTGAGTTCCTGATGGTGTGGGGATGTGTGGTAGTGGTCCTTGATAGCTCCGGCTTGAAGGTGGAGGGTAAGGCGACGTGACAGACGAGTCCTTGTCAAACCGACGTAAGTGTGAGGTCCACAGTCCTCACTGTTACAGGTGTGTCGGTATATGACATGGTCCTCTTGTGACGGTTTCTTAGCGGTAGTCGGGCTGTTGCGAAGGACTAGTTGTGAGGTTTTCCTTGATTTGTAGTATATAATAAGTTTAAGGTGTTGGTCAGGATTCGTAGTTTTAACGTTGTTGCTGATAAAGTCTCTCATTATGTTTTCGTCTGTCTTGTGATCTGAGGACATGTGGCTTTTATAGTAAATGTTATGTATTCAGTGTTTGTATTAGTAGGCATGTCGTGATTGCACCATGTTTCAAGGTGTTTGTTGATGGTGTGTGCGATGTCCGAGTTGCTTTACCCATTGTTTACAAGCTCCTGGGTGAGCCTCTCGAGTTCCTTGTGTGTGTCTTGTGACGCATCCCAGTGCTTTGCAACGCAACCTGATTGTACTCCTTGGTACTCGACTGTACCGCCCGTGATCTGGCTACCGTCAGCCGCAATGTATATTGAGTGTGACAACTTATAACTATGTTCTTTGTATCTCTGCAAAGGTCTCGTCATGTGCTAACCAGTGGTGGGTTTTGTTTTAAGCCATGTCGAGACCTTCCATTTAATATGTAGTATCAATAAAGAAGTTGATAGATAGACAATGGGAGTTCAGAGAGAGAGAGTGAGTTAGGCTTCAGAGCAAGAGGGTAGCAACGCGCCGCGCTGCCGGCCGGGTGGTTGCCAGACGTATGGACTGGTTGGCAGCCTTGTCCTTATAGCTAGGCGCGATAGGGATGGTAGTCCATTGTTGCCTGCCTGGGCTGGGCCCATGTTGTCGTACAGCACATTGCCTGGAGGCTGGCTGCGTGTTCTATGACCAGGTTGCCTAGAACCTTTGAGATTCTAACATCCCTTGCCCTCTCTCCCAACTTCTCACGGTTGCACTCTTTCTCTCTGACGACATTACTCTCATTTCATTCTTCTCTCTATTTAAATGCATAACCTTCCCTTGAGGTCCTAAAGGAGTTTCAGCACTCACCTCTCGTATTACTCTTAGGACAAGCATATATTTACATGTATTAGATTTAAGGGGTTAATGTGAACAGCGATCTTCTTGATGAGGATAGTTGGTGAACGTTCTACATGTTCACGAGTTATATGCCCCGCTCATCATCCCATTTGTGACTAGACTGGTGCCATGTGTAAGAGCCCGACCATGCCCAGGAGTTGTCTGTAGAGGGACGAGGACTTAGCCTTGATTTGCATACCGAGCCAGGAGCGAGTGTAGCACCCGAGACTACAGCTCGCTCGTAGTGCCGGTATAGTAGAGTAACGTAATTTATCTGTCCTTGTGTTCTCTACAGTCTTCTCCTGGGTTCTCGCTTTCGGTGCTGGGACTCGTTGTTCCTGTGACTTGGCCTGCTAGCTAGAACACATGGGGATGATGAGTGGGATATATCTTTATTTTACTATGCATTGCAGCTCTCTTTAAGTATATATCTATAACACTTTACAATACACATTACTCACACACAAGACAACACTATTAATACTTTCATGTATCAATTAACTGCACTGTCGTTTTGCTGCTGTGTCCGGAGTTCTGTTGCGTAGGGCGCATACGGACTCGGAGGGGAGACAGAGTGAGAGAAGCGAAGTAGCCTATGCGGTAGTAGGCTACCGGCGCAGTACTGTTGCCTGCAACCTTTTAGTTATTCCATGTATAGATTCATTATTATAATAAGTGACTACTATTTATGTTCCTCCCATGTGTATTATTAGGTATCTACTGGATCATGAACATCTTGTATGCTACATGCTAGTGCATGTTAGTAGGGGACAGTTAGTGTAGTGCACGCGCTTTCAAGTAGGCGTGTACATTTGTCATTTAGCATTTCACTGTCATACCTTTAGCCTGCTTCTATTCTACATTATTAGAGGCTTAATATTAACGTAGTTTCTTGAGTATTGCATTTCTTTAGTAATAACGTAACCTATAAATGTCTGAGGGAGTTTAGCCTCATAGCTTACCCCTGTTGTACACTTTCGCCGAGTTAAGGTACCTCGTTACCGTAGACGATAACTCTGTAGGGCGTTGGTGCTTTTGTTGTCTGGAGCATATAGTATTTGGGACTGGAATCGAGCGTGTCGTTGTCACTTAAGCCATTTCTGTCCTACGATCAAGAATCCCGAATATGTATTGCCGATCCAGCCGTAACAAAATGGCGACCTTGCACAAGATTCAGTAGTATCCTATCACATGTTTTTTGGAGAACTATTCTATGCTACCTAGTAGAGCTGGCTAGAATTTTCTTGCATATTGGAGGAATTTTTATTGTGTCATTATTGTATTGGTGGACTTGCAGATTGTTTCGTTAGGTGTCTAGAGTAGAGTCATTCAAGCATCTTTAACATTTTGTGAGTCGAGACTGCAATTAGTAATAAGCACTTTTTTTTTTGAACAGCAATTGTATAACCAGCACTATGTCTAATGACTCATCATTTACGGGGGAGGATAACACGGTACAGCCTAGTGACCAGCAAGTACAGCAGATATTTAGGGAGGGGAGTGTTATAAGTGGAGAGAGGGATGCCCGGGCATTTTTGCAGACACCTTTGACCGAACAGCGCCTGCAGGCTATTGATTGTTACAGTCTTCGCTGTTTAGCCACGGTTTTGGGGCGGGACTGTCCTGATAGTTGGCCCAAGAAGAATTTGGTGGCATGTTTGTTGGGTGATGGCGATGGGGCGGTGGGTGGAGTGGGGTCTTGGGGGTTTCCCTCCAAGCCTCCATTCCACTCTACCCCTGAGCTGGGCCCTCAGCCAGCGAGTCTTAGCACGATGCAGCAGGAGGGTTCTCAATGGCAAGCTGGCTTACCCGTAAACACGTCTCGGTGTGGATCCCCCATTTTGTGCTCTCCCCCCCCAGGCCTGTCTCCTGAGATGTTATTTCAGCTAGAACTAGCTAAGCTTAAGTTGCGAGAGAGTCAACTGGCTAGTATAGAACGGATTAAGCTGCAGGAGACTCAGATACAACAGGCTAGTATAGAACAGATTAAGCTGCAGGAGACTCGGATACAACAGGCTAGTATAGAACGCATAGAGGTTGCTAGAATCCAAGCCAATCAGGATGCAACCAGGTACCAGGCTGAAATGGATGTCGAGAAGTCTAGAGTAGAGACCACGGGGCGTCATCTCGGTGGTGGGCACCGGGTTACAGACTCACTTTCGCATTTAATTAAGTTAGTACCCGCATTTGATGAGACAGCAGTGACTGAGTTTTTTGCTCGTTTCGAAAAGAAGTGTCGTGAGTATGACTGGCCGGAGGTTAAATGGGCAGCATTAGTTTCATCACGTCTAGTGGGTAAGGGGTTGAAAGCCTACGATGCACTGTCACTGGACGAGAGTGTCGTGTATGGACTGGTGAAGGAGGCTGTGCTCCGGGCCTACGAACTGCAACCCGAAACTTATAGATTGAAGTTCCGTGGCGTGAATAAGAAGAGCGACGTCAGTTTTATGGAGCACGCACGGGACTTAACAGATGCATGTAATAACTGGTTTCGGTCCGAGCACGCAGAGTCGGCTGAGGAAATTAAGCAACTTTTCTATCTGGAACAGTTTTACAAATGTACTGGAACCGATCTAACGCTGAACATTAAGGAAAAATGTCCCAAGACAGTAGAGGAGGCTACCAAGATGGCAGACCTCAGATTATCATTGATTCGTGGTTGCGGTGCCGCTCAGAGGGCTGAGTCAGGGCAGAAGGGGCGCTATACCCCACCCACCAGAGTTTTCGATAATAACAAATCCTATGACACACATAACCACACTAAAAGCATTGCACCTAATAACACCTACAAACACAAGCCTCTCCCGTTTACTAAAGGTCAGGCCCCTTCTTCGCCCGCACAAGGGAAGAAGCCCATTGGGGATGTGAAATGTTACAAATGTCAGAAGCTAGGCCATTATTCACGTGAGTGCCCTAGTAACACTCCCGCTAAGCCGGTGTCATTGGTTCACAGTATCGGTGTGTCTCTGAAGGCTGCAGCAACTGCCCGGGGTAGGTTGTCAGCAGCTGAGGCACACGCGGTAAAGAAGCGTACGGAAGGCTCGACACCTGTCCGGGACACTTTCTGTAGCCATCGGGGACACGGGTTTGTGAGCTGGGGGAGTGAACTACGGAGGGTTGACTTGTTGAGGGATACGGGGGCTTCGCAAACTTTGTTGAGGAACTTCACAGGGAAACCGATAAATGCGGCCAGAGTTGTTGTGGTGCAGGGTATAAATGCTACGAGGTCATACCCACTTGTGAGGTTGGAGTTGAGAGTGGGAGAGGTGTGCAGGGAGCTGGATGTGGGGATCGTTGAGTGTTTGCCAGTTGAGGGCGTCGACCTTCTTCTCGGCAACGACTTTGCGGTGCCCACTTCCGGGACTCCACCCTTAGTCGTTGCCGAGAGGGCGGCCGACGTGGATGGTGAGAATCGGGAATGGGTTGGGAGGTGCCAACAGGATGAGATGGCCTGTGTGGTAACCCGATCTCGCTCTGCGGCTCCTGCACAGCCTAGCACTCAACCTCGGGGACAGTGGAGGAAGGATCAGGAGAAGGTTGCTAAGGGCAGGAAAAGGGACATTGATTCTGCTGCACTTCTCGGTGATTCGGTACTTGGACCTATAATAAACACGGGAGTTGACTCTGGCCCAGAGATGGTGTGTAACAAGGCAGAGTTGGGTAAGACTTCGCGTGAGGCAAGAGCTGTAGCGAGAGCCACTAAGGCAGTAGAGCCTACTAACCGGGGTAATGTCTTATTACAAAACCATCTTGATGCATTGACGCCCGGGGACATTAGTGAGCAGCAGCTGCAAGATGCTAGCCTAGCTCGTTATAGCAATGGTGCCATAGAGTTGGAGGAAGATGGGGATGCGAAGCCGGGAGATTTCTTTAGGCTCAACAGGATATTGTACCGCAGATTTTTAGACCCCAAATCGAAGTGGGAGGGCGGTGCGAGGGTAGTAGACCAGGTGGTTGTTCCAAATAAGTATAGAGAGTCCTTATTGTGTCTGGCGCATGATGTGCCGGTGGCGGGTCATTTGGGGGTAACAAAAACATTGGCGGCATTGGGCAGGTTTTTCTGGTGGCCTGGGGTCAAGGCTGATGTCTGTGCATGGGTGGCTGGGTGTGCGACCTGCCAGACAACGGGGAAGCCTAACCAGACAATCCCGAAGGCACCTTTGTTTCCCATACCTGTCACCGGGCCTCCGTTCAGCAAAGTTGTAGTAGATTTGGTTGGCCCTTTCCCGCCTACTAGTAGTGGCAATAAATTCCTGTTGACAATCATGGATGTGGCTACGAGATACCCGGACGCATACCCCATGAGAAACGGCTCGGCAAAGGCAGTTGTTAAAAACTTATTATTGTTCTGTTCCCGCTATGGATTTCCACATGAGGTGCAGTCAGACCAGGGGAGCAATTTTACATCCAAATTGTTCAAGCAAACCCTTCAGTTGCACGGTATATGTTCTGTAGTGTAGTCAGCCTACCATCCCGAGAGTCAGGGAGTCTTGGAGCGGTGACACTCGACCCTGAAGAGTATGCTACGCTGTTACTGTGCAGAACATGACACTGATTGGGATTTTGGTCTGCCGTATGTTCTGTTCGCTGCACGTGAAGTCCCAGGAGAGAGCCTGGGGTTCAGTCCAAATCAGCTAGTCTTTGGCCATAATGTGAGAGGACCTTTAAGTATGGTGAAAGAGATCTGGGAGGGCGAAGAGAAGCCGGGGTCTGTACTTAAATATGTCCTTGAGAGCCGGGAGAGACTTATAGGTTGCATGGCAGCGGCAGGTAATAACTTGGTTAATGCACAGGCGGTCATGAAGCACCAGTATGACGCCAAGGTGAAGCTTCGGGAGTTTTCGGTGGGTCAGGAGGTAATGTTGCTTTTATCTTTGCCTGGACACCCTCTTTCTGCCAAGTTCATTGGGCCGTATGTGGTGGCTAAGAAACTGTCCGACCTTTGATTATCTCGTTGCAACACCTGACCGTAGGAAAAAACATCAGTTATGTCATGTTAACCTCATGAAAGAGTATGTGAGACGTCCCTCAGAGCCTCTCACTGTCCCTGTGCTGGCCTGCAGCGGCCAGGGTGGAGAAGGAGGTGGGGACAGTCATGCTGCTGAGGAGGATAGCTGGGACTGTGTCATTTCCGCGGAACAGTGGGCGGGGAATACTGAACAAGAGGCTAGGCAAGTTGTAAGTCACCTGCCTGAGCACCAGGGTGCTGCTGTCCTAGGCCTGTTCAGGTCATACCCCTCTGTTTTCGCCGAACACCCAGGTCTCACTACTCAGGTAACGCACGACGTGGACGTCGGTGATAATGTGCCCTTCAAGTCAGTGCCCTACCGGGTGCCCCCGGTAAAGTTGCCAGCTTTACGGGAGGAGTTAAAGTACATGGTTGAGAGAGGGATGATCACTGAAGGTTATGTGAAGTGGACATCACCCGTCACGTTGCAGCCAAAACCTGACGGCAAGGTGCGGTTCTGCATAGATTTTCGTAGGCTAAATGGCTTGACCACTACCAACCCTTACCCTTTGCCTCGAGTTGACGACAGCGTGGACAAGATAGGGAATGCAAAGTACCTTACTAAAATTGATCTTGTAAAAGGCTACTGGCAAGTACCCCTGTCGGACCGAGCTAAGCAAGTTTGTGGTTTTGTGGTAGATGGCAAGACCTACCAATGTAACGTAATGCCTTATGGGCTTAAGAACGCACCTGCCACGTTTCAGAACCTGATGAACGATATTTGTGACGAAATCCCTAACTGCACGGTCTACCTTGATGACGTGATAGTATATGATGACGATTTTGAAAATCACCTAAGGCACTTAGAGACCCTGTTTAGGAAGTTGCACGATGCTGGGCTGGTGGTGAACCTGAGGAAGTGCGAGTTTGTAAAGGCTACTGTGCAGTATCTTGGCTTTGTGGTCGGGTTAGGCCGGGTGTGCCCCCCCCTGAGCAAGATACAGGCTATCAATATGTTTCCCAGGCCCACCACTAAGCGCCAGGTCATGCGGTTCCTAGGTATGATAGGCTATTATAGGCGCTTCATCCGGGGATACTCTACTGTCTTAGCACCGTTAACTGATCTAATGTCGAAGTCAGTGAAGTTCTGTTGGGCTGCGGAGTGTCAGAGGGCTTTCGACCTAGTCAAGCACCTGCTGTGTACACATCCGATTTTGAGGGCCCCAGACTTCTCCAGGAGTTTTCAGCTGGCGACTGATGCCAGCGGTGTGGGTGCCGGGGCAGTGTTACTGCAGACTGATTCCGAGAGCTTGGAACACCCAGTGAGCTTCTTTTCTCGCAAGTTTAATTCGGCACAAAGGAATTACTCGACTATAGAGAAGGAGCTTCTGGCTATCGTTTTGTCGCTCAAACATTTCGAAGTTTATGTTCCAGCCTACGGCCCGGTAGTGACGATTTATACGGACCATCATCCCTTGAAATTCCTAAATCAGTTTCACAATCGGAATATGCGGTTGACCAGGTGGTCCCTAATGCTCCAAGAGTATAATCTCAACATTCAGCATATTGCCGGGAGTGAGAACGTGATAGCAGATTGTCTATCAAGGGTTGATGATCCAAGATAGTCGTGCACGGTGTGTGGGTTGAGCAGGAGTAAAATTAGGCTATCATAACGCCGTCCAAAAAGATTATAAAACAATAAAATCAACGAGAAAACTCTTTCTTTTTTTTAGTTTTGTAAGTCTTTATTGTTGTAGCATGATGCATGCGATATTGTGTTTTATGTATAATTCACACTTCAGTTGTTGTGCACCTTTTGCAATTAGTGGCAGCTAAGGGTAGCAGGTCGGTTGGTTGCCTGTCAGATTTTGATAATGCTTCTAAGGTCGATTATCTAAAATCTTGGGGGGGCTGTGACGCATCCCAGTGCTTTGCAACGCAACCTGATTGTACTCCTTGGTACTCGACTGTACCGCCCGTGATCTGGCTACCGTCAGCCGCAATGTATATTGAGTGTGACAACTTATAACTATGTTCTTTGTATCTCAGCAAAGGTCTCGTCATGTGCTAACCAGTGGTGGGTTTTGTTTTAAGCCATGTCGAGACCTTCCATTTAATATGTAGTATCAATAGAGAAGTTGATAGATAGACAATGAGAGTTCAGAGAGAGAGAGTGAGTTAGGCTTCAGAGCAAGAGGGTAGCAACGCGCTGCGCTGCCGGCCGGGTGGTTGCCAGACGTATGGACTGGTTGGCAGCCTTGTCCTTATAGCTAGGCGCGATAGGGTTGGTAGTCCATTGTTGCCTGCCTGGGCTGGGCCCATGTTGTCGTACAGCACATTGCCTGGAGGCTGGCTGCGTGTTCTATGACCAGGTTGCCTAGAACCTTTGAGATTCTAACATCCCTTGCCCTCTCTCCCAACTTCTCACGGTTGCACTCTTTCTCTCTGACGACATTACTCTCATTTCATTCTTCTCTCTATTTAAATGCATAACCTTCCCTTGAGGTCCTAAAGGAGTTTCAGCACTCACCTCTCGTATTACTCTTAGGACAAGCATATATTTACATGTATTAGATTTAAGGGGTTAATGTGAACAGCGATCTTCTTGATGAGGATAGTTGGTGAACGTTCTACATGTTCACGAGTTATATGCCCCGCTCATCATCCCATTTGTGACTAGACTGGTGCCATGTGTAAGAGCCCGACCATGCCCAGGAGTTGTCTGTAGAGGGACGAGGACTTAGCCTTGATTTGCATACCGAGCCAGGAGCGAGTGTAGCACCCGAGACTACAGCTCGCTCGTAGTGCCGGTATAGTAGAGTAACGTAATTTATCTGTCCTTGTGTTCTCTACAGTCTTCTCCTGGGTTCTCGCTTTCGGTGCTGGGACTCGTTGTTCCTGTGACTTGGCCTGCTAGCTAGAACACATGGGGATGATGAGTGGGATATATCTTTATTTTACTATGCATTGCAGCTCTCTTTAAGTATATATCTATAACACTTTACAATACACATTACTCACACACAAGACAACACTATTAATACTTTCATGTATCAATTAACTGCACTGTCGTTTTGCTGCTGTGTCCGGAGTTCTGTTGCGTAGGGCGCATACGGACTCGGAGGGGAGACAGAGTGAGAGAAGCGAAGTAGCCTATGCGGTAGTATGCTACCGGCGCAGTACTGTTGCCTGCAACCATTTAGTTATTCCAAGTATAGATTCATTATTATAATAAGTGACTACTATTTATGTTCCTCCCATGTGTATTATTAGGTATCTACTGGATCATGAACATCTTGTATGCTACATGCTAGTGCATGTTAGTAGGGGACAGTTAGTGTAGTGCACGCGCTTTCAAGTAGGCGTGTACATTTGTCATTTAGCATTTCACTGTCATACCTTTAGCCTGCTTCTATTCTACATTATTAGAGGCTTAATATTAACGTAGTTTCTTGAGTATTGCATTTCTTTAGTAATAACGTAACCTATAAATGTCTGAGGGAGTTTAGCCTCATAGCCTACCCCTGTTGTACACTTTCGCCGAGTTAAGGTACCTCGTTACCGTAGACGATAACTCTGTAGGGCGTTGGTGCTTTTGTTGTCTGGAGCATATAGTATTTGGGACTGGAATCGAGCGTGTCGTTGTCACTTAAGCCATTTCTGTCCTACGATCAAAAATCCCGAATATGTATTGCCGATCCAGCCGTAACAGTCTCGCCAGGAGGTGCAGTGTGATAGGGCTCTCCTGACGTAGGCGGCGATGGTGGACCGTAAATATCGCTGGGGGCATTCACTTTCGCCGTTGAGACATAATCCGTTGTTGGTGGGTTTGGTGTAGACAGTAGTGGTAAAGCCTGAGGTGTTGTTGTTGCTTATTATTGTAATCTCACCTGCATGAAAGAAAATATCATCCCTGGCTGCACTAATATCAATATATATATATATATATATATATATATATACTGTATATATATATACCATTGTCTGTAATTCCAGTTAGTACCAATACTGTAAGTTAACTTTTGAATATAATTATGAAATACGGAGTGATAAAGGTTAGTGAGTAAATGAGTGAGAGTGAGTTTGTGAAAGAGTGACTTATTTTCAGAATGATGCTTAGGGACTGGAGATCTCAAAAAGAGGCTCCAGTCCTGACGCTATTGTTGACTTACAGTGTGCTGGTTTTATAATCCTGAAGGGTTGATAGCCTCTGAAGTCCTATTTTAACCAACTAACTTCAGAACGAGGAAGGGAATGTGTGAGAATGAGTGGATGAGAACAGAGAGAGAGAGAACAATGAGTGTGAGTGAGTGAGGAAGGGATCGAACACAAAACCCTATACAAAATAATTAGTAAAGTAGCAATGAACCTTAAAGAGAGAGAGAGAGAAAGAGAGAGAACAGTGAGTGAGTGAGTGAGTGAGGCAGGGATCGAACACAAAACCCTACAAGGTATACAGGGTGTTTTAAAACAACACTGCCAGACCTCATCTGCTAATTAGTAAATACAATAACGAAGAAGATTATCTAAGGACAAAATGCAAAATAACATACCATTAATGATTTAAACTGCATAGAGTAAAATAATTAGTGACACCCAGGTATGAGCTATAATCCGAACACGGGCTAGTGTCCCCCCTCCCCCCCAAATAGCCTACCTCTTGCCTCCCATCCCAGTTCGAGTTTTTCTTCGAAGCTTTGGAGTCATAACGAATCTTCTCATGTGTTTAATCATCTGCTCAGCCATGGTGCTATCTTCTTCTGTCATAGTGATTTTATTTACCTTATAATATCACATAAATATGGATTGTCGTTATTTAGGTGTGTCTCTGCCTTTGTTATTTTATACTCGTTAAGTCCAAGTGACGTAAATTGTTTGTTTTGGGTACCATTAGATGATTTTAAATATTCATTAGTGAACACCGTATACTTGTATGTCTACAGCTACGTAAAATCGTCAAACTTCAACCATAAAACTGATAGACATATTTCGTTAGTACTCTGTGATAATAGTAACGTAATGAGGTATTTGTATTGAAACACTAAATTGCGCAGGAACAATTTGTTCCCATTCAAACAGTTTCACGAACGATTAAATTACCTATAGCAGTGTTCGGATACCTGACCCAGACTTGAGATTTATTATTTTACCTCTTGGTCATCGTTACAAATGGTGCATATCTTTTTACGCTACTTGGATTATAATACTTAGTAGTTTTCTTCTAATTGTAAAATATCATTACCAATTTTATGTTACTTTGATTTTGTAATTATTCATATGTGATTAGGTCATTAGATATCTCCTCTTTACCTTTTTTACTTGGTAATCATTCATATTATGTATCATATGTTTTGTGCTGAGCTCAGAACCCTGTTTTGCTACATTTCTAAATAACCATTTATCTCCGTTACAAAATATTTTTGGTAAAAATAGAATAGAAATATGTGTATTATATATTTTGATCAATGTGGTCGTCATACTCTGGCAGTGTTGTTTTAAAACACCCTGTATACAGTAAGTAGAGAAGCAATGAACCTTTGAGTACCCCCTCTCCCTCTCTCTCTCTCCTTTTTCTCCCTTCCCCCCCTCTCTCTCTTCCCACCCCTTGTATCTCCTCCTCTTCTCTACCCCTCCCCTCTCCCTCTCTCTGGGGTAGGTAGTAATGTGGCGGTAGTGATGTTCTGACACAAACGAGACTGCTTGGTACAGGGGCTGCAACTCATCTCTGTAAATAGCGCTGGGGAGACTCTAGCTAGCTATATATTGGCCTCTCTCTCTCTCTCTCTCTCTCTCTCTCTCTCTCTCTCTCTCTCTCTCTCTCTCTCTCTCTCTCTCTCTCTCTCTCTCTCATCAATTCTTCATCACCGAAACTCTACACAAGACCCAAAATTCCAGCCACCAGCACTCCCTTTATAAATCCTAATCCACTGTACACTCGCGGACAAAAATACTTGAACCTACTCGAAGATACCTTTACGATCAACTAGTGGACGATCTTGATAATCACCTCGAATCCCAAAGTACAGTAGTAACACAAAAAAATGGGTTGACCTCACCTATTTTTCAATTGTGGAAATAGATCTCTGAAGGTTTTTAGTTTGATAAATAAACCTCCATCAAGCTTAAATAAAATACTCCCAAGATGAATGTGTTCATTTTTCGGTAGAAAAACTGTCCAGGCTGAAGGACGATTCCTCCTAAATTACAGGCTTGATATCGCTAGCCACGAAAATATCGACATCTAAATGGGACGAAAGTTCTAAACAAATTGACATAAATGGGGCAAAAGGTCTTAAAATCACCAAACGAATGGGGCAAACGTCTTAAAATGTCGAAACTAATGGGGCTGAAGAAGAGGGAGAAGGCGGGCCCGATAAGAAAGAAAAAAACAAACCCTTAAAGGTGGCGGTGCATGGGTTGAGATAAACATGGAATAATAAGCGCCAACCTGCATATAATTATTTTGAAGAATGCAATATACAATATACAAAATACAATAAGGGAATACATGTTAACGGAGAATACCTAAGCAACCTCAGATTCGCTGATGACAATTAAGCAACTCAGGGGAAGAGTTACAACAAATGATGGAAGATGTGAACAGAGAAAACCTTAGATCTTAGGTCTGAAAATGAATCTAAAAAAAAACAAAGGTTATGTTTAATCATCTTGTGCAACCACAACAAATGAAGATAGAAGATGAAGTGATAGAAGCAGTTGAAGAATACAAATACCTAGACCAGGTTATAAAGGCAAACCCAGATCACTCTAGAGAAATCAAGCGAAGGATAGGCATGGGATGGAGTGCATTTGGTAAACAGAGCTCCATTATGAAAAGTAAGCTACCCCTTTCATTAAAAGGAAAGTATACAACCAATGTGTCCTCCCTGTACTAATTCATGGATCAGAAACTTGGAGTATAAAAAAGTGTCTAGAACGTAAACTTAGGAGTGCCCAAAGAGGAATGGAGAGGATAATGTTAGGTATAACTTGGAGAGATAAGAAGAGAGCCTCTTTGATAAGAGAACAAACAAAAGTAGAAGATATTCTCAGTACCATAAAGAAGAGGAAATGGTCCTGGGCAGGTCATATATATAGAAGAGATGATAACAGATGGACAACTAGAGCAACAGAATGGGAACCTTGGGATGGAGCTAGAGGAAGGGGTAGACAGATAACTAGATGGAGGGATGAGATCCAAAAGTTTGCTGGGGTAGGATGGAACAGACTAACATCTGACCTGTTGGAGTGGAAACGTTTGGGAGAGGCCTTTGTCCTGCAGTGGACTAAATCAGGCTGATGATGATGATGATGAAATTATATTGTGGATCGTCTACACCGGACATGTGACGTCATAGTGACGTCACAGGAGTATCCTCATCCTGGACTGGATGGTGGACTTACACTCCTATGACACGAACAGTTTTAATATTGACAGAGGAAATGGGCGAAAGTTCTTACAATCGCCAAACTAATGGAGCTAAGCATGAGGGAGAAGGGTGTCCATAAAAACCGACCATAACCCCTTAAGTATCGATACATTAGCTGCTAAGGGATTCAATATAAATCGTCAGCTGAGAAGAAACAAAGTTATAGTACAATGTGAGTTTAGTTTAGAGTGTAGCCAACTAATAATGCATAAGCTACACATATTATGGATCGATGTTAGTCAGAATATCAATAAAATAAAGTTACTTTATTGAAGGGCAAAGGAATTTTATTTAGACTAATTAATGTATTATTTATTTTGTGACCTTTCTTGAAATAATCAAAGTTGGAATGACTAAAGTAGGCCACTGCGACCTTTGAACGTACTATGATTACAGTATAATCATAGCCCTCTTTTATCAGCAAGCCTAGCAATCCTGGGTAGAGAGTTAAGGTCAAGGTAATAATTACTCTAAAATATTCAAGGTATTGAAAAACAAAATGTCAAGCATAATCGAGTTTGGTATATTGAAAGTGATTTGCTCTTGGTTATTTGGTATACCATTTTATCCTTAAAATTATAAATGAACGGTAGCACTATTAAGTCTAGTCTCAGTTGTCATCACGTTTGGCTCGAACTGTGCTGTATTAATGTCAGTCAGATGTTGAATAGGGTGGGTAAGGGGGTTAGTTTGCTCCCTAAACCTATATCAAGCTTAAATAAAACAACAGATAAACAACAGAGATAAATTTGTAAATTTTCTGTTGAAATTTGTTCTGGCCAAAGGCCGGTTCCTCATCAATTACACGCTAGCTATCGCTCGCCAAGAAAAAAAGACACCTAAAAGGCACGAAAGGTCTTAATGTTGGCAAAGAAATGGGGATAAAAGTCTTATATTCGCCAAACTACTGGGATGAACGTCTTAAAATCTCAAAACTAATGAAGCTAAACAAGTGGGAGGAGGTAACAAAAAAAACCATCCCTTTAGGGGGTGGTACTCGCTTTTTCTGGACCCCCTTCTCCCTCATGTTTATCATATTAGTTTTGAGGTTTTAAGACGTTCGTTCCGTTATTTTGGCGATTTTGAAACCGTTTGCCTAATTTTTATGTCAATATTAAGACCTTTCGTACCCTTTAGGTGTCAGTTTTTTCATGGTGAGCGATAGCGAACCTCTAATTTTTAGAAGGAACCAGCCTTTGGCCGGGACATTTTTCTACCGAAAAATGTACACATTAATCTTGAAAGGGGGTCTAGGGGGTGTTTTTTTCTAAGTTTGATGGAGGTCTATCGAGAAAACTCAAAAATACATTAATAAATAAATATACAGACCAAAAGCCAAGCACTACCCCCTTAATGCCCTTCTACCAGCATGCCACACAAAGCCAAGCACTACCCCCTTAATGCCCTTCTACCAGCATGCCACACAAAGTACCATCCAGGAATTTGGCGAACCATTTAGCTGGTACCATTAAAGGGCGTGGTAGTGGGTTTTTTGGCATATTTTGTATTCATATATTATTTATTGTTGAAGGTATTTATTGTTGAAGGTATTTATTGTTGAAGGTATTTATTGTTGAAGGTATTTATTTATATATATTATAGTATCCTTGCTAGACTTCCATTAACCTTTAAAAAACACCTCCTAGACCCCACCTTGAAGATAAATTTGTAAATTTTTCGGTAGAAAAATGTCCCGGTCGAAGGCCAAATCCTCCTATAATTACAGGCTCACTATCGCTCGCCAGGACAAAATAGACACCTAAATGGCACGAACGGTCTATATATTGATGCAGAAATGGGGTGAAAGGTCTTAAAATCGGCAAACTAATGGAACGAACGTCTTACAATATCAAAGCTAATGGGACTAAACATGAGGGAGAACAAACAACTACCTCCCCTTTAAATCTGAACAAAACTTCTTTCTGTAAACTTTGGCCCGAATTAAAAATTATATATGGTACAGAGGAGGTTGGAGATGCAGAAACTGGATTGGCGATGTGTTTGGAAATAACAAATGTCAGCTTGGCAAGGATCTCAAGAATTCTGGTAAATGTATTCACCTACAGACATACTAATAGACACACACACACACACACACACACACACACACACACACACACACACACACACACACACAGAAACATAAAACAAAAAACACATCTGCCTTTTAAATAAACAATATGGCTGGGGTTTTTTTAGGCGCCTAATTTTTCCTGGCGAACGATAGCGAGCCTGCAAATTATAGGAGGAACCGACCTTCGGCTGGGATATTTTTCTACCCAAAAATGTACAAATTTATCTAGATGGGGGGTCTTGTGGGGATATTCTTTTAAGCTTGATGGAGGTCCAGGGAGCAAATCTCAAACCTCACGTTAAGATGGTATGGATTTAAAGTGTGAAGAGGAACACCTTGAGATGGTATGGATTTAAAGTGTGAAGAGGAACACCTTGAGATGGTATGGATTTAAAGTGTGAAGAGGAACACCTTGAGATGGTATGGATTTAAAGTGTGAAGAGAAACACCTTGAGATGGTATGGATTTAAAGTGTGAAGAGGAACACCTTGAGATGGTTCGGCCATACATGTGGAGTGTTTGGAGAGTGAGAAAAAAAAATGGGATCTAAGAAGAACAATTTCTACAGCATTATCTACTATACATTTAGTTACAAATGCCTTTTAGAAAAACAATATAGCTGCCGATAAAATAGCGAAAACAAACGTTAGCCCAGTTTGAAGTTCGTCTGTAATTACACCAGGACAAATAATGATGGGCAATTTTTTTTCTAAATCTGGTGACTCGATAAGTTGATAACATTATAAAACAAATACCAACTTTAAAACATGTCTTTGTTGCAAATTAAAATAAAAACATAAACAAAAACACACACACACACACACACACAAAATCTGTAAAATATGTACCTGCATTAGGCTTGAAGTTTGTCTCAGTAATTACATTAGACAAAATAATGCTTGGGAAAAATATACCTAAATCAGGTGACTCGATAAATTCATCAATATATAAAAAACAAATGCCTGGTGAAAACGTGTCTCGGTTGCAAACCAGAAAAAGACAAAACAAAACACACAAACAAATCTGGAAAATATGTACCTGCATTAGGCTTGACGTTTTTCTCCGTAATTACAATAGACAAAATAATGCTTGGAAAACATGTACCCGCATTTGGTTGATGGGCGCATTTATTTGCTCGTTTATTTATCTTTCTATATATTATTGTGTTTTAAGTTTCCTTCCTAGACCTCCATCAATCTTAAACACAACACCCCCTAGACCCCCTTCAAGATAAATTTGTAAATGTTTCGATTGAAAAATGTCCTGGCCGAAGGCCGGTTCCTCTTAAAATTACAGGCTCGCTATCGCTCGCCAGTAAAAAATCTATACCTAAATGGCACGAAAGGTCTTATTATCGGTAAAGAAATGGGACGAAAGGTTTTAAAATCAACAAACTAATGGGGCGAATATCTGAAAATCACAAAACTAATGGGGCTAAATATGAGGGAGAAGTGAGTCAAGAAAAAGCAACCATACCCCCTTAAAGTTTATCTCAGTAATTACAATAGCCAAAATAATGCTTGAAAAAGAGTATCTCCACCTCGTAACTCCTTAAGCCGATCAGAGTAAGTAAATGTCAGGAGTGAAATTCGTCTTCGTGATTATAGACACAAACTAAGTAAAAAAAAAAAAAATAAAAAAAAAATAAATAAATAAAAAAAAAAAAATGGACAATGTAGCCTACCTAGATATGTTGCCTCGGTAATAAGACAATAGGAGTTACAGAAACAAAATAAATACAATTCAAAATAAAGGAAAATATAATAAATCCTGGATAATATACCTAGACCTGGTGACTTGATAATAAGACAAGAAGAACACATATAGCAGTTCGCCCACAAAAAACAAGCACACAAGCATTCAGAAGCACCAATCACTCAACAACCCTCGAAATCAATAGCTTCACCTGAGATGTTATACTTCCGGACAAGGTCCCTTCACAACCTAGATCTAGTAACTCGATAATAAGACAATAACAAATATAGACACATATTAAACAAAATACAAAAGAAATGCAAATAAAACATATCCTGGAAAATGTACCGAGCTCTGGTGACTCGATAATAAGAAAACAATACCGGTATATATAGAAATACAAATAATAATAATGAAAACAATAAATTCAAAATAATAAATAAATACATCTTGGAAAATGTACCTAGATCTGTTGACTCGATAATAAGACACTGACTGGCAAATAAGACAGCCTGTGCCACGTTTGACATTCTTCTTGACATTTTACAATTTGAAAAATGTTCTTGGAAATATAAAACAGAATCAGATTCTGAGTGTAAATATTAAAACAACCTAGCTTCTGGTGCAATGACCATTCTGACGTAGGATACCCTGCAAACATACAGTATTCGAGTTTCAGGGGGAAGAGCATAGTTTTTGGTCGATTTCTTTTCAGTTATTTTCATCTTTTTAGTTTCCTCCCTAAGCCTCCATCAAGCTTAAACAAAATCCCCAAGATCCCTCTTCTAGATATACAGTATTTGTACATTTTTCGGTAGAAAAATGTCCTGGTCGGAGGCCGGTCTCTCCTTAATTATAGGCTCGCTTTCGCTCGCCAGGAAATAATCGACACCAAAATGACACGAAGAGTCTGAATATTGACAAAGAAATGGAGCGAAGGTTCTTTTAATCGACAAACTAATGAGCTAAACATCTAAACATCTCAAAAACTAACGGGGCTAAACATGAGAAAGAAGGGAGACCAACAAAATTACCCATCTCCCCTTAACCCATACAGTACCGGTGACGTCCTTTACGATATATATATATATATATATATATATATATATATATATATATATATACTGTATTATACAGTATATAGAGTATATATACTGTATATATTTCTTTTTCTTTTTTAAAGCTTGGTGAAGGTCTAACGAGAAAAGTAAAAAAACAAATGAATATATACACAAATAGACAAAAAAAACATAACCACTGCCCCTTAACCCCTTCTGTACCGGCGACGTCTTTTCAATTTCATTTTAGCTATATTTAGACAATTTTGAGCGGTCTAAGAAGGATCTGTGGTATTAAAAAGAGCTAAGTGAGATAGTTCGAAGCCTATTAATTGCTGGAGGCCCTATTTAAACTGAATAAAATAATTGAACAGTAGCTAGAAACAAGATAAAAGACGTCGCCGGTACGGAAAGGCTTAAGTATATATACCTTACATCCATAAACAGTATATTAGTTGGCTTGGTAGTGTAGTGGGGCGCGTCTCGTCCTTCCACCCAGGAGATCCGAGTTCAATCCCCCGCTCAGGCATCAAGGTTTTTCGCATATACTATAGTCCAATTATTATATGTAAGCCAAATATATTGCCCACCAACCTCTATAACTCGTGAACGACTAGAGCAATCGAGCTAACATACCTTCCATTTGGGAAGAGTCAGCCTGAGAATAGGTGTAGGAATTTACAGCCCATTTGCTCTAGCCATTCTTGGGTTACAGAGGATAGTGCTCCAAAGTATTGGCCTACCTGTAATGAATGGTCTATAGTAGCCGGGACCATTGTCCTTGAGCAAGGTAATGGGTAATAGTTTTTCAGTAATATAGGCTACTATATGTCAGCATGTTGAGCGCTACTCAATCTCAGAACATTGGCGACAGAAAAATGGCACTTATGTAAATGTATGTAAATTGCTTGGTTGGTCCCCCCCCCCCCCCACACACACACACACCTTCTCTCTCTCTCTCTTTCTCTTTAATTTGACTTCAATTAGACAGACTAATAACACACACACAACAAAGCCACTCCAACAGCTTTCTCTCTCTCCAACCACCCTTCTCCCCTCACAACGCTCTTCGGAAAGTAGATACGGTACGAGGCGCCGCTGTAAAGCCTTATCCCTTAAGGGGAGTGGTTGATTTTTCTGGACCCCCAACGCCCCCTTCTCTCATGTTTAGCCCCCTTAATGTTCATATTTTTAGACGCTTGGCCCTTAAGTTTGGCGATTATATGACTTATCGCTCCATTTCTTTGTCAATATTAATACCTTCCATGGCATTTAGGTGTCGATGTTTTCCTGGCGAGATAGCAAATCTGTAATTTCGGAGGAACCGGCCTTCGGCCTGGACTTTTTCTACCGCAAAAATGTACAAATTTATCTAGAAGGGGGATCTTGAGGATGTTTTTATATGCTTGATGGAGGTCTAGGGAGGAAACTAAAGAAAATAACGAATAAATAAACAAATCAACCAACAAATAAACTCTTCCCTCTTAATAGCTTCACCTGACCTTTAAGTAACAAAGCCAGTTGAAAATTGCGCATCTTGACACAGCAACCCGCCCTCCGCCAAAGCCCAATTTTTTGGATAACCTACCCTATATTTTTGGGGGGTTAAGATAAGGAGGGCTAGTGCTTGTTTTGGGGTCTATATATTTATCTATTAATTTACTTTTGAGTTTCCTCGCTAGATCTCCATCAAGCTTATAAAAACACCCCCTAGACCCCCTTTCAATATATATTTGTACATTTTTCGGTAAAATAATATCCCGGCTGAAGGCCGATTTCTTCTATAACTACAGGCTTGCTATTGCTAACCAGGAAAAAAAAATCCGTCTAAATAGCTCGAGAGGTCTAAATATTGACAAAGAAATAGGGCGAAAGGCGTCAAAATCGCGGTGAAGAATAGGGGAGGCTTCTCGCTCGGGCGTTATATAAAAAGATATATCGCTGTAGGAATCAGCGTCGTTAGTAGGCGGAGGGGTTTGAGATAGTCGGATTTCCTTACGACCAGCTCCAATACCCCTTGGGGGGTTGATGGGAGGAGAGCTTTCAGACTGTGGAGGCTTCATTCCAAATACCTATGATTGTTAATGAGGGGATAGGGACGCTTATATACATCATTATTGACTCCCACACGCACATAGCCATACGCATCCAGAGACACGCCATAAGCACACATACACACACACACACATCCATATAGTCGTTGTTGTTGTTGTTGTTGTTGTTCCCCAAGCTGCCTGGCCGAACAGCCCCAAGGCCCCGTTGAAGGCCAAGGCCATAACCGAGCGCCCCCACAGAACCCTCCCTGCCGACCACAATAAAGCCTGGGTTACCGAAGCCACTCCATGGCTGGGAGCTAAGGAGGGTGCGGAAACGCCCGGGAAACCAAAGACCCACCCCGGGCCCTGTGCCCCTCAGCAATTATGAAGAGAAAGTTGAGGGGCAAAGGAAAAATGTGACGCTTTGGCTTCCAATCTTGGTAGATTGGGAGGTCAATCCACGGAAGAGGCGCCGTCACTTGAGATCTAGAAAATATATAAGTAAAAGGAACAGTCAGAGTAAGCTATGGGTATGGCAGAGATCGCTCAGTTCTCACTCTGATAGACCAGCCCATCACCAATAGCCCTAGGGTAATCATTATTACATAACATTGGAAAAACCGAGTTATAAATTAGGTTAGACATCCTGCGATATACCTATACTCATGTATGGGTGTACGAAACTGATATCTGGTTACGTAAGCCACCAGGTTTATCTAAGTCTTGTGTGAATGTGTGTCTATAGGTGCTATCTGATGTCTAGTTACGTAAGCCACCAGGTTTATCTAAGTCTTGTGTGAATGTGTGTCTATAGGTGCTATCACCGGATGTACTTCCTTTCTAACCTAAACTGGATATCAGTGTTATGTAATCCATGGCTTACGTAAGAGAGAGAGAACAGGCGTGGGTGTGCCTATGTGTGGGTTAGGCGGGTTAAAGCGCGTAGGCTTAGTTAGGTTACGTCATGTTAGGTAAGACAATCCGGCAACAGGTCGATCCGGCAAAGGACGATCCGGCGACAGGTCGATCCGGCAAAGGACGATCCGGCGACAGGTCGATCCGGCGAAGGACGATCCGGCGACAGGTCGATCCAGCGAAGGACGATCCGGCGACAGGTCGATCCGGCGAAGGACGATCCGGCTCGATTTACCCATACTTACTTTATATGTTGACTACTGTGGTTGATGTAGGAGTATAGACAACGAGAACTAACCTAAGACACTGAGTATAAGAGTAAGTAAGAGGGGAGGGGGGGGGTTATAGAGGGTGAGGAGGATGGGGAGGGTAAGGGAGGAGATGAAGGAGTGTGTGAGAAGGAGGGAATATAGAAAGGGTAAGGGAGAAGGGGGAGGAGGGGGGGGGGGGTGAGGGGGCAAAGAGGGGGTGAGGGAGGAGGGGGAGGGTAAAGGAGGAGATGAGGGAGTGTATGAGTGGGGTGTAAAGGAGGGGGGAGGGTAAGGGAGGAGATGAGGGAGTGTGTGAGGGGGGTGTAGAGGGGGTAAGGGAGGAGGGGGAGGGTAAGGAAGTGTGTGAGGAGGAGGGGGTATATATAGGGTGGAGGAGGAGGGAGGGGCTGAAAGGGAAGGAATGTGAGGGTGGGAGCATAGAGTACAGATGACCTAGAGGCTAAAGTGTGACGTCACACGGTTATTTTGCCATCCTAGGGATTTGGTGGCAGCACTGTTGTACGGTACAACAACCAAAGCACCTCAGTGGCTTGTCCTTATTATAGATAGTCTGTGCGACTCGTGCGCCTGCCAACTGGCTTGCTGTAGTGTTACCAAAGTTAAGGGAATATCCACAAAACGAGGGAGCAATAGATTAAGGACAGACCCTTGAGCAAATTGGAGACGTTCTACTGGTGTGGGTGTTGGTAAGTACAATTTATATTTTATAATTGCTTGAAAATGTGATTGCAAGCATTTTATCACCTTACGAGCGGCTGGTGGAGTATATTTCACTGTGCCGCTAGCGGGGTTTTTTTTTAACCCTAAAAGGGTTGTTCCGTGCTCTTTTTCATGCATAAACAAGACCAATTTCCTTATATGTGGCGAGCGGTCTGTGGTAATTTATGCTCCTAATCACCGCTCCGCTCTCTCTCAGAGCACATTACGTCCTCAAAATTGAACTCTACAAGAACATTTTATAGCGTATTATTTGCAGGCGTTCGGTAAATTTCTCACGATAACCAGGGTGTATGGTACATTTCTCACGATAATACAAGCAACAACGAAGCTTGGCGTAGATTGTGGTCTACAATATACTATAATTGCATGTGACCTTGTAATTGCTTGAAAGTTTGATTGCAAGCATTTTATAGCGTATTATTTGCAGGCGTTCGGTAAATTTCTCACGATAACCAGGGTGTATGGTACATTTCTCACGATAATACAAGCAACAACGAAGCTTGGCGAAGATTGTGGTCTACAATATACCTTTTTATAATTGCATGTGACCTTGTAATTGCTTGAAAGTTTGATTGCAAGCATTTTATAGCGTATTATTTTCAGGCGTTCAATAAATTTGATAAATATATCAAAATAAGTCCTGTGGGACTATGAAATAGCGATTATTGGACAAGGAAAATATTTTGCTCATCCTTCCACTGGAACATCAACAACAATGTCAACAACGTATCGCCGTCGGCAATCGTAAGATTCAGAGTCGTAAAGATTCCAGGACGAGCTCAATAGAAAATGAATGAATGAAATGAATGAGTGTGCAGTACTGCCAATACGTATAGCGACTTCCGCTAGATCTAGAGACCTTTACTTCGATCTAGCAGGAAGGACTTACACTAGCGGTTTTGTTTTGAAATTCAGAACAATTTCGAAGTGATATTATATGGATTTTCATATTTCTAGTGGTATTTATCATGTCTGAGAGAGAGAGAGAGAGACAGGAGGAGTGAGAGAGATTAGAGAAAATAGAGAGATTGCAAGCATAGCGTATTATTTGCAGGCGTTCAGTAAATTTTACCGTATATATTATTGTTTCATATATATATGATACATATGTAACATTGTTATATTATCACGACACTCTCTCTCTTGTCTCTTCCTCTCTGGGTTTAATAGCCTACAAAATAGAGGGATTAGTTAGAGAAAATAATAATGAGAAATACATAATACGGATGAGGAAGAGAGGGAGCACAAGAGAGGGAAAGCGAGCGAGCCAGAGAGACAGACAGACAAGGAGTGAGAGAGATTAGAGAAAATAATAATGAATTACATATACGGATGAGGAAGAGAGAGAGAGACAGCGCGCGAGAGAGGGAAAGCGAGCGAGAGAGAGAGAGAGAGAGAGAGAGAGAGAGAGACAGACAGACAGACAGGAGTGAGAGAGAGAAAGAAAAAAAAAGAGAGAGAGAGAGAATACAGAAATAAGGAGAAATAAGAGAAAACCGAAGGAATAGTAGACGCGCGAGATCAGGCTTCCTCACCTCTTCCCACCCTCCACACTCATTCATAACATCCATTCATAGACTTATATGGGGAGACGAAGAGTTGCTCTTTCCAAAAATGATCGTTTCGTTCGCATTGGAGCCATAGTAACGGCACTAGGGCGAGTGAAATTGAGCGAATATTTCGGGATTATGCCCGCTGAGCGGTACAGTATAAAATACCTTACCACCCGCTAAATAAGGGTTAAAGAGGGAACATATTTAAGAGTTATTTAATGTTTGTAAAAACACTTGTAAATTATTTCATATAAATAAGATATATACAGTATAAGCAAGATGAAAACATTAAGTATACATATACACTATAAATCATACTCATATATGATGCAAGCTGTATACCTTCAAGCAACACAACACCATTAAAATGTAATTTTGAATATATATTATTATGTTACATGTTATGTAGATGTTAATTTGTAAAGTAGCACTAAAACTTGACATTTATACTTATAACATCTAGGGATATTTTGTCCCACCATTGACGTTGGCAACTCCCGAATCTCACATCAACAATGGCGGGTGTTGGAGGAGTTTTGCTTGTGTACCTCCTCATAATGACGACAATTACACGATGACTGGCCTTTACAGTAGCCTCTACTTATGCCTATTTAACTATGTCATGACTGCAGAGTCTCTGGATAACGTTCAATTGATTATTAATAGCGTTATTAGTACAAGGTAGGGATTATTACGAATTAATTGGGACAAAGATAGTCAATATAATGTCTTTGTGGGGACCCTCCCATTGTCCTTTGCGACCGTGCTGCCATCTCTCGAACGCGCGGATGGATCGCTATTTTCAGATTTGTGAAATCTTTCTTTCCTCTCTAGGTCATCTGTACTCTATGGGTGGGAGAGAGGGAAGGGAAGAGAGGGGAGGAGGGGGGTAGAAGGGAGGGGGAGGAGGGGGTAGGGGATGGGAGGAGGAGGGAAAGGAGAGGGACGGAAAGGTAAGGAAGGGACGGGGAGGCGAGGGGGGGGGGGGTGCGTAGGAATCATGATATATAAACCCCGTGGCATGATAGGAGAGGAGGGGGGGGGGGGGGAGTAAGTAAGGAATAGAGAAGGGGAGGGGGGATGAAAGAGGTAAGGTAGGAGAGGGGGGAAGGGGAGAGGGGAGGAGGTAAGGAATAGAGAAGGGGAGAGGGAGAGGGAAGAGGTACGATAGGAGAGGGGGAGAGGGAGGAGATAAGGAATAGAGAAGGGGACGGGATATGGGGGAGGGAGAAGGTAAGGAATACAGAAGTGGAGGGTGGAGAGAAGAGGTAAAGTAGGAGAGGAGGGGGGAAGGGAGGAGGTAAGGAATAGAGAATAATAATAATAATAATAATAAAGTTTATTTCCACCGACAGTGGTTATTCTTCTTACATAGTATCTACAAATATAATTATATACAGTTGGGGTTTAGTGTTTTCAAAGTAGTTACAATATAGGAACTAATACATAATTTAGTGTTACATACAGTAGACATACAGTTGTTAGTTGTGTATTCAGACCAGGTGTGACGGACCACAATTCCTAAGCTGTAATTACAAATACACCAAGTAGGTCAGCTCAGATCTATGTAGATTAAGAGGGCAGATAAGCCTGTGGTTAATATGTTAGCCCTTGCACCTGGCTCAGGGTAGGACACCTTCATATAGCCTATCTAAATACAAAGGGGAGGGAGGAGGTATGGTAGGAGAGAGGGGGGGGGGGGGGAAGAGGTAAGGTAGGAGATGAGGTGAGGAGGGGGAGGGAAGACGTATGGTAGGAGAAGAGGAAGGGGGAGAGATACGAATAGAGAAGAGGGAAGGGGGGGGGGGGGGGTCTGGTCTGGGGGGAGGGTTTTTTATATGAAGGACAGGGAAGGACATGCGGGATACGCCCCCTTCACCAGGGGGGTTTACACAAGCGGCTTTTCCCGCAACTACAGTTGAAGATACTTGCAAGAAGTAAGTTCAATGTCCAGAAGGCGATGGTGTTCTCATATATATATATATATATATATATATATATATATATATATATATTATATATATTGTATATGTTTTTTTTTAGGTATATCGAACTAGTAATATAGCTTATTATCTTAGTGCGTGATATCCTCTATAATTAGCACGTCATGTATTATCAGAGTAGGCTATACTATAAGGATAATTTATCAGAAAATAAAAAATGTTCATCAATTTAGAGAACACCATCGTCTTTTGGCGTATGTATCTACTCAAAATACAAGTCTTTTGAATTGTAGACAACTTCGGCTTATAATCAATATACCGTCTATAATAAAAAATGAAATATACTGTTACCATGCGTAATTCGTCTTATACTCATCGTTCTACATAGAACGTCATTTATATTGCAACTTTATAATATGCCAGTAGATTCTACTACTACTTATGTATGTGTTTAATGGGGTAATAAAGAAGACAATGTATATAATGATTATGAAGATAATGTTTGTTAAAACAAAACATATATATAGGACGATCCACCCAGTCGACTGTCTGGCTATACAAAATTGTATCAACAGGCAGCATTGGCGATGTTTGCCAGCTGGGTAACCCAATTCTGCGCCACCCTGTATACATGTAGAGGGATCCTCTACTCAGTTTCATTTTAACTGACAGTAAATTGAATCCCATAGCAATTAATTTATCGATAACAAACGGAAAAATAAGAAACTACTGTCTCTGCTTCATATTAGTGCCAAGTATTCATTATTAGCAATGATGTTGCTACAAATTCTACATAACAGCGGAGTAATCAAGATGATGACAGCAATTTACAATCAGCTGGAAAAAAACAATAACAGTATAGAGAACCTAAATATCCAAACCTGACCAAACCTATGTTAGGGAAGGCTATGATTTGCTGGATTATCATCCTTTTTTCGTCCATATGTACAGTAGCCCAACTAAGTTTTGCGACAAAATTAGGTACGTGGCAACCTGTCTAGTTTGCACTCCCGTCCCCAGCCCGTGTGTATGGCAGTATATTGGGGTCACCTGCACCACGGAGCCTAGCTACCTCCGCGGAGGGTCCGAGGTCCACGTAATTTTAGAGATGGAGTATGAAATTTGAATATTTAAGTAAATTACTCGGTTTTAATACATAAACAAGTGTATAAAATTACAAATTATTTTATTTTCATGCATTAAAGTAGAAAAGATTACTAATAAATAATATATATAATGGTGAAAATAGCGTTTAGCGTACGTCGTCTGCCGAGTCTTCGCCATGTAAACAAAAGATTTGGTCAATGAATTATTGACTTTATTATGATCTAAAACACATACTCCTCCCATATTAGTGCAAAGGAACTTTGGTCAATATTTACGAGCCGCACCACAGCTGGGATCTCATTTATAATGGTAGTTTTTGGTTCCTATCATTTTATGCTTCATTGCTATATAATTTGTATCCACCAGAAAATATTTTTGGGTTTTTTTTTTTTTTTTTTTTTAGCATTAACCTAACCAAAAAACCTAACCTAACCTAACCAAAAAGCCTAACCTAACCTAACCTAATAGCCCTCAAATACATTTAGGTTAGGTTAGGTTAGGTTTTTTGGTTAGGTTAACCCGGCCAGCCCCAGCGACGCGTCTGACGAGTCACCTATGTATGTAACGCCAAAGCCCAGCGACTCGCCTGACGAGTCACCCTTTTAGCTCAGTCGTAAGGCTCAGAGTGGCTCTACCTAGAGGGCTCAGATTTGTATGGGAACTCTGTAAGTATCCCACGCACCCATGCCGATGGTTAAAAACTCTCAATGTCCAACCGTGTACGCGTGAGCGCGCAAAAACATGTTTTTTGGGGGAAATTGCCTTCAATATTTTACTCTTGTAAAATCCGTTTTCGGGGGCTCTGTAGGACCATTTTTTGAGCTTTTTGATCGGTTTTTCGTGGTTTTTCCTTCATTCCTAACCCATTCGCTATTGTTTCTGGAAAAAACACTATTTTCAAAACCGGATGGGTTCTGGTGGTACATTTATTAACACCTAACGAGCGGCCTAGGCGGTACAATAATATGTAGCCACCAGCGGGTGTTTTTACCCAAAATAGGGCTGTTTACGTGATAATTTTCATGCCTAAATAAGACCCAGAGCGTAAGACAAGTATCTATCCCTGAAAGGGCATAAACAGAGCTTTCCAATGACACCACAACGATCCTTGTATGACCGCTAGTTTTCTTGCAACAACCGCGCAACACGAGTGCAAATACCATATAATTCGGTACTTTCCCCATACAATTCATTATGTAGCGAGTGTGAGAGGGTGGAGGAGGGTGGGATTCATGTCAGTTGGTCCACCGCGGTGGTCTGGAGCAGTCATACGCTCGCTACTCTCCTGCCACCACTTGTCTCTCTCTCTCAGCAACATTACGTGCTGAAAATGCCACACGACTTATGTTGTGAGCCGCCACATCGTCCAAATTTCTTTCACTCGACATATGATGCGCGCCGCTAATAAAGGGTTAATAACTAGCTGGGGCTCGACGGGTTAATGCAAACAAATAAAAATAAATCAATAAAGCCAAGATGTTTTTTTTTTTTTATGCATGAAGATAAAATAATATGTAATTTTATACACTTGTTTATGTATTAAAACCGAGTAATTAACTTAAATATTCAAATTTCATACTCAATCTCTAAAATTACGTGGACCTCGGACCCTCCGCGGAAGCAGGTAGGCTCCGTGGAGCGGGTGACCCCAATATACTGCCATACGTGTGGTCATGTCTAGCAGAGACCCGTGGTGTCTAGGAAGCCCCCACCGCCTACACTACCACAGCCAGGGCACACAGTACTCGCACACGTTGGGCGCTACATATGACAATATTGTTATCATTATTTGTTTGTATCATATTAGAAGTCTCAGTCTCAGTCTCTCTCTCTCTCTCTCTCTCTGAGGTTAATATCAATCGATTTTCACGCTACACTATTTGTAGATTAACACACACACACACACAGAAACGGAAGGCAAAGTTCAGTGTCATAAACCCACATTCTACGCTGAATTCCCTGATAAAACAATGAGGTGTAAATAATTGTGTTCTTTTATCTAATTAACCCGTACAGCCCCAGCGACGCATCTGACGCGTCGGCGATGTATGTAACGCACAGCCCCAGAGACGTGCCTGGCGCGTCACCCTAATTGCACTGACCGTAACCTCAGGTGTAGCCACTCAAGACGGCTCAGATTTGTATGGGAACTGTGTACGTATCCCACGCAACCGTGCCGATGGTTGAAAACTCTCAAAGTCCACGTGCGTGAGCGCGCAATAACCTGTTTTTTTGGGGTAATTGCCTTCAATTTTTTACTCTTGTAAAATACGTTTTCGGGGGCTCTGGAGGACCATTCTTTAAGCTTTTTGAGCGGTTTTTCGTGGTTTTTCCTACATTCCTAACGCATTCGCTATTGTTTCTGGAATAAAAAAAAAATTGAAAACCGGCCGGGTTCTGGTGAACAAACATTACAAAACTAGCCGGGGCTCCACGGGTTAACACTTTAAATAATACAAGTATGTTATAATCTGCATCATCTTGCAGTGCTGGGTTATACGAGTAGTTCTATTTGCAACATCTGCATCAGGTAATATTATTAATGATAAGAACGTGTATTAATATACAGTTAAAGTTCTTACTGTTTCTATGAGATAATATTAGAATATAGAACATTATCGTTACCGTATCATGATTTTAGAATCTATCTTCGATGAAATTCTGTTCACTATGGAAATATATGGGAGTATAACTAATCATTGTTTAGTTTACCGGGTATATAATTTAAGTTCTAATTTACAGAATCACACACACACACAGTGGTCCGTAGCATATTGGTTAGCGCACTTGGTTCACAGCCAAAAGGACACGGGTTCCATTCACATGCGGGAAAGAAACATTTTGGCAATTCTTCTTACACAATGCGCCTCTCTTGACCTAGCAGTATAAATAGGCCTCTGGAATAAGAGGCCACTTACGACGTCTTGTTTAGTGTTGGTGGTCTATTACTAGCTGGACGGGTACTGTACAGGTCAACCAAACACTCAAAATTCAGATATCGGCAATTGGCTGATTACAGATTACATGCATATCTACAGCCACTCCAACCAGGCATTAACACTTCACGCAATATATTCCCAGGTCGAACTTTTTTCGGTAAAAAAAATAAAATACAAATAAAGTAGGTGTGCAGTTTTCGCACTACCCAAAAAATAAATAAAAATAAAATAAAAACTGCATACGCAACTCTGCGACCTATAATTCTGCAAGTAGTATTGAATCTCTTAGGTAAAATAGGTTTATATACAGTATATATATATATATATAAAATATCTATAAGAAATAGTGGCCATAATCTGTGACCTTTACCATTCACCTTGATCTTTGAATACAAACAAAAAATGGGCAATCGTTGCATTGACCAACCAAATTTGCCAGCAACAATTGGTGATGATACATAACCCGTTCAGTACAGTTTTGTCGGTTTCATTTCATACTGGATACTAAGACGGTTTTATTTAGTTTATGAAGGGCCTCCATAAAATTAGCAGGCTTTCAACTATCTTAACCCTTTTTACTATCACAGATCCTTCATAAGCTCCACAAAATCGTCTAATTATAGCTAGAATAAAATAAAAAAGACATCACCGGTACACAAAGGGTTAAACAGTCTAGGAAGAGTTTAAAGACATTTATCAACACTCTTCTTTTGTTCTTTGACCTTGACATTTAACCTTAAGTGTTATAATATATATATATATATGTATATGATTGAATTATATGTTATTTAATGTAAAATGCAACTAACAGTTGTCAGCTTATCGAAAATTTAGTTTTTTATGATGAAGGTTACCTTATGACCTTGGCCTGTGACCTTGACCTTTATGTAGAATTATACTTTTGTTCGCTTTGATGTAACTCAAGAAAATCAAATAAGTGTGTCAAATTGCATTAAAGATCATCAGTTAGTTTCAGAGGTATTAAAGGAATAGTTGACTTTGACCTTTGAGCTTCATCTTGACCTTCATGATCTCTGAAAATGTAACATTTTAATTTTCCCTTAATGCACAACTGACTCAACAAATTTTGTGAAGTTTACATGAATAGTAAAGCAATTAGCATAATGACCTTATATATGACATTGCCATGTGAACTTGACCTATCAAATGGAATTATGTTTATTCTTGTATGACCTTGGTCTAGGGATTCCGAATATGCATGATATGCCTAATGAGAATCTTACATTAAATAAGAAATACTAGTAAAAATCATATATCGACCTTTAACCTTGACCTTTGACCTTCGACTTTAGAATTTCTTATCAAGGATTTAGTTAGCTTGACAGAAATGTTCGTATTAACTAGCATTATGAATATGGTGTAGCCTAATTCGTATACAAAATTATTGATTACAAATAGTGATCATATATTGTGACCTTGACCTTTAACCTTTGGCTAAAAGTAAAATACATATATTAGGATGGTCATCGCATTGACCAACTGAATTTGCCTGTATAATATTATGACAATACATTAAAGTCAAGGAGGAGTTTAGGGAAAATGACAAATACTCTTTTTTTTACCTTGACCTCTGACCTTAACTATTACAATATTTATGTGAACTTTGATATATATTAAGCTATATTTAAGTAATAAGCCATAACACAGCCAGTTTTCTAAAATTTTAGTAGCCTAATTTTTTTTAAATACAAAAAGTTGACCTTTGACCTTGACCTGCGACCTTTATGTAGTAGTACATTTTTGTTTGAATTGACATTGCCCATGAACATCAAATAGGCATGCCTAATTTCAATAAAACACATGTTAGTTTCATATATATTAATAGAATAGTTGACCTTGACCTTTGACCTTTATCTTGACCTTTATGTGTTTTAACATTTATTAATTTCCTTTTCACTTAAAGTGCAGCTACCTCACCAAATGTTGTACATTTTGCATGACAAATAAAGAAAATAGCATATTGACCTTTTATTTGACCTTGACCTGTGACCTTGACCTTTCATATGGAATAGAATAGTTTATTGTATGACCTTGGCCTAGGTATTCCGAATATACATGGTAAGCCTAGTGAGAATCTAACAGTTAATATGAGAAATACTAGTAAAAATACTATTTTGACCTTTGACCTTGAACTTTGACCTTACCCTTTGGAATATTAATCTAAAATTTGTGCAATACGATGTCAATGTTACCAGTAACTTGTAAACTGAAAATGAAGACATTTGAATAAAAACAAAAAATAAATAGTATAAGTTGACCTTTCACCATGACCTGTGACCTTGACCTTTATGTAAGAGTACAAAAATAAATTAATTGACATTGCCCAGAAAAATCAAATAAGCATGACTAATTTCATTAAAACCCATCAGGTAGTTTCATATGTATTTATAGAATAGTTGACCTTGACCTTTGACCTTGACCTTGACCTTCATGATATGTGTCTCAAAATTTATTATTTTCCTTTTCACTAAAAGTGCAACTATATCGCCAAATTTTGTGAAGTTTGCCTGAAAAGTAATGAAATTAGCATATTGACCTTTTATTTGACCTTGACCTGTGAACTTGACCTTTCATATGGAATTGTTTAGTTTCTTGTATGACCTTGCCCTAAGTATGCCGAATATATATGGTAAGTTTAGTGAGAATCTAACAGTTAATATAAAAAATACTAGTAAAACAAATATTTTGACCTCTGACCTTGACCTTTGACCTTACCCTTCAGAATATATATCTAAAATTTGGTCAATAGGATATCGAAGTTACCAGTAACTTGTATAGTGAAAATGAAGACATTTGAGTAAAACCTAAGACACATGAAATATTGACCTTATTTTTAACCTTGACCTTTGACCTTAACGTTAAAGTTAAATTGATTTTTTTTTGACTGACCTTCGCATTGACCAAATGAATATACCTGTGAAATTTGGTGAAAATCCATCGAACGGTCTAGGAGGAGTTTCCAGACGGACGACGGACGACGACGACGACGACGACGGACAAGCTTATTTGTGGTGCACAGTATACGGGCGGGACCTGTGTGTGCGATACCACTCTGCTTCGCAGAGTTGATAAATTAAAAAAACGTGAAGCTGTAATAATTGGAAACTGAGGTGATCAGAAAATCCTCAATACTCTCTTACCCACATCACACATAGTCATCCATTCAGCAAGGTTACTGAACGCTGTAGTATGGTTGGGATGAGCGGGAGTGGGGTGTCGGAACGTTTACCGGTGGCAAAAGAGGTGGGAAGAAGGACAAATGACAGACCAACATAGAAGTGGAGCTAAGCGGAAAACCACGTCATAACAGGACCAAAAAATTAAACACTAGGCTATATGGATAACCATCCATTCTCCAACGCCGAGGTAGCTAAGCAATATTTGCAATTTCAAACTTCTACAGAAACTATACGCAAGAGATTAAAGGAGATGGGATATAAACATAGATCACCAGCTGTCAACCAAAGCTAACCAAGAGGCACATACAAACCAGGCTTGATTTCGCTCGACTATTTGTTGACCAGGGCATTGACTATTGGGCACAAGTTGTTTTGATACTGTCAGAGAGGCTCCATAATAGTACCAGGACGATTAAAATTGTATCACTTAGCCGAGTTGGCGGGGGTTCTTCAAATAAGAATAAAGGTGGCTTCCTTTATATCCGCTCATGGCCGAGTGGTTACGGGGCCTAACTCTCCCAAACATACCTGGAGTGAGTGGGTTCGAATCCTGGTCAGGATACCTCTCTCCCAACCAAGAGTTATTTTCTCAGACAAGAAAACTTTCAGCTCAACCACGCATGGGTCGAAGACTGAGCTGTTGGAGGCCTAGGAACACACGGCATGCGAGTTAGTCCTAGTTGATATTGTGCATACAATATAATGATATAATAGTCATCATACAGAGTAATACTTTCCATCATATCACTCTTGGCTGATTTCATATTAACCGAGCATTATAAAACATCTTAATTTCTTTACTCATCCACTAATACCCCTAACTTACTAATTAACTCCTTACTTATATTGTCCAAATACTATTAAGCTAGCATGACTTGATATAATATGCACATTAACCATTCCTGTCTATACCATCGGTTGTTTACCTAAAAACCAACCACGTTCGGTTTAGTAACTCATCCTAGCCACCTCGCCCGCCACTATCTGTGCAATATAGGATAGATCTTCCCCTATCAATTCCTTCCGCCCTTAGTGAATGCATATAACTTGTTTGCGAATATAATACATAATACCTACCTAAACTATCATTGGTGAATAGAGAGACCAGTTTATCACGAGGATCAATAAATATATAATCATTAATCCCATTAGGATTGACTAATTTTTTCAGTTTAATCGGGCTTTTCATTAGAGGGTTTATACAACTTAAGGTTATGTAGGAATCATAGGGACCCATACTATGTCATATTTACCCTCTGACTTTCATAAGCAAATGGAATGGAAGCAAACATCCATCCAGTTCCTAAAAAAGGTGCCTCTTCAGATCCATCAAACTACAGACCAATAGCTATAACTTCCACTCTTGGTAAAGTCTTTGAAATTATATTAAATAATCACATAATTAAGCATCTTGAGAATAAAAAATTAATCAGTGGTAGGCAATATGGTTTTAGACGATGTCGATCAACTGCAGACATTCTTTGCCTTCTTACGCATCAAATCAACCAAGCTACAGACCAACATGGTGAAACACATACACTAGCGCTGGATATATCAAAGGCATTTGATAGAGTCTGGCATCAATCCTTATTGTCGAAGTTGTCACACCTTGCATCATTAGTTCCACTAATTTCTTCTTATCTTCATAACAGAAAAAAACGTGTAATGGTAGATGGCCTTTATTCTCAATTTCACTCAATAAATGCTGGTGTTCCCCAGGGATCAGTTTTGGCCCCAACTTGTTCCGCATTCATATCAATGATCTCATATCTACCACTCATAATCCAATACATTCCTACGCAGATGACTCCACACTCCACAGTTCCTTCACATTTACCAATTCTTTCACCCAACCCGATCTTATAAATTCAAAAATAAACACTGCAATTTCTCTGAACCAGGACCTTTCTAGAATTAATGAATGGGGACAAAAGAATCTAGTTTCCTTTAATGCACAGACAACCAAGTACATTCAATTTTCTAACCGACAGAATCTCACTGACTCCCATATATTTTTTAATGATGTAAATATTCCCACTTCCCCTAGTATTGACATTCTCGGTGTAACATTAACTACTAACTTGAGCTGGACACATTATGTTAGAAGCATTGCTAAGAATGCCTCTAAAAAAATGGGACTCCTGTACAGAGTTCGGGAATTCTTCACTGACGAGCAGTTGGCCGTAATATATAAAAGTCATGTGCGTTCTCAGATGGATTACTGTTCACCTCTGTGGGGTGGAAGTGGAGTGGTTGCATTGAGGCAGTTGGACAAAATTCAAAATAAAGCTATTAGATTAATCAATAACTCTGCAATCACACATTATCCATCATTATCATTATCTTACATTATCCATACGAAGAAACGTTTCATCCCTTGCATTATTCTACATATATTTTCATAGCAATTGTTCCGAGGAACTTGCTTCAATTGTGCCGCCTCTCCACATCTTTCCCCGTAGAACTAGGGCAGCTGAGAGCGCCCATGAATTTACACTTTCTCCTCCACAATGCAGAACTTCTGCTTATCAGAATTAATTTATCCCCAGAGCTACTACTCTTTGGAATTCACTTCCCTCGAATTGCTTTCCACAAACTTACAATCTACAAATGTTTAAATCCAGTTGTTACAAACATTTTATGAATGGAGGATGCCTTTAGGCACATGAACCTTTTTTTTGTATCTGTGTTTTTCCTTCCTCCGTTCATTGTCTCTTTAAAAAAAAAAAAAAATAAAAAATATATATATATATATATATATATATATATATATATATATTCCCTTTCTACTCTGAATAAAATAGTCTCCTTTTCTACTCTGAATATTATAGTATAATGCTAGTCTGAATAAACTGTCAAATACGCGTCCTAATTCACCTAGGCCTACATAAACATTAACATAAACAAAAATCATAAAAGAGGGATTTTTTTCAGAGGGCTGACTGGCCCATGATATAAAGACTAATGTTAGTCTTTATACCATGGACTGGCCCATTCACGGCGGATCCCATTGACAATCAGCACATCACAGCCATGTGCCTATCTAATTATGTGTCAAAGCTTTCTGCCGTTATTGATCCTACTGTAGCAATCGGTAGCCTATTTTACATATCTACCAAACTGTTGCATGCTTATCACGGAGCAGCAGTCCGTTTTCCACATCGTCTTTGTGGATCCCACTTACAACTTAAGCATCTGTATCATAATTATCCTCTCTTACTCTACACTTCTAATTTATGCAAGCCTAATGCTTTCCCAAGTCCCCTTTCTTTTGTACTGACCATATCATGAATTTCATTATATTCACTACCTCAATAATCGTTTACTTCTGTTAAATGTGCTAACCCATTCTGGCTATAACTCCGTGTCATTTGGCCTTAGTCGTCAGGCGTTAGAATATTATTGATGTTCTAATGTTCTATTATTCTGGATTGTTTTGCCAGTCTTCTTTGTACCGTAACTTCCAATCAATCTATGGACACTGGACAGCAAAATTAAAAACATAATCCATGTGAAGCCTTACTAAAGACGGGTGAAATTTTAAAATGACATTGTTGTTATTCACGCTTCTACTGTAGATATATATTAATAACTCTGATTTCAAACAATGTTGCATTGCTTTTTTGGTTTCATATCACGACTGACGATGACTTCCAAACCTTTTGTAATAATTGAGTTAGTTAATTCCATGTTATTTAGCCATCTAGATACCACTGATATTGCGTCTTGCCCCTGTTACCACTCAGATTGGTGAACAAATTATATATTTTTTTCTCCTGAGATATAGCTGGTGGTTACTGGCTACCCTGGCCTTGAGTAAGGGAGATGGGTAATGGAATCGGACATCACAAGAATGCATTGAGCTATTGAATCTTCTCATACGGGAGATATAATTATGGTGCGTAATTATTGACGAAACAAATATTGTTAAATTTATATCCTGAAATTTCTGTCGATTTCCCAATGTTCACTAAACTGCATGTATTTATCTACATTAAATATCAACTGGCAAGGTATTGCACCATTCGGGTAGTGTATCAAATTATTTTTGGAGAGCATGAATCGTTATCAGGATCACTAATTCAACCCATATGTAGTGTCATTTGAAAAAGTAGCAATCTTTTTAGTTAGGCCTAAATCAAGGTCGTTAATGTAAAAAATTAACAATTGAGGAACTAAAACTTACCATTATGTAAGACCCCAACCTTCACTACACCCCAATCTGATTGTATAGGCTACTGTTAATGTTAATTGTTTGTTTCCTACTAATTAGCCGTGGTCTAATTCACTTAATATAGTTCGCCCTATTCCATGAGCTGCTTCTTTAATCAGCAATCTTTCATGTGGATATTTATCGAAAACTTTACTGACATGTCAATATCTTTGAAGGTATTTTTTTGTCTTTGTTTATCGATTCGTATGCTTGGGAAAAGAAAGGTTAATAGATAGCGAGACACTCGCAGCCAACACGGTTAAATTCCATTACAAGATTGATGATTAAGCGCTTAACAAATGTGACAGCATCATACTCCTCTTAATTTGACGTTTGTAATTTAGTCAGTAGCCAGCCCTTATTCCCACAAGGGGTAGGGACTATCAACAAGAAACACATGAAAGGAGGAAAGAAAAAAAGAGGTGGGAGGGGAAGAATCCATACAGCAGTTCGCACACAAACATTCGGAAACCTCAATCACTTATTAGCTCTAAGATCATTGGCTTCACCTCAGATGCTATTGACGTCCAGACAAATTAAGTCTCTCAGTCATTTAGCTGTATAAAATTACAATTTTTTAAGTAACATCGAATACATATAAACGTTTAGGATTACTCATACAATATATACCCGGTGCCAGCGAACTTGGCGCTAATCCTGACCGCATAACATCTTATAACTAAAAAAAAAAAAAAAAAATATATATATATATATATATATATATATACATATATATATATAAATACATAAATATGAGTAGATCAGGAGATATACAGTATGTAGCGATTGACTACCCGTTTCTCGAATACTTTCTACACCAACACCAAGTATAGTGTTTAATAGGGGTTCTGATTAGAAGAATCACTAACAAGTGTATAATAGATTATGTAATACAATCAATGCAACTCATTGTATTAATTTTAAGTTATGTATAGAAATGGATCTATAAAGTAGTTTGTCGCGCGTAAATATATTTGTATTTAACGAAGAAAGAGAGAGAGAGAGAGAGAGAGAGAGAGAGAGAGAGAGAGGTAGCCTTCTATTATGATACAAACAAATAATGATAGCAATATTGTCATATGTAGCACCCAGCGTGTACGAGTGTCTGTACTGTACGTGTTCCCTGGCTGTGGTAGCTCAGGTGGTGGCGGCGCCTATCTAGACACCATACGGGTCTTTGCTAGACACGGGCTTGGGACGGGAGCGCAAACTAGACAGGTGTGGGCCACGTACCTAATATTTTGTCGCAAAATTTAGTTGGGCTACTGTACAGTTGTGGACAGATGAAACAGATACAGTCTTGGTCTGTTCAAGACCTCAATAGAGGGCAGCACAATTAGTGCCCATAAATTATCTGGTAACAGTGATGGTGTGGGGGTAGTAGGTGAAGGTATGGGGTGGAGGGAGGGAGGCGAAGAAGGGAACAGGAGTGGGAGGGGTAACCAGCGGCAGGTGGGG